>KB722749.1:676911-707215 GCA_000349905.1 Volvariella volvacea V23
AAGGATCATGAACGGAAGTAAAAACCAAAGTGCAAGCCACACGAGGTCTCCGTGCCTTGCAATATGAAGGGGCCAACGTGGGACCTGTCCACCCATCAACGTTCCACCATCCAACAAGATTCAACTTCGTCCACGTCTCATAGCAAAAGACCCACGTTAATCGCCCCACAGAATGGCATCACCGCAATACACATGGTCCATCCAGGTACGAATTGATCGATGATCCCATCCGGGGATGAGCCACATATGATGGGTCAGAAGACAGACCAGAGCGTACAGAACACATAAACAGACAGAAAGGGAGAAAGAGAGGAAATACGAATGGATAGAGGCATCAACCCAAACTTGATGGATGAGTTGACACAGTTTATATAGCGTTGATTGCTCTATCTCATGAATAGGTCACGACAGCGCATGACTGGCTTCTAACCAACCATGTGCGCCGGACGCCATAAGAATAGGCACCAACGAATCAAACAAATTTAACACCACCGGGTTCGTGATAACCCACCCATCAATACCCCTTTTTCAACAAACATGCTTCTCGACGGGGTGTCAAAATGACCGAAGAAGAGAAACACAGATAAAGGAGAAGTGGAGGTGGAAGTGGGGCTCTCTTTCTTTCCCTCCCTTCTCCCTTCCACTCCCTTCGCACTTTGCCCATCTCCACCACACGATTCGAAAACATCGAATGCACATTTACGCATACAGCCAAGAAAGGACGAATCAAGAAAACCCACTCAAAAACGTCCGTGCCGGAAGAATGGAGCCTCCAACCACCCAAACCAGGCCAAAACCAAGAAACCAAGAAACAAGAGCCCAAGAAGGCCTCATCAAGAGAAGAGCAAACACAGCCAAAAACCAAAGACCAACTCAAAACCCAAAACGCCAAAAGAGACTCACCTCCATCCTTCTTCCTGCTAACCACATTCAACTTATCGATCTCAATATCCGGTAACGGATACGGAACCTTAAGCATCGCTACCACTTTCGGATGATGCGGTGTAGGACTCAGAGTCCCAACCTTAATCTTGATCACCGCCGGTTGCTGCTGCTGCTGGCTCTGGCTCTGGCCCTGGACCTGGGATTGTGGTTGTAGTTGCCGGGACTTTGAATACGGCGACTTGGACGGCGAATTTCCTTGTTGAGGAGGAACCGCTCTAGGTGCTTGCTGCTGCTGTCTTCCCCTCTGACTCTGGCTCTGTAGCTGCTGGTGCTGGTGATCAAGTGTAGACGTCGAACCAGAGGCCGACGACTCTGCATCACCCCCCGCCACCACTCCCAACGACGAGGAGACAGGCTGCCATCCTCCGATTCTGCGTACTTTCAAAGTGCATATCCACGGTGTCTCTGAGTCTTCCGGATCGCTCTCCTCGCCGTCGTCTTGGTCCTGCTGTCTCTCTCGTTCCCGATCGCGGCGTTCTTTCTCTTTGGCTTTATCCTTGACACTGCTATTGGTGGACTTGGGCGACCCTTCTCCTTCATCTCCGCCTTCATCGTCGCCAGTGCTTCCTCTCGGAGAGGCGGTATACTTCAACGACTCGCGTTTCTTGAGCTTCTTGCCCTTCTCCTTCTCCTTACCCTTGAGACTCGCACTGACGCTCTCCTGACTCGCAACTCCAGCTCCATTCTGGAACAGCAACGAGCTCCTTCTGTTGCCCGCAACCGCAGAGGCCGGAGCCGGAGCCGGCGCCGACATCTCAGCAGCACCACTCTCCCCACTCCGCTGCGAAATGACGCTCAACCGCTTCTTCGAATCCACGCTCCCATTCTCGTCCACAACGCCCAAGCTCGTCCCATCGGGCCCCACCAGTCCGAGCCCGAGCCCATTCCTGCTCTTCGCCGACCCGTCCCCGCGCGCGTTGGCCAGGGTCTTTCGTCTCCCAGCGCCCCCTCGCCGCCACTCGAATCGGACCTCAATTTGCCCGTTCGCAGTCGTGATGTTCATGCCGCCCGCGTTCGACCCGGTGGCGGATTTCATGATGCCGCTCAGGAACCCGGAGGGCTCTTTGCCGTGGCTGGCGTTGCTGCTTATTCCAGATATAATGGACAGACCATCTTCGTGACTTCCGTTGCCTGGGAAAGAGAAAGGGGAGGGAAGAACGTCAGAACCGATTCGGGAGACAGTACGTTGGAAGGACAATGCGAGTCTCACGACGGGCGCGGACGGCCATGGAGGGACGAGGAGAGTGAGACGATTCTTACCTGGCCTTGCAGGCTTCTTGATCCACTTCTTCACGACCCACACGTACATCAATGCCCTCGCGTTCTTTGGCACAGGATTAGGCAACGGCGCCGACAGCATGGCCTGCAGCCCTAGCACCGGCGGTCTCATCAGCGACTGGATCGATGCCGGAGCCTGAGCCGGGGTTGAAATCGTACTCGACATCGTTGGCGGCATTGGAGTGTTGACGGTAATTTGAGGCATGTTAGAGGAGGATGGGATGACGGTGACAGTAGGGGTAGTTACAGATCCAGATGTACCAGCTGTGTTGGAGGTAGCAGTTGATGATGCGCTTGTTGTAGTGTATAATCCGACTCCTGCTCCTGCTCCTGCATCTACTGCACCATTGCCACTGCCGGCGTTGAATCCAGAATCCCTTCCACCATTACCACCAGCACCGAAGGAAAACCCAAGCCCGATACCCTCTCTCGATCCAACCTTTGGCAAGGGCGTAAAGCTCCTCCGCTTCACCGCATTCCCCAGAGCAGCGGGGGACAGATTTTGCAGCTGTGAACTCAAATTCCGAGCATGACCTGCTAAACCGCTCGTAGAGGTCTTTGTGTTTAGCGTTGGCGTCGAAACCTTGGAGCTGATGGTAGGATGCGCTTGGGGGTGGGAAGCGAGTGTGGGGGTTTTATTGGATGGGGTCGGTGGTGTAGGCGGTATGACGACTGGCACGGATGGCGTTCGAGAGTGGCCATTGGCGGCGGGTACGCCAGGATTTCCATTCCCGCGGTTAACGGATGAGCTGTAATCCCCACCCGCGGCCACGTTCCCATTGCCGTTTGCGTTACCGTTCCTGATACTCCCCATGGAGATAGACGAGGTTAGGGTAGGGGTATTAGGAACACTTCCAGAGTTATCCTTGGTATTGTTGTTCTTCTTGAATAGTCTCCCAAAGATGTTGCGCTTGCCATTGGATGGCGATGCGGATGGCGATGATGCAGACTGGACGGGGGGTGGCGATTGGGGCACTACCAGAGAGGAGGGCGGCACGCTTGGGGTGGCGGTGGAGGGTGGAGGGGGACATGGTCTTGCTGTTGTAGGAGTGTGAACGGGTGAAGAAGGGCGTTGAATGACAGCAGGTGGATTAGAGTTCAAACTAAGGGCAGACGACGTAGTCGATAACTGATGATTCGTATCAGGCGTGACGGGACGGCTTGAGCATGCATACCCATTACTCTGTCCTTGCAACCTCCTTTGGGAAATGACACTAGATCGAGCGGTTGCGGTACCAGGCGTATCGCCACCCACACCTGTACCACCAGCGGTCAGGGGCGAACCCGTCGCAGGATCGCCCCACACTTCGATGGGCTCGAGTGTCGCCAAATCGATCACCTCGATTCCTTTCTTTTGGAATTTGGCCACTTTGGCATCTGTGCCTGCGTCTACGATGACATTGGTCATGACATTGTGTGCTTGGAGGTTGTACAGCGGTATGATGGCTCGTCTGCCGGAGCTGGTGGAAGTGGAGCTGGCGGTTGATGCGACGGAGGAGAATGAAGAGGTAGAGCCATAACCGGAAGTAGTCGAGGTTATGGATGGTGTGCGCTCTAGTGCTATGCTCTGCGAGGTTGGCGAGGATGTCAAATTATTGATTGTGGTGCCATTATCCGGAAATGGATTGTTTGGAGTGGGAGTAGCGCCGGTGACGGTGTATGAGGAATCAATGGAATGTCGCGAAGCCGGGGCTAGCCCGGTGGGTGCTCGTGAGTTTGGAGGTATGAGCTGGACCTGGAGGTTGAGTGGGTGATTTGTTTTTGAGGGCGGGGGTCGGACGAAGATGAAGGTCTGCCGGGTGCGGGGAGAAACGAGGGCCGGTGAACAACGGTGACGGCGGCGAGAGGGACACTGGGCATACCTCGATGGGATTTTTCCTGGGCTCTTTGTCCTTCCTCTTGACGCCCAACTCGTCTACTGCGGGGGCGGGCTCTGGGTCCGGCTCTCGCTCAGGCTGCTCGTGCTGCTGCTCTTGCTTGTCCTCGTCGTCGTCGGAGTGGTAGGTGATGGGGGCCTTGAGTGGCTGGGACTGCGGGGGGAGGCTGTCGATGTGGAGGGCAGACGGGAGGAAGGAGACGAGGGAGGAGAACATTGGTGGTGGTTTGCATGGAAGGCAAGCAAGCGAAGAAAACACAGAAATCATCCAAAAGTCATCAGATTCGTGTGCCCGATTTGGTAATCCACAGTAACTCGACAACAATATCAATCATTTCGGTTTCCCTGCAAGCCCATCAGCCCACCGCGCTCTCAAGCCCGCCATGCCCTGCCAAAACTCCACAAAATGCCCTCGAAAATGCGTCGAAAATGCTGCTCGCCGTCCCGCACTGCCGAGCCCGGCGGCGGCTCCAGCAGCCAATCACAGCCCGGCCGCCGTCATTCTGCTGACGAGAGAAGCACAACGCCCCCGGCCTGGATGGAGATGCGCTTTGTCGCTCATGTGCACGGCTCGTTCTGGTCAAGCTCAAGCCAGGGCAGCTGCTGTTTGTCATCTGACGCCACAGGGTGATCGACATGCTGCGAGCTGTTTCCTCGTATGTCCAATGACGCACCCTGCACGGCATCACCGCACTTCCGCTGACTCTTCCCCACCCTCCATCCACTGGAGCCAAGACTCGTGCTGCGAGGGGTAATCCGCCCTGACTCCTCGGTCAGCGCATTGTCAGCATCACCTACCCTTCGCTGCCTTTCAACGCTGGAGAGCTGACATCTCAATGTTATCTTCTCCATATCTATACATGTGCTTTGGCATACTCACCCTGCTGACGTGAGTGCACGTCAATACACGGCCCAGGGAACACGTCCACTCACGCTGTATGACAGATCCATTGAAGAGCATACGAGGCGCCCTACTTCTACGGCCTCGTTCCCAACGAGAACCACCAATAAGTATAGATGCCAATCTCGGCCCCGGTGCTGCAATTCCAGAAATGCATGTACGCTGGATCACCACATCTTGCTTACGAAGTCGTCTAGCCAATAATGATCCCGGGCGCTTATGCCGACGGTCCCCAACATACTTAACACACCTCACCATAACACACCTCACCACAGTGCCGGCCTAATTGTCAACGACAATCTGTCAAGTCAAGTCCTGCCAATTGTCTTCTCGAAGCGACACCCGGACTCGGAATTCAGGTCGCCTACTACCACCCTGCAGCGCGCGCGTCCAATATCACGGGCATAATCTCTAGCCTGTGAACAGCTTACCAGCGTTCTGATGGCCCGACGGGACGCAGGTCTTTCAGTTACATACAATCACAATACGTTCTCCAGGAGTAACGTAGAGCCAAGACCCTCCCCGTGGCCGCCCCCGCCATACCCTGCCGGATCAGGAGCCACCCACCACCCCGCTCATCTACCTACGTACTACAACTGGTCAATCAACAAATTAATCAACGAATTCGCCGACATCACAGACGCCTGGGATGGGCAGTGATTACATGACCCAGACCCATTCCATTTCAAGGCGCTGTCCTTGTCCTGGTCGCTATCCTGAGCCTGAACGCTCCAACCCAGTGGCCGCCGACCATGGAACAAGTACATTTGGGATCACCAGGAACCTGAACTCGAGCTCCACCTCTTAATTCCCCACCAAAACGGGCATCAAAACTCGCAACACAGTCTAGGAACGCGATAGAACAACGTGGACGTGGGCATCTCAGCACCACATACGCACGCCGCTGTGATTAAAGTACGTTTATATGAAGTTTCCAATACCCGTTGTGCGTGTATTGATGCACAATTCCAGCTCCACAGGTTTGAGGGTCTCCGTCGCCACCATGCAGCGTGCATCAAATGCCGGTGCGCGACTCGGGGATGTCTGGAGCTTATACCAAGGCCCGCCAGTGCCAGTGCCAGTGCCAGTGTAGGCCCGTGAGCTGGCTGACTCCCGCCGAGGCCCATCCAAATACCGCGCGGAGGAATCTTGGTTCACGCGCCATCGCCGGCACCGTCACGGTCAGCGATCAAGTTGAGACGCTGGTCGGTCTTCACGGGCACAAATACATATGCACACGTGAAATACACACTGTGCCCCTGCGCGCTCGCGCTCGTAGTTGTAGGCGTAGGTGCCGCACCGTGGTGGTTCGTTCTGTCATGCTGACGGCGTTTTAGACTCTCCAGTAGTTCATGTCGGGCGAGCTGTGCGTATGCATGACAATGTAGATGCGTAATTTCCAGCATTGGTGCCGTTGAATTGGTGTTCCGTTCGGCCTAGCCCCCAGCCTAAAGTACGATCAAGCGCATACTATTTACAATAAAGTACGTCTCGAGATTCATACTTATACCCAATGCCTGTGCCTATGCCTATGCCTATACCCATACCGTCGGCCAGTAACCCACCCCTTTTGGCAATTCAACCTGAAGAAGGTACAATCACAACATCAGAGGTGACTCCCTGACCATGATATGCATCCTAATACACATAGCAGCGCTCATACTTACCGTGGCAAAATCATGCTGTAGTCCAATGCGTGCAATGCAGTGCAGCGTATGCCGCACGGTACCGGTATCGATCTCATCTCATAACCACATACCGTACATTTACTTATCGGTGAGCAAATCAACCCATACGCATACTCCACCTCCAGCGGCGCCCTGTGATCACCACTAGCACGACTAGCACTATATTGGAACTACCATACAGCTGGAACAGCTACTTACCGCGGTACAGTGACATATACCGTACAGCACGGAGATGCGTCAGTATGTCAGTAGCGCCCTAGTACCCCAATCACGCAGGATAGAAATCGCCGAGGACGCGGAGGTGAAATGGACTGTAACCCTGGAAGACGGGCGTTGACACTGACCGTGACAGCACGCTGCTTATGGTATAGGATGTGTATGTGCCCTACATGGCAGCAAGTCACTTGTGATGGACTCGGTACGGCGCGCTCAAACTTTTAATGTACCCAAACCCAGCTCTATGCCCTATCCCGCCGCCCCAAGTTCATTCTGCGGATGTGGGAACACTCCGTGCCCAATCACCCCCGACCAAGGATTACTTTTATGGACAGGATATTAGCGGACAGCTTTGGGAGTACCGCACTATCGCTACGATAAGATAAGATGCCATGATGTATCACCGCTCATCCCACCCCTATGACGTACTGCACCCTATGAAACAAAAATACTTGCATCCAGGCCGGTTCACTCGCTAGCCTTCATCTCCGCCCATACGAGTCCGCACAAATGCTCCCCAATTTAACGCAACATCCAGCGCCAACACCAGCTCCAACTCCCAGACACAAAAAGCTACTCCGAGGGACGCGGCCCGTGACCCCCGAGCCATACAAAGCACATCGCACCATCCCGACTCCTCTCCAACGGACCTCCACGCGAAACGGACGATATATACCGTACGTACACCCTCAATTCGAACCCACTCGACAGATACTGTCAAACATCATATATCATAATTGACCAGCTCCACCGCGGTCACCGTCGACTTACATCCGATCGCTCCTTGCCTGGTCCCTTGCCCCCCTCCCCAACATATCACGATCAAAGGCTAGCCCAAGGCACCTGCAACCCTACCGAACCCACTGGCAGCCTTGATTGAATGCACCATGAACGCGCTCCGATGTACCGCTGCCCCTCCACACACAAAAAGTCTATCTATCTATATCTCAACGTTACTGTATCATCCAGGTACAACAAGAACGCTCACCTAAATGATCCAAGAGATCAACACTTTAAATACTCTAAATCCAAGGGCTGTGCAAGCGAATTTTCCCCACCGCCGAAAACCCTCAAAAATCCCACCCAATCAAAACAGACACAAGTGGGCAGTCAATAGCCGGAAGCGCTCCACACCGTCCCGCACCGCGCCGGCGGAGACACACGTCGTGATGCATATCACGATCAAAAATCGAAGCTGACAAGAGGAAGAAGCGGATGTGGAGGTGGGGTTGAAAAATACAACAATAAGTTTGGGGGCACCGCGGATTGAACGCGGGACCTTTAGAATACACCCCTGTTTGAAGTGCTTCAGTCTACTGCTCTCCCAACTGAGCTATGCCCCCAGTTGAAAACGCTGTTGTAATGGCGCAACTCGAACAGTAAGGCGTCGCTTGCGAGCGCGATGAAGGCACAGCGGCTGCGGAGCGCCCTTACATGTAAGTATTTCTACATTCCTGGGTCATACTCGAAAGGGTCGAAAGCATTCCAAAGTGTCAACGCTCATGATTCATGAAAATGGCTGCCCTGAAATTGATTTTTCCCCCTTGCAACTGCTTCTTAAGATCCGATTATCAGTGTGCTATTTGGAGTGCGTTCCGGGATGCTATCAAGACCCATGGACAGGTGTCGATGTCGTATCGTGCTGCTGCAGGAGATTGCCAGGTCCAGAGTGGTCATTTGCATTCTTGCCTCTTGGTCATAAGGCGTGGTGGTGTGCATCTCGACAGACACTAGTCTGAGAGACCACACCGGGTAGTTGCGATGTCGAGAAACGACCAGACCATACGCGTTAATTGCGCAATGTATTGCTTGGGAGGACATACGAGATTGTACGTCATAATAAGGTATTTACCGCGTATAAGCATTTGTACCAACCAGTGGAGGAAACTGGTGGAGTATAGGCGTAAGTTAGGAACAGTGGAGCTTCAGCTGTAAATGGTGACGGGGAAGAACATTTTATGTCCATTTCAGCCGTTCTGGTCGATGCCCACGCCCGTGGATTCCTGGGGGACCTGAAAGAGGCTCATGACCTCCAGATCATGGAATAACTGCGGCTGAAAGGACCTTTTAGTGGGACAGTGGGGGAATTATGTTTCCCTGAAAAGCTTGTTGATGCAATATGACTTCTTTCCTTCAAGAGCATTAAGGGGTCGGCTGGATTCAATAGAAGGAAGACAGGAAGGAAGGGCCTTGAGCCTTAAGGAAACAAGGCAAGCAACGGGGCCGCCTTGAGGATCCAGAAGTACGAGAACCACAACGTTATCGCTGAGGCCAGATTGCGAAACGATTTCACAATCTGCTGCTTTTGACCCTCGACTCCATCGTCACCACCGCCATCATCATCACCATCTTCTTCCACGGCCCACCGGTCGCGGCGCGGTCGTAGATCAGCTTATACGTGTGCCGTCACCGGAGTCCTTTCCTTTTCCCATCCACGTTGGCCGTCCCGCACCATGGGCATCAGCGTGAAAGTCATAGCAGCATCCGTCGCGACGGGGGAACGGCCGTTCGTCCACTTTGCCCAGGGCGAGCCACAGACCCGCGACCCAAAATCGACCATGCCCAAAGGGAGGGCGAACACGTATCCGACGGGCATACTCAGACACGCCTCGGCCTCCTCGTCGCACTCGAGCTCGGGCTCTGCCCGTAGACCCAAGCTCCATCCAATCATCACCAGCCCTGCCAGTTCCACCAAGAGCCAGCCATCGCACACCACCTCCAGCTCAAAATCCGCACGGACGAGAGGGGGGACGAGCGTCGAGTCAGGCAGTGTCCAGTCGTGCAATACACGTGCAAATGAAAGAAGGGCCAAACCCGTCGCTGAGGAGGAAGTATCAGGAGGGACAGCTGAGACCCCGAATCCGCGTTCCCAAAATCAGAAGCCTGCCAATGACACCACCGCCACAGCAGCTTTTTCAATTTCCTCCCATCCTCCAAGTCCGAGATCGAGGGACCCGAGTAGTGCCTCGATTGCTGCAGAAGTAAATAAAACCGCAGGGACTGGTTATCGTCGTCGCTCCAGCTCTGCCTCTGCTCCCCATCCTCCTCGTCTGGCGCCCGTAGACTCGCCGCACGCACACGGAACTGCACCTGGCTCTGCCCAGACAGCCGCGACAACCACGATCACGACGTCAGCGACATCACGACTGCGGACTAGTCCCGAGAGGACGAGGAGAGATAGCGTGTTGGATCGAGTGCCAGAAGACGGGTCTATGAATTTTGAACCCGGTGCTGGCAATGCCAGCGGGCCATCAGCCTTGCCTCGTCCCTTCACTGGTTTCAATAACGATGACAGCGACGAAGAGACAGAGTCTCTGCTAGAAGAGGAACTCGAAACAGAGGGACTTTACGTTGGTGAGTTAGCAACTGCATTGTCTCTCATGAGCAACCAAATCCTGATCTTGCTGCCGACAGGTTCCTACAAGAGCCTCATACTATCCTACACACTAGTCCCCATCGTCTTCACCTCGTTTTTGATCCTCCTCGCATTCCTACCCACCATCGCGTATCCGATTATCAACACACCGCCTTCCTATCCGTACAGCTCCCTCCTTCCTTATCCCCTTCCGGAGCTCCTAACCGCAATTTGCGCCTGGTCCTTATCTCACCACCTCCGCGAACCGCTATACTCTCTAACCCTCTTCCTCACCAACCCGTTCAATTCGCTGAACAACGACCAAATTCCAGTCCCCTCTCCACTTACCCATCTCCTGTCAACGACTCTTCACACCTTCTTTTCGCTCCTCCTACGCCAAGCAACAATCATTGTCCTGGCAATTGCGCATTACATGGTCTTTGGCCATCCTACATGGCACGACTGGGCCTTTAGGAGAGTCTGGTGGATCGGGCTAGGGTGGTCCTTCGCAGAATCATTAGTAGCCATCAAGCAAGGTTACGAAGGAATTGCACTGTACAAGGACGTACTCGTACCCTCGCCTCTATCGAGGTTCAAGGGAACAGGGAATGGCCCAATGAATGGCGCTTGGGGTGAATATACGCCTCTGAGTCGGCAGCGGTCGTATGGTGCTACAGAAACTTCTGGTATGTCCACTCTCGATGGCGCTGCTGAGCGAATAGCTCATAACGAGATAGGCCAAGTCGGAAGCACAAAAAGCAGACAAATCTCACCACCTGCTGGCGGCCTGGGAACCACAGATCCCGAGCGCCCTGTCTACGACAGCCCCGTTGATCTATTGGGACCAGACCGCGAAAGTGCTTTACCTCGCAGTAACTCAAAGGGCAAGATGGGCAACGGCAAAGCCATCATTGGCCCTGCTTCTAGTTATCACTCGGAGGAAGAACTGGAGATTGAGGTGGATAGGAACTTGGAACAACTCAACGCTCTGAAGGCGAGAGAAGAGTTGGAAGAGGTGTATGGGATTCCGTTTATAGTAAGCATCCTGTTTCTTCTCCACTTTTTTGGTTTGGTGGGCATGATGGCTCATGATATCCCCTATACAGCGTATACCAATCTTTATCTCTTGTCTCCAACGTATCAACAGCCTCCTCCTCTCCCTCGGATTCTTCCTACTCCTTTCATCAGCCTACATCCGCTCCACATTCTCCCATCCGCCTCTCCCCTCTCCCCTCCCTTCCTCTCTCGACTCCGTCATCTCCTCCGAATCTCATTCAATATCCTCCCATCTCCCCTCCCTACTCCACGAGAGATCACACGTGAAATCAAACACCTACCTCCTAGCAACCCTTCCAATCCTCTTCGTCGCACACCTAACCCTGGAAATTTTACACACTCCCATGGTGCTGCCCCGCATCGGGGTACACACGGCTGTCTACATCGCCCTGTTGGTTTCACTAGGGAGCTTCTTTGCAGGCCTGGCTATGTGGGAGGCTCTCTCATGATAACATAACGAGAGACCCTTCCTTCTCTTACACACCAAAAAACCAACAGCACAGAAAATGACGCGATAATGGAAGCAGGGTGGTGGAGTTTTTGTACGAGAGAGGTGGCATTGCACGGTTTTCAATTGGGAGTTGGAGTCACCACAAGGCTCCCAGGCCCCAGGGACGAGGTGGAGTGATAAAGCGGACGCAGTATCCAGCCTCTTTCTCCTTCTCTTCCTTTCTTTTGAGTTTGACACAAAAATTTTTTCATTCCTCGTTCTCTTACTCTCTTTCCTCAACCCTTGTATACTGTACGCGATACTTCCTTTCTCTCTCTCCACTTGGCACGAGACCCTACGATCCATAATGACCACGCGCGAGCGAACCGACTCGATTTTCGGCGCTGACGATTTTACTGATTTTTTTTTCCCGCCTTTTTTTGTCGTATATTTTATGCTCGTTTTGCTTTCATTTCCCGTTCCTGTTCTGGTTTTTCTCGCTTATCTGAATCGTATTCATCGCTTTGCTTTGCTCCTTTCTTCTGCAACTCATTCTGTCGTATTTACAGTACAATGGGGGTTATATAGGATACAAGCTCGTGACTTGCATTCTCCAAAAAAAAAAAACAATGTTAATACTAAAATTACCTACCCGTGCACCGAATTCGAGTGCTTAATCCATGTGGTATATAGGCAATCCTACAGTTCAAGCTTGCACGCTCCCTCGTTCTGTGCGCTCTTCTCGAAATCACGCTCCAGCTCTCGTCACGTCAACAGCAGGACCCTTTCCCTACACTCACCCCAAAATCGCCCAGTGAAAGCCTGCCCGTGACGACGAATATCCATAAATGTAATGAATGCACCGCATGCACCCTTGCCTCGAATACGATTCGAATCTATAGCCAGACCCCCGCTCCCCTTTCGTGCTCATTCATTCCGACTAACCATTCACAATCGACCTAGCCCCTATACTTCTGAGGGGTCAACACGACGTTGTACTCGAGTACATGTACGTTAATTTAATGGTTAATATTAATACCGTCGACGTCGATCCGTGCTAGATATATAATTGCCACGAGTGCTTCGTGTGTTATATGAGCTGACTGGGTGTGCGGGGGGCGACAATTCGAACCACCAGCTCCCCCTCTCCCCGTTTCTCGCTGTGGGGTACCATAGTTACTCGAATTGCGTATGGCAGCTGATCGCTGATGTGTGTCGAGCGTGTCAGTGCTGTTTTGTTAATTCATCGGTTGGTATGAAATGTTGTACTTACTATATAACTTGTGACCACGTTGTTAAGCCGAGTTTGAGTAAATCCTGCCGTCACGGCCGAATTCCTCTGAATGACAAAAAGAATTGCGTGGGCCAAGTGAGTTCATCAAGATGAGACTCCCAACAAGAGGTACGCATATCACTGGGGCAGTGCTGCTCATCAGTCTCCAGCCTAATACCGCCTTAATGGTTCCAGCTTTCGGGGTGTGTTATCCCATTCTGGACCAGATGCCTACCATTCAACACTTGGCAAGGAGAGAGGCGTTTTGAACACCGTGCAGTGGAGTCTTTATTAATCCCATGCACCGAGCCATGACTCCCTTACATTAATACGCATCGTGTGAAACCCTATGGTGATGGTTAATATTAGCATTAAAAGGCGTCATAGCCACTAACGAGTGAAATCAACGTGGAACTTACATAGCGGTTTGATGAATGGGGACCGCTCCTATGCAAATAAATGACCATGGTGGCGTTGCATGCTTCTGATTCTATAACCGAACCAGCTTGCATCAAAGAAACGGCATCAAGACGGTCTAGAAACATGACGGTGCCGTAGCTGCACAACTGAACGATCCACAGTAACTGAACTGAGAGTTTCGGACATAGAGGACGACGGAGATATCAGCGTAGCGTAGTGCCCCCGGTGAACTTGTTCGGTATTACAACCGAACTGCTGCTCAAGCGTTCCAAGCAACCGCGTACATCGTAGCGCCTGCTAATCACCCTCCAATTCCCCCGAGCATCGACGTTTCAATTGCGCGGGGAGCAGCTTGATTGGCTCTGGCGTTCCCGCGAAGCCCTTCCAGAGCAGTTCCAACTAAGAAGAGAACTGAATTGAGGCTGATCGCTTCTGTCACCTCTTTATCCACATTCGCAATGGCACGCTTTTTCTTGTGGGTCTGTAAACCTGAGGTGACAGGAGCCTCATGTTTGTTGTTGCCGCGAATACGCTCGCACAAGGCCCCTTCGTGACCGAGCCGTCACCCGCGGGGATCTTCAAAGTGTGAAGGGATGACGTGCGAGGTAAGGTACGAAAACCTCGAATTTGACCTTAATTTCAAATACCCCCGCACTTGTCAAGTTTTTCTCGATTCAGGAGGGCACTCTGGAGATACCGGTGTCGTAATATCTAAGGTGATTATACAGAAGGCCCAGGACCAACTGTAAGCGACGAGAACCGGGAAGATGGGGCATGAGTAATTGTGCTGGCCGAGGACATGATGTCCTCGCAGTTGAATTCCGACTTACACGGAGGACATCTACTCAGCAATCCCACGTTGGCTTGAACGAAGCACTGGAAGACCTCAAGTAAGCCATCCACTCACTGACAGTGGTGCCGAATATGGCGCATATATGCGTCCCGAAATGGTTGTGGTGAGCACGGGTTGCGGGTGGTAAATTAACTAGGCCCCTCGCTATTGTTCAGTTCGACTCGAAGCTCACAATTAAATTGGAGCCATACTGCTATTCGGGGACAAAACTACGCCGATAGGGTGGCCCTCCGTTCATATATGCTCGCCCATAACGCAATGCCTCATCTAAGGGTAGGTAGCGGAGTAGGTGATGCGAGAAGCCTCCTGTAAAACGGTTATTGCTGAGGAACAATTGCGCCTGGGAATACAAAGGTGATGCACCTGAACGTATCGCACCAATTCTGGCTCCATCGTCGTGATCCATCCGTCATACGGGTGACAATCGAGGTTGCCGCAAATACCGCAAGGTCGTGCATCGCGCCTTTTGAATCATATGGCCCTTTAGTGATCTTCCCAATCCTAAAGGGTGCTGACTCCAGAGGGTCGGCTTAAGTGCGTGCCGTGAGGCCTGAAGGTGGGTTCGAGGCCCACTTCCTGCAAGGTGATCCTGACCAACTGACGAGAGTGTGCTGTTATCGTGGACATCGTGGACATCGCACAACCCAAATAGGGGCATAGGGGTCCGTGACAGTAGCTGTCAAGGCAATATCGTAAGTGAACTGGATCGAGGCATGTGGGCGAACAAGTCGAATGTCGGTTGTGCGGGCAAGGCTTGGATTATTATATGCTTATGGAAGGCTGGAGAAGAAGTTTAGGCAAGTGCCCTGAGTTAGCCCAATGGAAAATATTGATTAAGGAAGTTCGGTCCGAACACGATAAGCGCTGCCAGAAAATTGGGATGAGCCACTTACCAAGTCCTCGCAATGCAGGTGCACTCAGTGCATGTACGGCGAATGTGCCGGTTGGCTCGCAAAACTTCAAGATCGTTGTGGCTGACAGCGAGAGGGTAGGAAAATGGAGCTGACCTGCATAGCTGTCATGCAGGACGCATACTGACAGTTGAAATGTAGTCACTGAATGAACCAATATGGACACACTTTGAGACAATGAACCAGACATCCGCTTGCGGTCAGGGGTTTGCGGAGTCGGAGGCTGACACAACGGACGTTGGCCCGCTCGCACCAGTTCTGCTGCTGTGCGTCTAGTGATTGAGCAGGGGCAAGAGTAATTTTGCTTCGAGTTGTCTGCCGGCGGAAGTGCTGCTCGAGATTACACGCTCTTCCCGGCAATCCCTACCCTGTCGATTCTCCGTATGTCGCAGTGACGAAATGATATATCTCGTCTGGGGAATAATTGGCACTTTCGCTACTATGGAAATATAAAAGCCAGTGTTTCGAGTACAAATGGGCATTAACTGGACACAGACCCAGGGTCCCTTTCGTTCTGGAATCTTTTAAGCTCCCGATCTGCTTCGAGTCGACTCCCGCCTGAAATTCCACACATTTAATAATTAGTCTTTCTCATGCTCTTGTGATGCTGATTGCAACTCACCACCTGATTGATCAGATCGTGCATAGGTTGAGATGCTGAATTTCCCTCCTCAGACCCAGCGAGTTCTCGATGTGGTGTTGCGGTTCCCACTGGTCGATGTTGGTCTCGAATCCATCATATGACACCGTGAGTAACAGGGGTTTCAGGGCCAGAGAGCTCAGAGAGTGTTCATCTCAAAAGCTGCGCATAGAGGGAGGCTTCAACTTGGATGGTGGGCAAGGGCGCTATTGAAACTTTAGGACTATCGCCATCCAGTTATGGGAATTCAGTGCCAGAAGCGTGTCTGTAACTCGTTACCGTGACAATTTCGGGACTCATTACTGCACTTGTACTTCTCCCTGACGGTGCTGCGCTTCATAGACGAGGCGTTTACGATCCAGCATTGATATGAAGCTTTCCAGGTGCGATGATGCTGATGAAAGTGTAAGCTTATTCATGATCAAATCCAGGCGCATGAGATCATAATGGCGGACGCACGGCGGCAAAATGGGCATACTTCTGCATAGGATCGACTGGCTTGATGGACTGGAACTTTGGCGAGCCACGCATGGCGTTCGCGTTCACGAACTGCCAGAGATTGCTCATACGCAAGCGACGGAGCTGTCTGGTAGTTGGTGATCGCATTACAGATGATAGCCTCGACATTACGATCACCCAAGACGATTATGGAGTGTCGTTTTCCTGCGATCAACTGTCTGTGTTGGTTCAGCCCGCGCTTGGAGTTGGCAAGTGTCGTACTCCGAGTCCGAAGCCAGTGACCGTCAACCCTGACGCTACTCGGAGAATGTACATGCCATAGCATGACATTAATTGGTTCTCGGTCTAGCAGCACGTCATCCAGTATGGAGATGGGCACGTTCTAGTCATTGGGAACCACTTGCAAGCGCAAGGGCATTGCATTAATATCAACAAACCAGTGTCCATGGATATTAATGCCCCAGGTGCGTCAAAATGGAGGATGTCCAGCGTCCCGTGTGCAGGCATGCGCATATATGCGCCCAATACTCGGATGGCTCAATAATGCCCCTTGACGGAGCGCCTTGGTTCTGGATCCAAACGCGCTTGGTATAGGTAAATATTCGTAACTCGAGGCGCGCACATTCATCGCTTTCCCCCTGACACAATTGCTGCTTCAGCCTTGCAACGTCAAGTTGGTGAACCCCACGCCCACACTCATATAGTCAAACTGATTTCATTTGCTCCATTCGTCTAGAGCTCTATCTGAAGTTTGACATCCTATTGTGACTCGGCTGCCAGTGCTGAAACTCGCTGGTTCTGCCTCTATAGCCAAGCACGAGCTCGAGCATAGCATTACCAAACTGTTACCAGGTGTTGAACACCGAGTCCATTTCACCGAAGCAGCCTTGGGATTGGGACCAATAGAATATGGACCAACGTGACTAAACGGGAACATAGAGTTGTGACCGGCGAAAGGGAGGGGTATGAATTTGGTGCCCAAATCAAGCGAAGCGGTGCAACCCCATACCAAACTTGATTGTTCCTTCACAAAACGGGGATCGGATGATCGTTTTGTTGGCAGAGAAGGGGATATAAGACGTCGGGGCTTGACGGATGGCGGGAGATCGAAACGGTCAAGTACGCGTCGACGGGAGGAGCGCAAGACATGACAGGTCGTTAACATTCCAAAGTGATCGGGCATATGAACTGGACCTTGACAGACGGGTTTGGATGAGATCCCAACAGCACGAGGATAGAACACCGACAGGCACGGTGATGTGCGAAGGTGATGGTGGACGATACACCAGCAGTACGGAGTGCTTTCCTGTTTGAGTGCTTTCTGTCAGATTTTGAAGGATGATAGAAGAATCTGTTGAGGGGTATGGTAAGGGGAGCTGCACGGGGAACAACAAGGGGTTCGGGTAGGAGGAAGAAGACTGGTGGTTGGTTAAGTGGCCATGGCACGTAAAAACGGAATGGTGACAGGAAAGGAAAACAGGGTCAGACTTCGTTCCCTCTACAGGCCGTATGTAATGGCTTCACGGGGATGTGACGCATCGATCTCGATAGATCAACTCCAATCCTTCGTTCTCTCTTCTCGTTTTTGTCGTACGCGCTACTTCTGATTCGGTCAACGGTAAAGAGGTACGATGTCATGGCATTCATTTCGTTTTCCGGCCTATTTACTGTGCAGAGTATCGAATTAGGAACCAAGGATTCGCGAATCGAGGAAGATGTTTCTAATTCGAGGTGAACCTGGATCGAGTAGGCCGGTTTAGTTGGTTGCAAGGCCGGTTCGTTTGGTTTTGATATGTATGGCTTCCTAAGATTGATCTGACAGTCGCCGCTCCAAGGTTATATAAATTCTGGCAATGATCCTTTAAGTTGCTGCCTTGCTATACTCTCCCTCAAGACATCCTTCTGTCAAAATCACCATGTCCTTTCATCTTCGTCCAGTGTCGGATAATTCGCCATCGCCCAACTCCGTCTCGTCCATCACTCCTCCCAGTGATCGCAGTCCGCCCTTTTCAAAGCCACCCACGACGTCGCGCACTGTCTCCCCGCCGCCACCTTCGTCTTCTAGGCCCCGGAGACGTCTTTCTCCTTCATCTATCCGAGGTTCGTAGACCCGTTGTCGTTTCACACCCCATCTCAAGTAATCCCCCCCGCTTGTCAATGACATCTTACGCCTCTAGATGTTGACCTATCTCATACCTCCGAGATGCCTGCGCGAAGATACCCCCCTCCTCCCACTGGCCACGAACTGATGGCAATGTTCCCACCACCACCCCCAAGTGAATCTCCAGAAATGCGACCAGGTCCGACTAGCGGTTTCTTCCAAAGGCAAGAAAAAGCCTTCTTCGCTAAGGCAGGAAAGGAAATTGTTCGCGTCCAATTGGATATAGATTTAACCCAAGACGGTATGGACACTGATTCCGTACATTCCAAGCACCGCGGTAGGGACTTCTCTGGGGTCCGGAATTGGTCTACCCATTCGTCAATAAATACCCATGCCCATAATTCATCCAATCAATCAACACATTCATCGACGTCCTCTCAATTATTGCAACCCCTTCCCGTCCCTGCTTCGGTTCCACCTCCGCCTCCCTCAGCTCCAAATGCGTCACCAGCTCCCGTCCCTATGCATTATCAGCATCCTGGGCCGCCGAGACCTCAAGCACCCCCAACCCGAACGGGCCCCGTTCCCGTAACACCTTATTCAGTTTCTACACGGTCGCCTCCAGCTCAGATACCGCCTAATCTCCACCCACAAAGTATACACCAACCTGGTTTGGGGATGCGTAGCCCTCCCCAAGACCCTATCCCGGCAGGCTCTTCTGTTCCGAAAACAGAATATCCCTCAGAAGGGTATAACGTAGATCTCGATGACTCGTGGAGAACTCCAATACCCTATAATGAACGAAGAAGAGCAGGAAAACATACAAGGAGAGTCATTGTGAGGTAAGATGTCAACGAAGGAAGTTGAGGGTGTCATTCATATACCAAAATGGAGATACCTGGTGAGTGCTGGGCTTGTGATTCTAGGTTCAGCCTACTGATAACGAAGATATCTAGTGACCTCACGGAAGATACCTCGCCAGATACCGGGACTGTACTTCACCTGCGATGACCTGCACGTTGTCGTCACTGCTGCTTCGCGTGCCTTCTTGTCCTGATTGTAATATGCAAACCCATACTCTTTATGATCGCTCCACTACACATTTCAGTTCTCCCCCATTCTCGTATTCCCTTCTCATATTTACTATCCATATTATCCATTATCGAATGTTATGACCCTTTCGATGCACGTATATTCTACCCCGCTTCTTTGATGCATTGACTCTTGCGCCACTGTATATCCCCACAGTCTTGTCATTGAACACTCCCCCACCACACACGATAACCATACTCTGCATTGCGTAACCCTATTTCTACCAACATATTGCATCCCCATTAGACTAGTGTCATCATCTAACAGTTGTACAGTGTTCTACGCCACACATGATAACTCACAAATCCTTCTATTTGGTGGCGTCCGATAAACGGAAGCTACTTTGAGACCCTGGTTTCTACTTAGACGACAGTTTGCGTGCAGGCATCTAATCTTCGTTCAGCGGATAAGCTTGCCAAATCCAACTCATGGAGCTTAAGTGGATACGTGGAAACGTACAGCGTGGCTATACTTCCACCGATTCAATGTCGAGGAGGTTCTTTCACCTGTCAAGGGTGGAAGCCACACCCACGAGATCTTGAAGACCCCGCTCGGTATTGTGGAGTGGTAAAACGTGCTAGCAATTCAACGAACTCCAACTTCTTGTGCGATTTTATTGCTCCGGCTTCCTTTGCCTTATCGTGTCTCCAAAATTAGAGCCCTCATCAAAGGTGTTTTGGCGTCACTTCATACCGTTCGCGTCTTTTCATTGTCACATATGCGCAGTTTCATTGATATTCATTACATAGCCAGCCCTTGAAATTTAATCCCTACCCCCGTTGTGGATCATCGTGCTTTGATGCTTCTCGACACGGCGACTTAGCATGAAAAGTCCCAAGGATCCCGTTTACACCCCCTTCACCGCTCCGTATCACATCAGGTCTTCCTTGGCTTGCCCTTTGCAGCAGACCCATTTGCTTTGCTCGCTTGCCCCAGATAACAATCGGTGCATAGCCATTGAGAGGCGGTGACTAATTGACTGTAGAGTCAAGAGAATCCACTCGCTTCGCGTTCATTTCTTACGTGAGTTATACAAGTCTAAATGAAACATTCTCCAATTCTAAATCATAAAAGGTCGGAGGTTTAGACTTAAGTCTCATTGTCCCATATAAAGTGCTACATCGAAGCAAAAAGCATAGATGACTTGTGGCACCCGAAGTGTCGTCGGCGCCATCGCAGTGCTTCTTATCCTTTCTTCATCATTATTCCGCCATTGTTGAAGCTAGGGAAGAATTGGTGCAAGTCTGCAACCGCGGTGTAACGACGATCAAGCTCACTTAGGGCTATTGCCATGAATCAAAAGATGTACATCACGGTAAGCCGAAGCCGAAGGCGGGCTCTGTATACTATTCTGCTCTAGACTCGCTGGTTTTTTTTTTCGCTCGCCCTCTTCGTGGAGATAACTGAATCAGCGTGCCACGAGGTGTCTTCAATTGAGTTCAGAAGCCAAACTCCCTCCTTACCACCACTGAGTCCTGAGCTGGCTTGTGGCTTTCGTGGTGAGTGTGCCGACCATCGATCCAAGAGGGAAGTTGACATCGATGGGACGTTTGCTAGGGTATGAACGTTGCGAGAACAGGCGGTCATTTATAGCGCACCTCGAGCTCAAGCCAGCCTCGATGAATGTGGAACTGATAGCCCCAGGCCCTAATCTCAGGCGTTACTAGCGTCACTTATCGCGTCGATTGTGTGCTATCAAATTTTAACGGCACAACAGTAAGCGCGTTGATAAAAACCCCATTTACTGAAGCAGTCGATCCCGATCGTGATCGGTGTACTTGACCATGTATGGCTCCGCCAAGCCACACCCTCATCGTCTCTTTTCCATTCTCACGAATCTCACCACACTCCGTGCCTTTACACACAGCACTTGCTTTCTCTATCGGGACATCTTTCCTTGCTCTAACCCCATTGGTTTGAATATAAATGTCAACAACATTGGAGGTTTGAACGGCCTCCATGGTGAACTGCTGACACACTACAAAGAGGGCGACTTGTGCTCGAATTCTCGAGGCCTCGCCGCTCTGTCCTTTGGTGGCCCCATTCAATCCATATTAGCACACCCTCATGGCGACCCCATTCTACATCACTCATTTGCACTGACACGCACCATCGCCGTCTTCCGCAGCACGCATTGGGTACCGTTCCGAGAAAGACAGGTAATTTGACCACCCTACGACTCAAGAGGTCTTCAACTCCGACAGCCTGATATCTCCATGCTTATACATCCTGTGCAACCCTCACCCTGCACTAGGGCTCAGGATGGGGTGTTACGTCAGTCATTGACCTCAAGCCTCAGGCCCGGGGCATATAGTTAGACCCTGCTCCTCTTGCCTTCATCTGTTGTGCTTGTTATCCTTGAAGCGGTTAGTCAATTTCCTTCTTGGCTGACGGACGGCGGATTGGGATAATCTGACCGCACTTTCCTCCTTTGCAGTACTTTACGGTCAGGCTCGTGTTGCACCCTCTTTCTCATAAGTTAATTGCCCCCTGATTGTGGAGGGATGCACTAGAATGGAACCGCATGCTGCCTTTACGAAAAACACGTTGGGAGGTCAGCGACGCGCTATTGGTATCACGCGTTCGTGACCGTCGAACGTGTTCTGATATACCATCACTCCTCTTACAGCCTGCGGTGTTTGATCCTAGCCGAGCAACGCTCATCTCCCTACAGGAGTATCATACATGCGTCGCGCTACTTCAAAACGTGTTCCAACACAAGTCTCATTAGTGTGACTCCACAGAAGTCCGGGAGCCAGGTGATTACATGCACACAGCCTATATTTTGGAAAAATGTCTTTTTGTCCTGCATTAGTCCTTCATTAGTGAATGACCATTCCATCGGCCCGAGCTGTGCGATGGTGTAAATACCTGCCATCACATACTTTTTCGAGATATCTTGGTATTCGGAACGATCCTGCGGTTGTGTTCAACTAAAACAGGATGTTGGGTCTCGACCATGCCGTGTAAGCTCCGGATGGCACTGGTAGGGCATGAGATCGATGAACTTAGCGGATGATTAATTAGGCACGCATGCAGGTGAATGGGATGGGCGCGTCAAGAAGTGATCGTGAATGCAATATGTGGCTGAACGACCGGGATTCCAATATCGGGTGAACGTTCATCTTTGAAGGTGCCTTCTTCGGCGGTTATTATAAACGCCTACTAACATTTAGGAGAACCGCTTCAGGTTCAGCAACAAAATTATTGAATAGCGCAGGGCTCTCAGCAAGTCGAATTCATTTGTGTTGAAGCGGAAGTATTCTACTAGTATTCTCAAAGGCTTGCTCGGACGGAATTTTTTTTTGTTTGCTTCCGTTCGAAATTAAAAATTGCCGGAGTAATTTCGCATCTCAGCGGCTTTTTTGTCGTACGGGGGGGAGTTGACAATGTTCAACAAAGCCGTAAGTCCTTATGAGCCAATCGGATAGGAAAAATTACAGCATTCATGTTTACTGGTTAGAATATGAGGCATCCTACTTGTTTGTGGTCGTTATTCGGATGCTTAAGAACACCTTCCAAATTAATCGACGATGCTTATAAGCGCCACACCACGGAAGCAAATCCTCTACGAAGCGGACTGATTGTGATTTAGCAAGACAGCCTTCAAATGATGGTGTAGCGCCCTTGTGAGCCCACTGGTCGATAAGGCGGCGCTATAATTATTTCTTGATGGGAATCGGCGACCCGAGCACTCATAGAAACCATATGGTGTGGCGAATACGTTTCACCAGCATCCTCAGAATTCGCAATATAGGAGTTATACACAGAGGCCGGGTTACGCTATCCTTACGTTGCCATTCTGTTTCAGCTTGAACTAGATTCTAGCAGCTTCTATCCCCTTGCTTCTGCTCTTGCTTCGCCCTCATGAAGAGCTAGCATCCCCAGCCCCCAGCTTCTCATGGCTTCATGGCTTCTCAAGGTAATCCCATTGCTTCACTTCTCTGTAGCGCGTCAACCGGCCATTAAAAGTCACTTGTAACTTTACCGCCGTCCAAGAAGGTAAGTCCAGGCCGTCATAGCTTCCTCAACAATCGGTGGCCTTATTCTGCTTCTGCCTTCCAGGTGCTTCCTCTCTTCTGCCGGTCACCCGCCGTCACTGCACGATGAACGGAAGTTATTGGGATGCGCCGGGAATCGGTTTCAATAGTCGTGAGTCAAGACTATGTAAGCCTTGAATTTCCATTTCGTGTCTTGTGATACCAATGCATTCCAGTTTGACAGGTCCTCAAAATTTTTGTGAAGATGCGAATAAGCTCGTCAACACCCCGGCTTTCACCCGGCTTTCTTAGCCTACACTCCATTTCTTTAACTTCATGACATCTCCGCGATCGTGAGCTTCTATCACACAGCTGCCAACTGGGGATTGATAAAACCGAATATTATTAGCGAATTTTCAAATTCAGCTCAGACCGCAGTTTGGGGCCAACCGTTCGTTTGCCTTCACGGTATCCGTACTAGACCGAATAATTTTCCGCACTAAATCTAATGTCAATCAAGCCAGTTTCAACCGGAAGAACCCCGACCCTCCGAACATGTCACTCGACGTGGCTTATTAGCAAATGAACGGGAAGAAAGGTAAGCTCAGGACTTACTCTGCTCCCTACTCTGTTGCACCCTAGAATGGAACCCATACTCACATGATGCATGCTCGTGGCCGTGTATTTGAGCCTGTGAGTGCGATCGCAAAAACCAGGCGTAGGAAGAGCGGATTGTGCATTCCTTAACAATCCTTGAGACAAGACGGGAGATGCCCCTTGGCATCACCCCGTTTGCCCGGGTTCAGGTCGAAGGGGTTTCGTGCCGCAACTGGAAGGAAAATGTGGAGTTTTTGATATCCCTTGTTACATGAGGATTTGCGCGGCCTGGTACATGGATTCGCAATCCTGTTGATATCATGCTTTCCTTGGTTGCTTGCGGCTATTAAATCCCTATCCTGTATGGAGGAACATCGGCTGACAGTACCGTATCGTGGTGGCTGATGTATTGTCCAATTAAGGATGTGATGTCATGCTGGCTGGAACGACCAATGCTCTATGCGCAAGGCTAACCACCAGGCCGATCGATAAAAGAAATCATCAGGTACCTCAACGACTCACAAAGGTGGACCGAGTCCAGGTCAAACAAATCTTGGGAAATATTTTGGGCAAGAGTCCTCATGTCGCAGAGCTCGCACGATTAAAGTTCATGATAGGGGTGAGACGAGGATTTCCAGGCTCCAAGTCATGGGCTGATCATGATATTCACCCCCAGCCAGCCCCGGGGGCTTTGGGCAGCAGGTACGCGTGCATATATCGCACATTGGGATATGCCTGAATGGAGTTTGCCTGTCCACCTGGGACTCCCGGGAAGCTTTGCCGCAAATTCTTGGGCCTAGATTATTTGCCCCGCACATTGGAATTGATATTGGATCCTCGAGGCTGAGGCAATGAAGTGGTCCAAATGCATTCATCGATATGAAGATTGTGCCGGTTTCTGAAGGCTCTGTTGCAGAGACTGAAGCATAAACACCTGCGCCTTGAGACTGTAGGCATACACATACGTGATCGTGAAGCGCACCGTATACAGGATCCGAGCTTGTTGACAAACTTGATCTTATTAGGACTATCACTTCCAACAAACCCCGATAGTCATTTAATTTAATTAATTTCCAAGTTGAGCTATTCAATCGATGGCAGTGTTCCTACAAAGAAAAAACGGTAATCCTATGGCACAGATGGTACATCCCTACACAGGGAGGATAAGTATGATGGAATTTTCGGATTCGACTTCGATTTTCGATTTCGGGGTTATTTAAGGGCGAATTGGCAATCTCAACGTTACCAGTGAGGCAAGTTCTTTCACCACCTTCAGGATCACATTGATGCAGTGATGGAACATGCGCATGTGGATTTAACTGGTGGGGATAATAGTCTCAGCTTGCGTCCCCCGTGACGCAACTCGGGGTAAACCATACTTTTCTATGTAATATTTATGCTTTGCTCCTTGGGCTCCATTGCGCACCGGAGACCGGGGCTTCAATTTGGGAACCTGCTGATCAGGCTGAGCTTGAATGGGTCAATTCAAGTCCATGGTATTGGCGAGAAGATCCCACCTTAATCGAAGGGGATCATATTAAGGTATGTTCAAACTTAGGGGCGATAGCCTTTGGTATGAACTTCTCGAGAAAGGTGATGAGTTAAAGTGGATACTTTCCCCCACTGCAGCTGCGGGAAATTAGCGGAAAATTTTGGATAAATGATTGTCGACCTTCATTCATCGACACCTGAAAGGGGTGGCATTCTCAGGTGACTAATACCTTGCAGCTGAAAGGCCAATGGCGTAACGGAGCTTTGAGTGCTTTGTGTGCGCCACTGGAGTTAACGACATTTCCTACAAGTACCTTTGAAGGGAAACGGCCAACGGAGCCTGCCCGAGGTTGACGGCACTAGAGAGCTCAAGAAGCAAAAGAGGGGTATGCTCGGTGACGATCTCCTAATTGTGAAAGTGTTCGAGTAGCTATACAGAGTAACATGATAGACGCAACGCCCTAAAACAAGGCGCCAATTCAAGCTCATCCCAGTCAATGCCGAGAATAAATATAGCTCACCAGTCTTGTCCAAACGAACAAACCACCTAGAAACACTGGTTTGGCTTCCCTCCATGCAGGTTCTCCACGGAGATGGCTCCGACCCAGTAGGGTACCACCCCCGGTGCGTCATTGCGTCACTGCCAGACCAAGTCATATACTTCTCAGAGATGGACACCCCCGTCAGCTTCTTGCTTGCCCTTCTGCTTCTTCATCCCCATTCAGTACACTCTAATATCCCGGTACCGGGGCTACAGACTACCCTTCAGGGAAAGACAAGCGACCACTGACATTCTGGATCGCCACGAGTCGACGGAAGCCAGCTTGGAGAGCAAGCCAGATGACAGCATGGGATCTGTCTGTCAGTTTGTGAGTGAAGTGGCAGGTTAACTTGTAGCGTGATGAGTGCCATTACCTTGTACAGTACTGCACCCCGCACCCTCATGTGGCCCTTTCATTCCCGTTTTACCCCGAAAATCGTAATAGGTATCAAAGAAGCGTCAAAGAAAGAGATATAGTCGGATGGACTAGATGGAGAAACAATGAATTAAAAGAAGACGAGGCAGTGATAAGGCCTTCATGGATTCCCTTTGGACGAGCACTTCTGCCGAGCTTTCAAGGGAACTCGCGATTTCAACGCACAACTCTGCGACTGACGGTAATCATCCGTCTGTCTGCTCGTTGCAATCGACTTCATGCCCTGTGCGAATCGTTTAGCTGCGCTTCAGGATGACACCTATCCAAGTGCCAGCGGCACAGCGCTCAGGCTATAAACCTATGATAGAAGCTCAACCGCAGACTTTGGTTGGTTCCCTATCACGGATGAAAGATCGAGTGCGTGTGAATGGGGATCTCGGCCGTTTTTTGCGGAGGTATATTAACAGACGAATCACACCATGAGTGGTGGTCCTAGTCTCACGAATCGTTCAGAACAATAGTCGTTGTTGTGCGTTCATTTGATCAAGAGGTGACGATAGGGGTACATTTGGGATGGCTGTCGATTGATCACTCATCAGTGTAGATAGAAGGTTGTACTGTCTGACATACCCACGAGATAACCAGGGACCCGACATGATCACAAGCGAATCAGGCTGTCAAACAGAGTTGTGGCATCCACTAAACAGCGGCCAAGGGCAGAAGATGATAGCGCGGAGTCTTACGAGGGTACAATTGGTAGTCGTTCTAGTCGTTCCTGCTCTTTGCCATGTGCGTGTCGAACGTCGGTCTGATGTCACATTGAACCTCTTCTGAGTCCGGACCAGGCTACAAAAAGCGCGAAGTCAGCATTGACACCCAAGCGGCCCAGGTTGGCTGATTGGTCGACAAAGGCATCCAAAATGAGATATTGGCGGTCAATGTCACTGAAAAAGCGGATTTCGAGGTGCTATGAAGTGAGTCCGGGCCAGGGACGGATCCGCACCTAGTACGAATTCCGAAGATTGACATGTCGTGTCAATCGCTTTTGAGAGCTATTGACGCCGTTGGCGTCCCCTAGCGGGTAGCCCCGGGCGGAAGGGGGATGGTCGCCCCTAAATCTGGTGTCGGGCGTATAAACTCCACGGAAGGTCCACAACTCAACCCTCTTCCAGCGTTGACCCGTGCCGGTTTGGGAGTCATTTCGACAATCGCTCTTGCCGGACGTAGCCGCTCACCAGAATACAGTGACAGGCGCCGAGGGTGACAAGCCCCCACGGTGCGCTGGGAAGTACTGTTGGCGCCATTGGATGTTTTCGAGAGACGGGTCCAGAACAGATTCAATGAGGATAACGCCGGACTACCATCAAGTGAACAAAGGTCAGCCATGCATGAGGTCAAGACTCAAGATTCCCAGCGGTCCTGAAATATGTCGCAACGGCCAAAAGAGGTAAGCTGAGGAGGCTAATTCCGGTGCCTGCACATGCGTGCATTTCTTGTCCAACATCACATTCCACAGCACTGCTGAAGCCCTCAGGAGGCTGTTGAATTCCAAATACTGCAAAGCTGTTGAGCACGACGTACCAAACGATTATAGTTGCGGTTCTCGCTGTCCTAGCCTTTTCGTTGTATCGAAACCAATCTTGGAGTCAACCGGTTTGCTTCCAATTGTGTACCGCCCAAAGTGTAAACTGACTAAACTCCTCCCGTCCACCTGCATCCACAAATCTCGCGCCTTTTCCTCGCCACGTGCGTAAATTTGGCCCCATCAATTCTAACTATGGACAATGACCCAACACTGCCATTTCCTTCCCCGGCGCTACCTACTAGACGCACCCCAAGCCACCAAGCCAACGTCCCCCGTCCATGGTCGATAAGAAGTTTGAAGATCAAGTCACCCAATTCACCAATGTCACCGGCGCATCGTGCGTTTCACCCGTTGTCTCTTCCCACCGCGATCATCCTGATCACACATCTGGGATGGATGGGCGATATACAGCTCCAAGGATGCTCGGAAGTTCTTGGAGAAATACAAGCGATTAGACGTGGCGATTGATTCATATTACAATGATCCCAACCAATTTGGTGGTCGTAGCTCTGGTGGCGCATCCACGACCAAACTGAATGCTCTATTTGATAAATACAAAGGTCAGATTACACCTTGTGATCTCAATTTCGTCACTTCCCCTCATCCGCCTTAAATCATCAATATTATCAGACTCGGATGACGAGGAGATAACGGTAGAAGGTACAATCAAGTTTTGTGAGGATATGGCCGTAGATCCAGAAGATGTCGTCTTGCTCGCTGTCGCATTCGAATTGAAATCACCGAGGATGGGCCATTGGACGAGGCAGGGATGGATAGAGGGGTGGAAGAATATTGGGTGAGTGTGCTTCCTAGCCCCTTGCTGGCCCTGCTAGTTGGCCCGCCTCTCGCGTTTGTCCTTAACTGACGGCCGTAATATATCCAATCACACCCGTTTCTGCCCTGTCGTGATTGTGACGATTTATATTCACAACCCTATGCATGAGAGCAGAGTGGACACAATAGATGGCATGAGCAGAGCCTTACCTGGCCTGAAGAGCAAACTCGGCTCAGATGCCGATTACTTCCAGAAAGTCTACAGCTACACCTTTGACTTTGCTCGGGCAGAAGGCCAACGAAGCCTCGGTACGTGTTCCTTCCCTCCATTCCTATCGGTTTGTCCTCGGCGATAGCCCAGAATGGCCTCATTTATCAACCCCTCCAACCACGACTCCAAAAACCCGATCTGCCGAAGCAGACATGAGCTTCTGAGCGCATATATCTCCCAACCATACGTACAGCTAACTGTGGCAAATCGTGATTAGCTCTTGACAGCGCACAAGCTCTCTGGGGATTGTTGATTCCTCATGGTCTTGAAGGTGGAGCAATAAGGACCGAAGGCTGGCAACCAGAATTTACCCAGCTGTGGTTTGATTTCTTAAACGGGAGAGGTGGAAAGGGTGTCAGCAAGGATACTTGGATCATGGTTCGTTCACTTCGTATTGTGTTCATCCCTCCAAAAATCATCCGCGTTGTATTATCTTCTTCCCCACGTGCACATGATTGCACTCTATAGGATAGGCGTATCCTACTCACTTTCCCCGCTTTAACCCATTCATCTTCTGTCGTCGCGCGCTTTGTGCTGACCTCACTTTACCCCGAATGGTACAGTTCCTGGACTTCGTCCGCTCCATTGACTCAAAGTTTGAAAAGTACGACATGGAAGGTATGTGCAATCTGCTGCCCACCCGGGCATCTAAATGGTATATCACCGAGGGATTTCTCACCACCTTTTTACTTTGTCCATCACAACCTCGCTACTTTGAACGTGTCTATCGCTAGCGGCATGGCCTTCGACAATCGATGATTTCGTAGAATATGCAGGGAAAAAAGTGAAACCCTAATTGGCCAGTCTGCGTACCATCCCTGCATGGCAGGACAGGGAAGGCTGTTAGAGCTATCTTGATAACTCATACACATTTTCTTATTTGTTGAACCATTCTCTCCGTATAACATGTCATCGCGATGCTTTCCTGCTTTTAGGTGCAGGTAACCCGAGTATATAAGTTCAAGTTGCCCGATCAAAGGAGCTCCAAGACGTGTTCCTCTCACCAATGTACATTAGCTAGCGCCACCACGAGCTCTGCGCCGTCGGAGGTATTCTCGAATACGTTCCGATGTCAATCTGCGCATGTACATATCAATCAACTTGTGTTGAGAACAAAAGATGCAACCTGGAAATTACGAACCTAGAATAACGTTATGTCATACATACAGTTAACACGATATGCCAATATCAAGCC
>KB722749.1:707315-747951 GCA_000349905.1 Volvariella volvacea V23
GAATGGCATGTCATGACATTGATGGACAGGAAACGCCCTTCCGCCCGCCTGTAACACGATCCGAAAGGCTCGAACTTGAAACCGCGGTTTCCAAACACAAGTCTCTCATGCTATACCACCAAATATGAACATCTTGATGTATGATAGATTCTGAGCCCATAGGGCTAGTCTTGCGCCAGAATCAATTGAAACCCACGACAAGCCTGAGAGAACCTCCTTTTTGTAAAGGGCTGGAGTAAGCGACGCCGTTCCTAGGTTACTAGGGATCAGACCCTCAGGCTCTTCCTTCCTTTACCAGTCCTCGGAACAGATCTAACTTCTTGAGACGCGCTTCGGAGAGACCCTCTCTGTCACCAAACTATATCATGACATGGGAGAAGGACGAAATGAACGCATGAGGGAGGTCACTTCCCGACAGGGTGCAGCAAAGATAGGATGTTGGCAGGGGAGGGCCTTAGGACGGCGCGGCACAGAAGAATGGAGAAGATGAGACACACGTAGGGAAGTTTGGCCGTGGAAGTTATTCTTCATCTTAGTCCGTTCTTGCGAGCCAAGCTGCAGGAGCCCCAATAATTCGTAGAGCGTAATTTGAACCAACTGCGAGCAACTCGGCGCAAACCAAGAGTGTCCAATGCAAAAGGGCGGCTGCTCTTCTCCCTGCTCATCCGCGCGAATTGGACGTCCTTTTTCGGGTTCCTTAGATGGAAATTAGGAAGTGGAGGGCCAAAGAAGGGAATCACGACAATGGTCCTTAGTCTGGGCCTAGACGCGATGCATCGAGAGGTCTGGCGCATATCTTGTTCAGAGCAATCGACCATCACATAGAGTTGAAGAAGCAACATGACTGAATGACTGAATGAACTCCGTGCCCGGTGACCATGATCCCCGTCGGTTGGACAGTTTTAGCAATTGGGCGTACAGCATCTGAGCTCTCCGTCTACCCTGGCTGCATGATCTCGCGGCGGAGTATAGTAGGTGCAAACTGAACTCAGTTCCGCTTCCACTTATACATTCACCGCTTGCTTGAAGTCCCCTTCCCACATTCACCGTAGGTATTGCTCCGCCGCTGGGATAGCGAGCGGCGCCAGGGCAGCGCGAACTGTTAGGAAGGGCAGACGGAGCGGATCAAATCTGCGTTCTTCAGAGAAGCAACCTATGCTGTTGGTGAGCCGCGATTGAGAAGCTGCAGTCCCTCGACTCACCGCTACAGAACGCCTAGCAATATGGTTTAATCAACTTCATTTGGGACCCGGTTGCTTCCAGAAAGTGAAACGCTCTAGATGCCTCAAGCTCGGACTTTCATTTACGGATTTTGAGGGTAATCGTACCGTTTTGATCGTGAGGCAGTCACCCAGACATTGCGATCGCGGGAGATGCAATAGTACTGTGGCGCAAATTGGTGCTACGCCCTATAGTCAATCTGAATGAAGGCCTGGGGCTGACGCTCGCCTGCACCCGAGGAAAGATAAAAAAAACATGACCTGCCCCCGGCGGCTGAGATAGAAGTTGATACCCCTAATAACAAAGTCTAGAAGGTAGCCAAGTAAGAGTGCCATCTCGTATAGGAAATGAGCTGTACACAAGCCGAATCGTACTTACTGCAATTTGCCGATCATGATCAAGAGTAGGTAGGCCGGGTATACAGCACTGAACAGGGGGCAGGCCAACATTGTACCCTAACGAGGCAATGAGTGTGTTAATCATCGCCAATGATTGCACGGTTGCAGTGGTACCTTTAATGATAAATATATCACTATGGAGGAACACCCGGTAGAACTATGACCCTACCACCACAGCGAGAGAGCGGGGAAATTTCTTCAAAGCGGGGCGCCACTCAATTTGGAAAAATCGTTCATGACAATGATGACGCATGAAACTCCTAAGCTCTCGACCTGCATGAAAGAATTTGATAGAATCAGGGCATTGACTTCGGGTGCGTTCCGAAAATCCACCAACGAGGCAGCAATAAAATGGGGAAATGTTCATTCCTTGGGGAGTTCTCCGTGTCACCCTGCCTACTTATGGCTGCCACTCAGTGTGACTGTTGGCTAGCCTGATTACTAGGTTGGTTAGCCACTTGCCATCCGCGACAGTGCCCAATCGATCGCGAATGATTTGGCAATGACATTGCCACCTTGTAAGTGTCTGATAATGTAGTGCCCCAAAAGGGCTTGTGGCACTCGCTACATGAAGACAAGAACACGTAAGGGAACAGCATTTATCAAGCAATTGGAAGCTACTGTACACGTTCGCACTGGTGCGATGAACTCAGCGAAGGAACTTGAGGGAGAAATGTAATTTTTACATGATCGTGTTGGAAAGGACACTCGCGACCCGTCTGATAGGACAGCAAACCAGGTCCTTGGCCGCCTTCCTCAAAGACAGTATGGTTAACCTTAGTGAGCATGAGTGCGTAGCTAAGGGTGGGTATTCTCACCTTGCGATTGAGCGGAACGAAAAGCGTCAATCGATAAGAAAAATTAGTCTGCACAGGAATTATGTCATTATCAATGCGTTAAGCGTTCCTGTATGCTCACGTATTTAGGGATGAGCAAAGCCAAGTCGAAAACGTCTGGATATTCGGAAAACATTTTTGTTGACAAGACATCGTCGTTACGTGTTCCCGTGGCTATCTTACATCTTAAGGCACATTCAGCTCATTGTCCGATTGTCCAAGAGAATACACAAAACCTTGATGACATTTTAATTTCCTCGGTCTTGATGTATTGGCAACTACTACGAGGTCCTCGCTGGTCAGATAACATGATATCAAAGACAAAATTACCACCTATAGGGGGTGAATAGAGGCGCGAAATTACCGGAAGGGGTCGCTGGCAGATGAAATAATCTAAGCTCAGCAAGGGCTTCAAAATACCTGCACCAACCTTAGGTACAGGGATCTCCTAAGCAACTAGCACTAGACTTTCGGCGCCCGTTGAGTATGTTGGCCCTCTCACGGACAAACCCCAATGCAGCAATACTTGATGGGTTCATCTGCGTTGAACGTGTCAGGTTGGGTTCGATGAGCCATGATAGGTGAGATCGTCCAGGCCCAGGAACGGGCATCGGACACTGCAGTACCGACTCCAGGTTAGGCCATCTATCAGGATTGCATCGAACCGATCCACTACTATCAACGTCTTTGCGAACCGGATCGACCGATACATTGCAAGACCAGAAGGGATCGCAATCCTTAACCGCAGTGCCCACTTCTGATGGCTAAAGGGACGCCGTCCGAAGTAGCAAGCCCCGTTTCCATGAGACCGAGCAGGAATTACGATGTCGATAAACTTGAAAAGGGATAGCTGGTGCTTTCGAAGTAGCCATATCAGGTGAAGGCGGTATATACGTCTTGGATTGAAGGGCCTCGGCATAAGGTTCGGGAGAGAAGAAGCAAGTATACGCATTATATTGGGGTCAAGGAGTTTAGACTGACATTCTGTCATCAAGCAATGAAGGCAAGAATGGTGATTCCTTGATTAGCACCAATCTTGGCTGCTCGTTAGATGCAACACAAGCCGCCAAAAGCTTTGGAGCGTCCCTACGAGGGTGAGTTATATCCACTGGCGAGGTGATAGTAAAGAGCATACTCTTTATGAGCTCGTATTACAGCCTCCGTACCATGCTCTGAGACCCACAAAACATCCACATATGTCCCAGATGCCGTCAAGCCAAACAGCTGGCCCAAGGCGTTTTGCAAAATTTTGCGAATAAGCAGCTCGTCAGTCGTCGCAGGGGTGACCGACAGACGAATATAGTGTTGATCGGTACGTATCATCAGCTTTGACGAGAGTTTACGCGCATATAGTCACCCTTTCGGTGCTCAGGTCGTTGATTCAAGCGATGGAGGTTTAGGACAAAGTAGCGAACGCAAGAGGAAGTTCCATAATTGATTACGTCATAAGCGTGATGCCGAGGGGTTGGCGCCTGCACCCAATTCACACCCAGGCCTGGTGTGAGCCATTCCACCTTCTTTCCCCTCCATGACCATATCCCATCCCGCCACGCAAAAGACTTCTGGCTCAGGGAAACAGCATGTTTGCTGTGGCGTAACACAAGACTTGAAAGTGGTCGTCGCCGAAAAACGAAACTCAGACAAGCCCAAGCCATGGATAGCTCGCAAGTTTATGATTGTGGTGACTCTGGGAGTAATGGGTTATGCTGCCTATGTCTTCATTGGAAGACTGTGTCTGCAGATGCTTAGGAGAGATAGGGATGCGACTGGGAGTCGTGGAACTGGGGGTGAGTCGTCTTACATTTTGCAGTCCACCACTTCTGGCTCCTGTGCCATGTTGAACACCCCATCGGCGGCGTTTATTCTTCACATAGTTGTGTTGAGGCATGCCTCGCGGGGTATATAGGGCTGCTCCTCCATGCTATGACTGCGACACAAGGATTCACCTCCGCTTGCAGTTGCTCTGCTTTCTGTATTTTGTGTATTATACCTATGGATGATTGGAGCGTATATCAAGGTCGGTCGTCGCATCCCAGACCTGCTTTTGTGGTTGACTTGGTTGTTCCCATCAGATCGTAGTGACCTCTCCTGGTTATGCAGCGCATGTAAGTTTGGATTCCATCATTCATCTCAACCACGACTTCCCGGATCTGTGTCAACTTAAAGTTATACCACTGCGTATTGAAACGGATCACCTTTATTGTAGCATGTTCAGGAGTCAAATCCACCGTTTCCACCCGCTGACTTTAGGGTGCACCAATCCTCTGACATCGTCGAAATGGATCCCCATGCAACAACGGGATTCGAACAACGGTTCTCAAGTTCTTCCAACACACACACTCAGAAGCCAATAGACGACATTGGTGGCGCGTCGTATGAGGATATGACTGCACGTTTCAGTGCCGAAGAAGCAGCAATTCCTCAGTTTGCGCCCACGGGGGATAGATCATCCCTTGAAGGCCAGTTTTCGCGATCACCAAAGATTAGTACAACTACAATGCCAACAGAACCTACAATGAACGCTTCGCCTCTAAATACTGCGCTAGGAAAGCTGAAGAAGCATTCAAAGGCCCAGAAACAGCGACCTTATATTGCTCGACGAGCGCCAACGTTCCCTAATTTGATGCCAGAAAACCGGTACTGCGTTGTGGATAAAATCATAAAACCGGCCAGAACCCACCATTGTCGGACATGTGGGACGGTAAGTGTTCTAGCACCCTTTAATGCCCGTTTTAAGACGTATGCACAGTGTATATTAAAATATGACCACCATTGTCCTTGTATGTGCATTCCTCGTCATCAATCTCAGACACTTATTCGCCCTTGCACATAGGGATTGGACAATGCGTTGGCGCACGGAATCATAAGGCAAGCGCATATACCGTAGCCGTATGTTACGCAAGTTCTGATATGCCACAGTTCTTTGTAAACTTTCTCGAAGCAACAAGCGTTACCACTCTTTACACACTTTCAGTATTGCTTGGATTCACATTGCACGGACAAATAAACCTGAACGTGGACCTAGACCCGCAATTAATCGTGGGCATAGCTATGTACGTTTTGCATCATTATTGGCTGACACGCACCTCAGTTATCGGTCATACATTAGTGCGGCATTATTCGCCTTATTCACCACTATGCTCCTACTTTCGCATATACGCCTAATATGGATAAGTCAGTCTACTGTGGAGAGTGTGGGTATGCGGCATAGGAAAGAACAGGAAGAAAGGTCGTTGAGTCGAGCATACTCGTGGTGGGAGTGCAGGCAAGTGCCATTTTTATGCCATCACCTTGGATGAAGATCTCTTATTGACGTGATCGTCGGTCAGGGAGAAGAAACAGAAAGTCCGAGAGTGGAACCAGGAATGGGGTCACCCAGACACAGAGGGGAACCCTTGGTGGTTGGGCAGTGGCAGACAAGGATGGGAGGATGTTATGGGTAAAAACACATGGGGATGGTTTTGTAAGTACAGCCGCGGGTTTAGCTGCACCTCTACCTTCTAGCCTCTCGCGATATCGCTAACTCATCTTCATCATTCAGTGCCCGTTGGACGTAGCTTAAATGATGGTCTGAGATACCCTGTCAACCCTCGGTTTGACGAGCAAGGGCGCTTGCGGAGACGTGAGGAATGGCCAGAGCATCTACGATAGATATCATTAATTGCACTGCATTTATCTTGGGGTTTGTTCGTAGGATACACATCACTCTCGTGGACCTTGCACCATCTACTTAATGCACTGGCTAAGAACCACAGAGAAAGGCACATCATTCATCAGGTAGCCCAGTTTGACTAATCAAGGTTCTATGATTGGTTCTTTTGGCCAAGCCAGAGTTTATCATTATTCAGAATGGAGATGACATACCCGCCGGAACAAGAGTGGAAAACTTGACCTCAGAGCACCAGAAATGGGCAAGCAAATCGTCGGGCGGAGCATGCCCGCATCCCCAACGGACGCGGGTTGTCACACGAACCCGACGTTATATTCCGGTCCTTTGCTCCTTGAACCCAAACAACCACCATCACCATCCAAGTACAGAAACTTCCCTCTTATCGCGTATCGCACTTCTACAATGTCTCCAATCGTCGATCCCCGCAGCGGACAGGCTACTAATGGACATTCGACCGATGGCAAACATCAGAACGGCAATGGCAAGGCCGCCGTATCCAACGGTGGCGGTCACGATATTCATCTGACCTCCGCAGACATTATTCACCTCGAACATGAGTACGGTGCACACAAGTGAGTAAAGTTTCGATTTCAACCCATCGCGGGGGCTTCTTGTCGACGTGAACCCCGTCCAACTGCCCTGCGCGATTGCGCTCCTCTTCCCGTGTCAATAGTTAGCTCCACGGTACTCGAAACTCTGTGATACAAACCGGCCGGTCGACCTAGTCCTGGACGTCGTTTGGGATACTGGAGTATTGGGTATGCTTGTTTGAGATTCTGTCATTCCATTCATTTTGCTTGTGTCTATCGCCTGTCCCCTTCTTGTTGTGTTATCACTTTGATCCCTTGTATATATGCGTGGTTTGTGATGTGTGTGGAGGGCTGGGAAGTGGTCTGAAGAGATCGGTTGTATATATACATGCAAGAAAGCGGATATGTCCTCCCTCCTCCTTTCTTCTTGATTTATAGCTCATCACTGATGATCTGCGAATTTTCGCTATTAGCTATCACCCACTGCCAGTCGTCTTTGATTCCGCGAAAGGTGCCAAGTGAGTTGATCTCCCTCCGTCTGATAGAGCAATTTTTGCTTGTGGTCTGTAATCCTGATCATATCAATTCGCCCTTTTTGGCACTTAGGGTCTGGGATCCGGAAGGCAAAGAATACATCGACATGCTCTCAGCATATTCGTGAGTATCTCTGCCCTTGGGTTTCATTAATCTTGTAACATGTGATCGCGCTTTTAGTGCAGTAAATCAGGTTTGTGACTATAATATAATGTATTAGCCGCCGAGACCGACAATCGAAATGTTCCACATAGGGTCACTGCCACCCAAAGATCGTTGGCACGCTCGTTGAGCAAGCCCGGAAACTGACCCTATCATCAAGGGCCTTCTATAATAGCATTTTTGGGCGATTTGCGAAGCAAATCACCGAAATGTTTGGATACGATATGGTTTTGCCTATGAACACAGGTGCGGAGGCAGTTGAAACCTCCATTAAGCTGGCGAGGAAATGGGCCTACATGAAGAAGAATGTTCCGGAGGGCAAGGCTATTGTGCTAAGTGTCGAAGGCAACTTCCACGGTCGTACAATTGGAGTTATCAGGTCGGTGGCTTTGTCTTTGTTCGGTATATCAGCAGAATCTAAAGTTAGGTTTTGTCCGTGGCCTTCTTTGCCTCCCCATCCTCAATGGTGTTATCGGAAATCTTAGCATGAGCACAGATCCGGACAGTCGAACAGGCTTCGGACCGTACTTGGAAGGCGTCGGACCTACATTCCTTGATGGACAGGGTCTCAGAACTATTCGCTATGGTCACATTGAAGACTTGGAGAAAGCGTTAGAATTGCACGGAAAGAACGTCGCGGCATTCCTAGTTGAACCAATTCAAGGAGAAGCAGGGTAGGTAATTCCCCATACGACTTGTTAACTGCGTTCCCGAAAGAAGTCTGATCTCGATCATGTCTATCATCTGTGGATTTGCAGAATTGTTGTTCCTCCGGAGGGTTACCTCGCCAAGGTTCACGAGCTTTGCAAGAAGCACAATGTCCTGCTTATCTGTGACGAGATCCAGACGGTAAGTAGAGCGGACGACGGGAAAACGATGATCCAGTGTCGTTTTACCTTCGTACACAGATGCTGATCGTGTGGCTTTACAGGGTTTGTGCAGGACCGGAAAGATGTTGGCTTGCGAACATGACAATTTGAAGCCCGACATCATCCTGCTGGGCAAAGCACTATCCGGTGGAGGTGCGTCTTTCACCGTACTTTATTAGGAGGACCCAAACCCAACAAAGCAACGTCTTTCTTCACAGTCTATCCAGTGTCTGCAGTGCTGGCTGATCGCGATGTCATGCTTTGCATTCGCCCTGGCGAGCACGGGAGCACTTACGGCGGGTGGGTCCTATATCGCTCCTTCATGCATTGACACGTAGGTTCATGCGGATCGATCTTTAGCAACCCGTTGGGCTGCGCCGTGGCGATGACAGCTCTTCGTGTACTGGTCGACGAGAACCTTGCTGAACGTGCGGCTGTGTTGGGAGAGAAGTTCAGATCATCTGTGCGAGCCCTGAACTCACCGCTGGTTGCAACGGTTCGCGGCAAGGGTTTGCTGAACGCTGTTGTGATTGATGAAAGTAAGAGCGCCAGAGGAAGAACTGCGTGGCAGCTGTGCTTGCTGCTGAAGAGCAGGGGTGTCTTGGCGAAGCCTACCCATGTCAACATGTGAGTGGAGTGTTCCGTTGGACATTCTATTGGACATATCTAAGATCGATGCTCGTGTAGCATACGCTTCGCTCCGCCGTTGGTCATTAGCGAGGAGGACCTCACCAAGGCTGTGAAGATCATTGGGGAGTGTCTAGAAGATCTTGATAAGGTTTGTCGCGTTGGTGCTTTTGTGAATGTGCTCCATTGATAAGAATGGCATACTTCAGTTGGATGATATCCCTGGCGAAGTCGACAGCGAGAAGGGTTACCAGAGCGCATTGGATGACTAGGCATCTCCGCGTTGGACAACTCCAAACCTATGGACTGTTTTAACGTCTATCTGTTCTGTGGTTTGATATTATTACTGTTTATATGGTTTGTCGTATCACCTCCACTTTCAACTCATTACCTCTACTGTTACCGTGATGTGCATATTAGTTGGTTTTGGATAGCAATGTACCATCACCGTACCGTATCCCACATTGTAGCAGTGTTCAACACACGTTTATCTGCACCCAGAGCTTTCCAACTCGGAAACTTCTGGAGGAGTGAAGTTCACCAGAAAAATCGTCAAATCTGGACATGCCAATGCCGGTTGGTGCCCCTGTGGAGTCAGGACCACGATAGAAGACACCTTGCTTGCCTATCATACTCTCATCTAGGACATATGACGTGTTGCACCTGACTTCGGCGGATTGCTCCATTGAACGTATCGCCGTTCCCTTGGCCCAGGATATTGAACATCTCTTAGCTTCCAGTTGAGCATTCACTTTCACTCCACCACATTTCAATACACCATAGGTGTATTTTTCCGCCGTAGCGGCCTTGAAACCCAGATACTCGTTGAAAGGGTCAAGGAGAAACTCCAGTTGTAAGCGCATATACCCATTTAGTTGCAAACATAAGACCTGGCGGGATTTCTCTGCTGGTCCGATCGCAAGCTATCGCATAAAGCAAGAACATACACGATTCATCTTATTCGGAAGAGTGCGGTTATTCCAAGTTTATAGCACAGGATATCGAGATGGATATATGGAAAACTTGTAAGACACCTCGTAAGGTCAACTCCTAGGCAAACCAAAGGACTCAACCGAAATTAAATGTCTAGTGGGTTTCGTTCTACCCCGTATTAGCAACTCCACTCTCAATGGCGGGTACCAGTTAGCAGGACCACGAAAGTCAAGAATGGAGTGAATAATAGGGGTGAAGCTATCAAAGAGTACGAAAAAACGAGGTGTGCATTTTTTATAGGTGCATGTTGATTTAGGGCAGGTCAAGGTGTCTCCAGCGTCTGATAAGATGGAATTAATCTCCTATCAATCTTGCAACGGCAATTTCAATTTTAGACGGAACAGAAAATGTACATAGATTTTCCGTCGTGTGATATGAAGAGAGAAGAAAAGTCGACGTGGCACGAACGTGTGTATCGCGAGCAGTACAAAATATTTGCGGCGGCGTGAAAAAACGTAATTTGGCCAGAAAATCACGTTCATCTTGCGCTGACCACCCTGGCCGTCAAGGGTCAGCCTCGGAAATTCCACATTTTCTTGCGAACAGGACTCTCAACTCTTGGATTCCTCCAGGCTTAGGCCCAAAGGCCGACACATATCGGGCCGTAGGGGAGTACATGTAATACCTGCTTATCGTGAGCGCCAGAAAAACAATGGAGGTGCTTTGTATGCATATATTTGTGCAATGTATTGCTCGCCTTTTGAGGACCGTTTTGCTGTCACACCCCGCTGTCGGGACCCTTTGTTAGGTGTCTGGTATCTGTTCAGGGACAATCTGGCTTCCGTTGTCTGAAATCGCACGAGATACCTCTTTCTCTTCAACACCATCCTCGTTTTCAACAACGAGGGTAGTTCCTTCTTCACTCCTTACTTCACTCTCCAAGCTCCGGCAATTAGTCGCGGTCAAGTTGAGGCTTGCTTCACGATTTCGCCTCGTACAGTTTTGTCTTGTCGTCCGACCAGAATTGAACGATGGCAATGAGCGAATCACCACCCCCACCACAAAATGGGTTACGACAACGCTTGACGACTACTTTGGCAGTAAATGACGTGGCTGAAGATGTGACACGCACACCAGACGCTCTCACTGATGACACGCGTGTGGAGTTTTCAAAACCCAAACGAGAAGAAATTGTCTGGGGAAAGACTCCTTCTGGCGAAGGTGCTTGTTTTTCCCTCTTTCTCAATTCGTGATGTCACCTGCATACTGTATCGCTTATTTGGACCATCTCTTTCCCTTTTGCGTCGGTGAAATGTTACCACGAAATGATTAGTTTTTCGGGTCCCGACGACACATGATGTACTCACGACACTGTTCCATCCTGGACACCCTAAGAGTCATCTGGACCTGCTGAATCTAGGATTACTGGGGCTGCAACTAGTCCTGTTTGCAATTTTACCACGTCGTGTCTGCCAAGTCTTCTTTTTGCTGTACTTTGCATTTTGGCGTGCTGCGTATGACGCGGGCTTGGGCTGGGTACTGACGAAGCAGAGTAAGAAGAAATGGATTGTGAGAGAAGTACAAAGGTTGGGCTGGCTGGATGAAAAGCGTCGTCCCAAAGTCAGACACTGGATTCGGGAACAATTGCAAGGGAAGATGGGGAAGGATTATTCGTTTGACGTGAGTCCTATTGGTCCCTCATGAGGTTCACGTCTTATCTTGACGAAACTCTGAACCCTTTCTTGTCTTCGATGACTTACACGCCCTTTTGATAGGACCTACCTCTCGAGTATAATACATGGCTTTTGTTTCGTCAGGCCGTGGATGTGATCTTGGTCAAGTAAGTAACTCGTGTTTCCCGTTTCGGCAAGGGCATGTGCACTGATGTTGCGTTGATGGTGTTTCCCAGTGACTTCCTGTCGTATTGCATGTTTGCTTTCTCATGTTTCCGGGTACCAGAAGGGTTGTCCGTGCTTGTACACGTAATGAGGTGGGTTTACGCCCTTTCATTTCTTTCACCTTGAACATGTCATCGAAATTACATTCATTTCCGTAGGTGGCTTGGAGGCATCGCCCTTATTATATTCAATCTGTGGGTGAAAACCGAAGCCCATAACGTTGTAAAGGACTACGGCTGGTATTGGGGTGACGTTTTCTTCCAGCGTGGCGCGTTGGTTTTCGATGGTGTTTTTGAATTGGCGCCCCACCCGATGTACTCTGTGGGTATGTGCGCTTTCCTTTTTTGGTGCTACCTGCCTCGTGTCAACAACTCACGGTGAATATGTTCTGATAGGCTACGCTGGATATTACGGCCTGTCATTAATCTCGGGAAGTTACGCAGTACTCTTTGTGAGCTTGGCCGCACATGCGGCACAATTTGCTTTCCTTGTGTTGTTCGAGAATCCTCGTGAGTCTAACCGATTCCCGAATTCCAATTTGTATTGAATTCCTCTATTTTTCAATTTCATAGATATTGAACGAATGTACGGGAAGCCTAAGGCGATAGCGAAGCGAACACCTTTGTTCCCTGCAGGCTCCAAACTCGCCAGGGCCTCTGCACTCCCATCGGGAAGTAGCTCCAGCAATAACAGTTTAGGTACTCCTGTGTCCGATGTGGTTGCTCCAGTACCTGCACATGTTCCCGTCGATCTACTCTCAACACCGCCGGCCACTGAAGGCGAGACTGCTACCACTGAATCAGAAATCGAAACAGAAACCGAGACAGAGGGTCAAATGACACCCCCTGCACGGCCCTCGTCGAAAGCTAGGATAATCCCTGGGGTTAACTCTGGGAAGAAGCCTACTCATCAGGTTAGACCGTCTGATGCCAGCTCAATTTCAATTGAAAGCACGACCAGCGATCGCGCGTCCTCAGTCAATGGGCGTTTCGGACCGCAAAGGAGGTCTTTATCCCAACACGACTTGCTCAACAGGTACTTTAGGCGAGATATAGTTATCATCAAGAACTTTGATATCTTGCGGTGCGTTTGAGATAGTCTTTAGTTGCGAAGCTTATTCGTGCTGACGTCTTAATTATCTACAGTGCCAACGATGCTATGCTCGCATTGATAATCACTTATTCAATAGCTATCTCGTTCCTGCCTCATTTGTCTGATGAAGCCATGTTGGGACTTCACTTCGTTCATGCCTTGGCCTGGTGTATTATCCATTACGTGGGCTTGGGCCTGCTTCTCCGTGCTCAGAGTCAGAGCAAATACCTTGTTGGCCATTTCATCCAAAACTATCACTATCCACACAACGATGGAGGCAAGGGAGCAGTTATCGATGCATTCAACAACTGGAAGGTCATCTACAATTTAAGTTTGTGCATGACTTACGGTAAGGACTATGCCATTGTTGGTATAGCGTCAATCTTAATGATGCATCCTCTCTTATGGCAGTCTCGTGCACTGGTGTTGCCTGGAAGACGTACAGCATTCCCAACGATTGGACAGTAGGCAATGAGCTTCTGCGCCATACTTTGGGCGCGGTGAGTAACTTTCCGGCTTGTTGAAACCTTATTTGAATATAGCTAACCTTCTTTACAGCTTCTCGTTCTTTTGCACGTTTGGGCAACGAAGGAGTCCTTCGAGGTTCTCGGTGTTTTCGGTAATTAACTCTGCACTTTTGATCTCGTTTGCTCTAGCTCACTCTCAACCTTCGTCGTTTCGTCCCCTTCTTGCCGTGAACTATATCGCTTTCGTCATTAGGATGGTTCTTCGGCGATTTCTTCATGGAGGAGTTCCCGGCACACCTAGAGTACACGGGTATCTATCGGTATGTTCATGTTCAGCCACACTTAGGGTTATCTACTTCCAGGATAACGCTCTGTGCATCCGCGATTTGATGCTAATGCACTTGCTTCCAGCTACCTCAATAACCCCGAAGCCATGGGTGGCGCTGCATGGTTTGGTCTATCACTAATCAGTGGTAGCAAACTAGTGTTGTCCCTTGCCGTCGTCAGACACTTGGCGAACTGGTGGTTCCTCAGCAGCGTTGAACAGTAAGCTTTGCCCTCCCTCATCGCACCTCAGATTTTTTGACCACTTCCCCCTTTGTCCGTACCACTGCGCTTTCTAAGCCCGCACATGCGCAAACTTTATGGTGATTCCTTACGTAAGGATGCGGGCTTCGTCAAGGTCATCAAAAGTGTGGCAAGCAAGAACGCGAAGATTCTCGAACACAAAGCCGGCAAACATGCTCCCGAACTCAAGAGAGTTGCAAAAGAAGTCAAGGGAACTCTCGATAAGGTGTATGAAGAAACCGCTGACATTCTTGAAGAGTTTTTAGCAAGATGTAGGTCGCATTTGATTTTTCTGTTCGACCGCTGTAATCGCTGGTTACCCGCCAAGTTCGCCGTGTTCTCGCTTATGACCCTTTTGATTTGTTTGCTGCGTTTGCCCCATATGTATCTTTGTGGGCGTCCTTGATCGAGGACCGTGCATCTTCTGATTTTTTTGGGCGCAACTTCCTGATCTCGACCAAGCACACTGGAGCGAGTTTGCGTGGATAATATTCACCCCGCTCCCACCCTGTTTTTGCTCAACTGGATTTATGGGCAAATCTCTCCGCTGATGTGACCTCTCCCTTTCTTTCCCTTTTCTCATTCCCCGCTCTCTTCTGACACTGGTTTTACTTACCCATCCTCTATAACCCACAGCCGCTCCGAGGATCTCTGAAGTTATGGAGGATACCAAAATCTTGCTTCGTCAATCACGGGAGAAGTTGGTTATAACGTAGGTCGCCTACTTCATTTGATGTGCCACTATTGTTTGAATGAACAAAGAACGGAATGTTAACTGTATTTCTTTTCTTGCACGCAGACGCGTTTCCAACGATCTGTCTTCAGTTGACACATCTAAATACAAGGTCTCCGTTGTTCCCAGCTTCCCCGATGGATCTCTTCGATTCCATTTGGGCGAGCCCATTACAGTGAAGTGGCAAGCTCCCCTCAAGCATTCCCGTCAAGACTGGATTGGCCTCTACAGAGTACGTCCGATAATGCTTGAATGGCATTGTATGACGTTGGGGAAGAGGTCATCTAACGGTATTGCTGTTCTTAGGTCGGTGCAAATAAATCCAACTTAGTGACACAAATATCCTCCTTGGGCATGTGGCTGCCTGTGCATGACGAGGAGTGGGACGGAGATGTACCAGTTAACCCTGATAGACCACCGTCACCCCATCTGGATTCGGAGGCTGGTACGGTGACATTTACGGGAAATAATTTGCCTTGGATGGTTGGAAAGTACGAGGTATGTGGCGTTTATCGACATCCTCTTGAACGCTTATTAATGATTCTTTCCCCGTGTTCGTATTCGCCACCGTGCAGGTTCGATACCATCATGATGGAAAATACAATGTCATGAGCCTGGACGGTCCGATTGAAGTGTTTGGTCAGTGCATCATCACATTCCGCATTGCGTAGGGTGACAGCTGAGATTTAACTATGAATCTGCTTCGCGTGCAGTTGACCAACCCTCGGAACTTGACTTTGATTCGGTCCGCAAAACGTTAATGCGCATCGTTCCTCTTTGCCTCGACTCCGACCCTTCCCTTATCCCCCTTTCTTGCCAAGTGGAGAACAGAGACGCTAGCTCCGCACCTATTCCTGAAGACATGGATGAACATCACGCTGATGATTTTACTTTCTGGTCCGAACGCCAGGCTCGACGCATTTCGACTGCAATCAAGCAAGTGTTCGACGTGGAATATGCACCAGAGGTCGTGGTAGCCGACGCCAACTTGACTCTATTGGCGAACCGGATCCTCACCTCCAAGCGCTTATTGGCACCCACCGTTGGTGTACGGCAACGGCTTCATGATGACGAAGAGTGACGATAGTAATGATGGTGACTACGGTGCTACATGACTACACCGCTTTTGTTGAATCTTATTCCTTTCCCTTCTTCCTAATATTCATTCGATACCTTTGTGGGTTAGACTGTTCGTGTAGCTCTGTGCTTGTCTCGATCATGCACGCACAATACATCAAAAATACCCCACCTCATGCTTTGGCTTGTGGAGAACAAACGCAGGACTGATCGTGGTGGATCACCCAGCGAAGACCGGACGATCTATCCAGATTAACTGCCAATACTACAGTTTGACATCGCAGCGGTTTTGCATCTTATCAATTGGCTTCAAGCCCAAACCCCGACCACGCCGGACATGGCAGGAATAGGCGCAGCGAGCAGGCCTGACAAGGATTGAATTCGAATTCAAGGGTTGTGCTCTCATGCTGTATCCATGTCTGACCGACCTACAATTCAGTAATGTGATTACCTTACGGCCATACCTCCTACAGCCTTTTCTGCGACGCCACCGACCCGGTCGCATCATGCGTGCGAATGGGAATGCGTTCCGAAAGCGACTTCGACAGGAAGAATCCTATCGTCTAGTTGTCCCTTGAAGGGTCAATCATGCTGTGCGTACTGCAGTTAGCAAGGCAAAATATTCCCCGTCTCCTATTCACTTTCTTTTCTCACTCTCAATTTCCGTTCCTGATGCAACGCGGTTGATGCGTTTAACTCAGGGTTAGGGAAGAAAAGAGCTCAGAATATACAACAGCGCACAACTCGGCGCTGCTCTCAGGTCTAAATGGGGCCATAGAAATGCAGCTGCTTCAAAGAACCTGTGCTAAGGGTATAGAGATATGAATGAACGCATGAAAGGGAAATACTCGTATACTTTGCTTTTGTACATCCAGGTCCGGAGTGGGTGTGAGTTCACGTCAGCCTGGTAATAGTCAGAATGACACCTATTCATACAAATTATTCAGAGCTTTGGGATTTGACAGCCACCGCCAAAGGCAAGATGACCCCACTCAAGTTAATGACCGCTCTCGGAGGTTCTCTACTAACGACAGCAGTCGCACGATGGACTCGGTGCTGACATCAACGAGGGCGGTTGACTGATCGTAGACTCACGGGGTTATCACAGCCCACGAAGGTAGTGATGTTTTGTTTATCATGAACAATATCTCCTTAGGTGTTCATAACCATTCGACTGTTTTTCCTTCTCCTTTCCGTCCCCGGGGCGAAGATCCATTCAAGTCGTCTCGGATACTTTGAGGCAGTACCCCCGATCATTAAGCAAGACTTGGACAACGGAGAAGCGCGGATGGCACAGAAACGCAATGGATTTCACCGAATTAGAACAACCAAGAATTCCGTACTTGATTGACATTCGCAGCGTCATGGACATCGGAGTGGGCAGTCCTTGCCCCAAAAGAAACTGTACGGCAAAGATAGGAGTGTATTTATGAATTGACAACGCTATGAATAGTCGTGAGTGTACAAGTGTAGCAAAGACAAATTTAAAGCTAACTCATCGCGTCATCTCCTCAGAAGTACTTTGCTGTTGATGGTGTGTCTTACATCTCGGCATGTTAAGCTATATCTCGTTTCACGCTTGATCACACCCCCATTTCGCACAATAGCTTTCAAATTTTTATCGGTGAGCCTATCCCAGTTAGAAATTGGCACGCCTGTTGGTGCTACTTTTGGGGGTTGCTCTAGATCTCCGGGTATGATGATGTCCTCTGTGACCTCATCAATTCTATCTCGATGGGCAGCTGGCAGTCAGTATCTCCGTGTCCTTGGTATTTGGTAAGTACCCACCCGTGAAGATGGTTGCTGTACATCTCGCCAGCAGATATGACGAGACTGCGGGGTTCCAAAAGGATAGACAGAACAGGTGTTCGGTCAATAACACGACCTGACTCTGATACTTCTTCCTCATCCTTGTAGCGATAATAATGGAACATGACATGCGATCCAAGTGAGATAGTGGCGACCACTGGAAAGTATGCAGGCCCATCCTCATGAGGCTGTGGTTGAGTGTTGAGTGACCCGTGGGCCGTAATTAAGAGCTAGATCCTTACCAAAATGCCCTGCCCTGCGCGGTACTAAACTCTGCTACGTCATTTACATACCAGAACACTGAACAAAAAAACTGAACTTCATTTAAGATAACGTGATTAGGGGCATGATGAGGGGTCTCCTTGAATGCACCAGTTTCCCTCAGACGGTGGATGATCGGAGGGCTGAAAATGATTTACCAATCAAGAAAGTATCATTATTTTATGCATGCTTACTAGGCTTCGATGAACGCTGGAAGGGGTTGACTAAGAAGTGCATTGCGTGAATTCAGTTCACCGCCTGCCGAGATGCAAAGGTGTTAGACACAAGGGGCTTCATGTCCGGGTTCACAGGACCGACCCCAAATCTGTAGTCTACTCTTCCGTTATCAGTGCTAACTCGACGAAGCTGAGTTGGTGTTTGAGCCATACCGACGATTGGACAGTTGCTTCCACTTAGGTTGAGGCGTTTCGGCAATCTCATGCCGACTACCTTAGAAACGTCCAGCAAGCCATCGAAACCACAGACTCACCTTCGAATCAGATAAGTTTCCTCTTCTGGCTACCGTAAGAGTTATGACTACGGCCACCGAGCAAAGACTCTCGTCATGAGAATTAACAGAAATTACCGTAACGAAGTCTGGAACGTAATAGACCTTGCTGCCCGCAATAGAGTGACTTTCCAGTGACATTCGTATTATATCCAACAGGGGGGAGACTGGATCAGATTGAGAGCTGGGGAAGGAGTCATGTAACGCTACAATTGCCCCATTTGGGTGTTTGCATGGATTTTTGTCGTTTTCCACGCAAATAATGAGACCTGTGAACTTTCAGGTATGATGCAGATCCCTTGCGAGGTTCTTTTCCTCTTATCTCACCCCCAGGCGAGCCTCGCGCGCGGAGATCTGACTACAGTGACCGCCGGCACCAAGGATAGCACGCAGAATCTGCAGACATAGGACGTCAGTATTATTTTCTTTATCGAGCCTGGCGTGGCAGAGGAATTTGGTTTTGCCATCTTCGTTGAACGCCAGAGCTCTGACCAGTCATGACTCATTTTCTAATCGTGTAATGTTTCACTGACGTTCTGATACACAGGTAGCGAAGGGTGGTGATGGCGACCCGCTCTTGACCTCAAAATTGGCGATTCAACGAAATCAACCTGTAAGGCGATCTTGATAGTTGCCTCGTGGTTGCCGAACGGAGGACCAAGCAGACTCGTTGTCTTGGTCTTGTGTTTTCCCTGTTTCGCCCCTTTGGCATTTCCTTTCTGGCTTCTCACAAATTCTGCAGGAGCTAGTATGAGACAGCCTTTTCCATTCAAACCTCCCTTACTTCGGATTTTGCTGTCCCTTCCATTTGTGGACTCGCTAGCGTGTGGCGTCCATGGTCAGTGGCATCTATCCCAATTTGGTTCGCGCATACCCTCTTTGAGAGTGTTAGAACACAGGATCGGTTGGGGAACGGAATCAAAATGCACCGATACATTGAGGGAATCGAGGATAGGGAAGGTACAGAACCGGTCTGGAACACTGATACAATGTGAAATCCTCTAGGTAAACCCTATAAATTAAAGAGGCGGTAATCAAATAGGGCCAGAGGTGCCCTCGAGGTCATGGTTATGCAAGAGAATTCATCGTGGTGTGGCACCGCTGGAGAGAAAGGTGAGCGACTAATCGTTTATGGCATGAGATACTTACACAGGAGCATAGACACAAGGAAACCCGCGCCGATTGCAATTGGCACATGTAGGCTTCACGCCGTCGCACTTTAGTTTACGGCCTTCACAGCAGCGTTAGATCGCGAGATGAAAGTGAGTGATACGAAATGCCTCCTACCTCTGCAGAATTGGCAGGCCATTGGAGTCCTCCTGGGAGTGCGTGGAAGTTCATTGGAATGTTCCGAGCCTGAGCCCGAGGCTCCATCTGCCGGCTGCAGAAGCAATTAGGTAGGCGTTGGGTATCATCAAAGGAATGACTGCCTACAGTCTGAGCAGCGTTTGGGAGTGTGTTCATGGAGAGATCAAGAGCGGTGGTTCTGTGGTACTGAGGAGTGCATCTCTAGCTATATATCCTGTGGAAATGAGCGATCGAAATTATACACGATAGTAGTTGTTCATCATCTCAGCGAAAATGCCATCTGTGACTCCATGTTCCTTCGATTCTCGATATGGCTGTCAGATTCTCAATAGTTGCAACCCTATCCTCAAATTCTATCATATCCCCAACAGTACCTGCTGCCCGCTTGGTCCAGATTAGCAGCGCAATGAATAGGTTGGCCATTAAACGGGAGTCTGTCCGATCGGTAGTGATCCCGTACCGGAGCCTGCACGCATAGTAAGTAATGATGTTTTGAACTGAATTTAGGCTCTTCGTTACACAAGGCGCGGGAATCAAGATGTGCTTATAATCCCTGTATTAGCCCGGAATTAATACCTACCGAATTGTAAGAGGTATTGTAACAGATGTATTGCGAAGAAATGCCAAACACCTCAACAGCTTTTGCCATGTGACGAGAAGGCATCATAGAATCCAGGCAGTGTAAAATGTGCGTAAAATAGCCATATTGATATTACTTTTATCGATGGACAATTCCGTCACTGCCCAGAAAGGTCAATAAGAATGGCGGGCATCGAACGCCTCGGCACGCCGCTCGTCTCCAATCACTCAACGGCAACCAGCTTTAGGCACAGGTCGTTTCGCCCATATAGATAGCACTCGATCTATTTGACTATCCTTTGGCTTATAGGCAACCGAATTAGCCTTCACTTCATCTCCTCCACTTCGCCGCGGAATAACCAATCTTTGCTTTCACCCGATGGAACCGAAGTTGTGGAAGGTTGGGCTTCTCAAAGAATGATATAGAAAAGTAGGAGGAAGCCAAGTGTCTGGAAATTGGACAGAAGAGAAGCTAGGAGAATGGGCGTATGGCAGTGAGGATCGCAAAAGTGGAAGGCTGCAACGTGTACCAAGCGGCCTTGAAGGTCGTTGCAAAGAGTGGTGGCCAACATAGTTGGGGCGTGTTGATCACTAACTCCATGCGGCTTGTATCTTCAGATTGATCTTGCCGTTGAGTCAAACGCCTTGGGGATATCGCGCGAGTCGTTAGAAGGTTGGCTTTAGGATTGACTGTAGTGACAGTCCGATTTCGTCAATTTAATGGCCTTGAATGAAAAAAATCCATCAAACACCTCTACCCTTGCATTGGTGTGTTGACCAATGATGTCAAGGGTCATCCAGGAGGCGGCGAACAAAATTTTGACGCTCTAGCCCCAAATCTACAAGGCTTCCTTGAAAATGAGATGGATATAGTTCGCGATCAGAGGAAAAATGAAGTAGTGAAACTGGTACCAACTTTTGGAACCGCATTGAAAGAGGAGTTTCATTTTCTGCAGAGGAACGCGAGCGTCGTAATTGAGTATGGTTTGTTTGGGTGAGTATCAATCCTAAATGCGTAGAGAACTTTATTGCCACCTAACCCTTGAAAAGGCACCGGTGAATTTGAAAGCGGACTCACGTCAAACCGCTTAGTCAAGGATGGCGACTCATTCATGGGATAAAAGCATTTTTTGGAGGCGAATAGAAAATCTACGGAAATAATCTGTTTCCGAGGTCGGGCAACGTTATTACGTCTATGGCGCATCAATACCGCACGAGATTCCTATGGAATGTTGCAAACATTAATACGAAAACCGTGACTAGATGTTGACTCAGATAATTGGCTTCGGGTTTGTGTTTAGGCTCGGGATTAGACCTCCCAGAACAAGACAAATAAGTCTATGTGATATTAAAAGGAGAAGCACCCTAAACATCATTCATCTTCATCCCGGAATATTGCTATCGTTGTGGTGTCAAAATTGGAAAGGTTGGTCAGTTTTCGAGTCGATCACCATCCTCCTCGTTGCACTTGAAATACCGTGTATGAGATTTGGAATGCGTGCAGGGCACCTCAAAAATGGTATAGTGCACCAACAGAATTGTAACCCATTATCCCAGGCCGCGATGGTGATAGCACGTGACAAAATATATCCTTCATCACCGTCAGCAGTAACAATCCTACTACTTATTGACCAAATCTACGCGAGGAAAGGTGTGCTCGAAATCACCGCAATTGGTTTCTTCGGGGATCTCGAAGATCAAGAACTTGCGATGGCGTCTCAGAGAAGCTCTGCGGCCTCGAAGCTTCGAAGCGCGATGGCTCGGACGTGTGGGGCTGGTCATCTATCGCGAGTACGACTTCCGGGAGCTTGGTGCAATCTTTGACATCGGGACACAATCTCTGGTGTTGTTCGCTCTCTGGCTTAATTATAGGTGCTATCTCAGCATACATGGCGGTGTGCGAGCGTGAAAGCAGAGGAATGGCCATGACAGGACACATGAGCGTGACAGAAGTCGCAAGGCAAGATGAATATTCAGCGATCATGATTATCTGATCAGGGCGCACCTTCGTTTGATAGAATTTTGAGTTCTGCTGTCTCGTGCATGTGTGTAAGCCCTTGCGCCTGTACGAACTAATCCGGAAACTTGCCAGCATGCAGCGCACACACGCCAATGCACGAGTGCTCCATCCTCATGTCTGCTAGCAGGTTACTGGCGCAATACATACCATGTGTTGCTAAAAGTTTTCGACAGGATGCGGAGATAACACTTTTCACATTCATCCATCGAATAATTTGCTCAGCGAGCTCCTTTGGTATGAAGATAAGTCTATGTTCCAGTTGTACATTTCTCAGAAGCTTAAAACGTTCTCCCTCGTGAGAAGAGTCGAGTTTATTAATTTAATTGATACATGAAGGCCATGAATGACATATCTCTTAATACCCCGTAATAGAAACATTTTGCCTTTCGTGTGAGCATTGATGCACATTCCATTTGAAGGACCTGATATGAATCCAAGCCCATTTCGTTTTATGAGCATTCACACTTCGCGCCATCTGGGAAGGCGACACAATGCGAAAATGTGGGAGTGCATCTTAAGCCTCCTCAATTAATCACATCTAATATTCTCTAGAGTCTGGCGCACGACGTCAGAAATTCGGCACTTATGGGCTCTTGTCTTACAAGGCTTCAGTGTATGACGAAGGATGAAGGATGAGTTATGATGTAGCTGAGCGGCATTATTACAAGTGGTATTACTGCTGACAGTCTAGAATTTCTTTACCTCTCCGGCGATTTTTGCTGGTACTTCCACGGTCAACAGATATTCCCACAATGTCTGCTGTAGCCGTGACTCTTCTGTCATTAGAAAGTCGCGACAGCTAAAGCCATACGCCCAGGTGGAAATATCTGAATTATTAGTCCAGTGCGGCACTATGTCAGGCCCATCGAAGCGCAACCAAGTCTAGAATCACTGCACGATCTATTGATTCCCACTTACGAGTTGGCATACCTCACGGCGGCCCAAAGAAGCGGAAAATGTGCTGAGACCAAGGCTCAGTGTTAGCACATCAAACGTAAGGGCATCGGGACTTACCAAGGCGTGAAGGTACTGAAGGGTAGTCGCTGCCTCTTCACATGCATAGTAAGGGAGAACACAGGGAACGGTTTCACACCGCCGCGATCCGCGAGGACAAGAAGCCAGGCGACACAACAGCGAGGAGCCCGCTACGGAGGTGACGAGAAACATCACCTAGGCCCCACATCCAATACCCAGGGTATACCGCGTTTCCCTGCTAGTGGACTCGGCGTTGCACTGGCTTACAATCGGCCTATGAAGCAGATCAAAGCGCATGAAAGCCCCACGTATTCACACATGGTTAGCACATTGCGTTAGGGAAAGGGTTTTACTTACTTGTGGGTCAGCTATACACTACCTTGATAAGCTGAGAATACTCCTGACTTTACATCAAGTCGACCTCCGTTGTATAGCCTAGGGGCAGGCCGCTGCTATTTATGGGGACAGTTGCTTACCAGACACAGGGGGGAAGGGGTACTCCCAAACTTCTGCACGGACACCAGTAATACAACTTAATGGCGCTGATTGAGAGGGTGCTGTTGTGTCAGGGAGGCTCATCGAGGGCTTGCTGAAGACGAAGTATCGGCAGTCAGAGAATAGCAACGCCAGCTGTGATGTAAGTTCACATTTTACGGGTGATGGTGCTTCTATTTTGCAGTGTCCCTGGTAGTGTGATTGAACCAGGTTCTGGGGCTTCTCCAAGGCGATTAGGGGCACCGACTCACGTCGTTGAGAAGGGCGGTATCTTGGGAACAACGGATGGGCTGTACGTGCGCCTTTCACAAAATGGGGGATGGTACGCCTCAAAAGAGAAGCTCAGGACATACCTTGGAGTCACCGGGCATTCGGGAGTGAGAATTTGCGTGCTGGGAGTGCACCTTCGTCAGAAACGGCGTGTACAAACCCTGCTGGGCTGTTGTCAGAGGGAAAGACGAATACTATCCAGGAAGGTAATATGAAGGGCATATTCACGACGCGGCTGAGGGTTACTGCGGAAGATCTGTGTTGAGGACGCTGCACGAAATCAATCCCGGGAGTTCCAGGTTCCACGGAGTGGTCAGATGATGAATGTTGGCTTTGTATTGTAACCGCAGATGGGTCGTAGGGTTGAGTCTCAAATATGGAACTGAACACTCCAATTTCACAGTCATAGGACGGGCTTTAGTGAAGCCCCGACCTAATGGATTTTCTCCAATGAAGGGCTCGTTGCACGCCGTGGATAATCACTACCGGCTTTGACCTGTTCATTCCGTCAGAAAAACTCGGTAAAAAGTGTATAAACTTATGGTGGCACGTAATCCGTACTGCCGCACCTTGTCGCTAGTGGCTTAAGTGATATTTGGTGTCGCTCAGTAGCCACGGCATACTGCTCAGGAACGCTCTTGGGTTGGCCACGCGCCATGCGCTGCCTCCTGGTATATTTATCAGCACCGGACGCAATGAGTGCATGTGCCGCACCTCGAGACCGGCCTGTGCATAACGATAAGCATCTGTGCACGATTTTCAGTCATACAACCCTAAGACCAAAGCCAGTAAGAGGCTTATGGGATCGTTAGTCCGGCGATTGCCGAGCGCTCTTGGCGCTGGTAGGGATTACTCAACACTTCTCACGGTCAAAACTCAAATCGCAGTAGGGTCGTACACGCTGCAGCCCCTAAGCACCATCGTACCTTCCGGACAAGCTTGGATTGTTTTTCCTTCCACCTGTTCGTGCTGCTCAGCTAGTACCGGGAATCAGCAGCGCCAACAGATAGCAACTATGGCCTTTCTACCTTATCTTTGCATAGCAAGGACCGCCCCAGGGCATTACCACTGGTCTTGCACCTCGCACATGTCGTAGCTTGACGTAAGGCTTTATCTCGGAGCTTGGGCTAACAGCTGCTGTCCTAGCCTTTAGGGGAGGAGGTACCTGAAGACTCCAACAGCAATATCGTCGAGCGCAAGCAGCTCTTATTTTTACTTACTCGCAACGACTCGCAAAAAAACTACACTGATGGAGCAGATACCAGGAGTTTCTTGCCCTCAGTGCGCTGATAATGGCGCGGGCGTTGTCGGTCGATCAAGCTGCTAGCCGTGCGCGATAATACCTCGTGAGTACATCTCCCGAACTATCCCAGTCCGGATAGCCTCAACCCGTAATTTTTGGCTTCACAGTGTGGAGACCTCCTTCCGTTGATATCCCTTTCTTGGTTAATACTCAATTGAAATACAGTATGTCGGGATGTAGACTCGCCGTATGGCGTTGGTCTATTCTCACCTTGTCTCCAATTCACTCATAATTCTCCGCTGCTATGTTTGGAATATCTAAGCCGGCTTGAATATATAATGGTGCAACAATCTAGTAACCTTCGCTGCAGCAACATTTGCATACCTGTCTCAGATTTGTTCCCGCGATAATGTTGCCACATCATCCTCAGTGGAACATCGCCCTGCTCGGGAATCTGTTGTTGGCAATCGCACCATCTGTTCACACCACCGTTCTGCCCATCCAGCGACCTTTGGATAATGACATCACAACTACAGCACAGATCCTCATTTTAGGCGGTGGCGTTGCTGGGGTCATCGCGGCCCGGACGTTATCCGAAAGCGGTATCGAGGACTTCATAATTGTAGAAGCTCGTGAGGAACTTGGAGGACGACTTATCAGCCATCGGATTGGAGGACGTACCGTTGAGGTGGGAGCAAATTGGGTGCAAGGTACCCAATCTGGATCAGGTCCCGCAAACCCTTTGCTTGGGTTAGCGAGGAAACATGATTTAAGGATCGAATATAATGATTGCTTTGGGAGCATATGTAAGTCATTGACGGTCATGAAATCTGCCAATGGATAAACTCGATTTAAATAGCAACATACGACCAGCACGGTCCTGTTGATTACCTTGACATTGTAGAGAGAGCGGGTGAAGCTTATGCCAACCTCACCGTGGTTGCTGGTAAGGTCACCGCGTCGCCTCGTTTTTAATCAATCTATAACCATCGATCCATATCTGGTCAAACAGGTGGGCGAGTATCGAATCACCTTGTAGACGCTACAGCTAGGACGGGGTACAATCTAATTGGTGCGATACCTAGGACAGCGCATGAACAAGCTGCGGAATATCTTAATGTACGAACCTGTCTGCTGTGCTCGGGCTTTTTCAAAATTTTGACGTCCTGTGATTGCGGGTGTAGTTTGATTGGGAGTATGCACAAAAGCCTGATCAAACTTCCTGGATCGCATCTTCGTGGGTGGGTTCTTGCAATACCAATGGACTCGTATCAATGTTTAGTACTCATTCTGGATAGGCAAACAATTATACCTTCGAAGTCGATGGAGGTGGATTCTCGGAAGACAATATGCTATCAATAGATCAGAGGGGTTTCAAACATATCATCCAGAAAGAGGCTGAAACATTCCTCAAGCCACGTCAACTATTATTAAACTCTACAGTACAACTTATTCGATATTCGGACGAAGGCGTGGTCGTAACTCTGTCAGATGGGAGACGAGTTAGAGCAGAATACGTACTTAACACATTCAGTTTAGGAGTGCTGCAGTATGGAGATGTCACCTACGAACCACCTCTGCCAGGTATGTGCGCCAAGACTACCCCGGACTGTATCCCTCTTATGGTTGATGATTATTTAGACTACAAGCTCGAGGCAATCCATAGCATGGCCATGGGGACTTATACCAAGATATTTATGAAATTTCCGTACAAATTTTGGTTCGACACGGAGGTAAGTAGCTTTATCCCGCGAATGCTGGCATTCATGTTTCATTTAGATGGCACTCTATGCCGATCCTGAACGTGGCCGATATCCGGTTTGGCAAAGCTTAGATCACAAGAACTTTTACCCCGGTTCAGGACTGCTTTTCGTAACTGTCACTGTAGGTGCACTTGCTCCGAGTCCATTGATCTCGTGGTTATCCGCGACAATAGGGTGATTTTGCGCAAAGGGTTGAAGCACTACCCTTCTCCACTATCAAGGATGAAGTCATGGGCGTCTTACGTTCTATGTATCCTAACATGACCATTCCCGACCCTCTCGATTTTCACTTTCATAGATGGAACTCTGATCCCTTGTTTCGTGGCTCTTACTCGAACTGGCCTCCATCATTCTTCCTCGAACATCAGGAAAACATCCGAGCAAACGTTGGAAGATTATATTTTGCCGGCGAGGCCACGAGTAAAAAGCACTTTGGTGAGTTCCGGTAAATATAAAAAGTCCTAAAACCTGAAGTCTAACTTTAATGTATGAAATTCGAAATCACAGGGTACCTGCATGGGGCGTTTTATGAAGGAATGGAGATGGCGACCGTGATTTCGCGTTGTGTGAAGGGCCTAGGATGTCCTGGCCTCAAGCACCATGAGCGAGTCAGTCATTTAACAGGATAATCCCGACGCATAGATGCTCAGATGACTTACAAGTGCCTAGTTCCTGATCACCCTTCGGGACGCACTTATTCACATTCGGTTGTAACACTACTCAGGCATGTATACATACCCCCTGTAGATATAATGTACGTTTTATTCATACTCGGTCATGAACGGGCTTTTGAAGTTAGTTTTACACCCCTATTAACACCGACCAAGCATGCACATACAACGGTGGGTGATGCCAACAACGGAGCTGTTGTGTTTGCCAACGATTCCATGCCAGCTTGCCCGTCACATCCCCACCCTTTAAATTATTCACCGCAGGTTTCCTTCGGCGAGACCGTATGAAACGCCTACAAACACTATTGCTCCTTACATCATAGAGAATGCCCACCGAAGTTGCTATCGAGACTGGTTTCCTAATCATTGGGAGGTATTAGTACAGTTCCTCCACCTGTAACGTAAGGTGCTAACAGAGTCAATAGAGCCGTCTTGTTCCTATCTTGCCGAAAGCTCCTTCTCAGGACACTGTATTCAGACCTTCAGTCGCTCTCTTCAGAATCCGCCGTGGGCCATGAGGATGCACCGACTCCACCTTCCAGTGCATCTCCGCACGTCACATCATTCCAGATGGATGCTCTCCCGCCCCCGTCAACTGCCGCAAGTCATTCATCACAAAAGTTGAAGCACCGCAATCTAAGATCGTCATTGCATTCCATGGCGTCCAGAATAATCTTCTCCGCGTGCTTCTCCGAGTGTTGTATGCTATTCATCTTGCTCATGTTGCAAGCTACGAGTATAATGGCTCCGCGGTGAGTTCTCGTGATAGTAGCCTAGCCTTGTGGTTTGCTCATGACCACGTAGAACAAGGCTAGTGAACTGGCGTTTTTCGCTCTGGTTCCTTATGGGTGCCATCCTCCTGTTCGTACCGCTGTGTGTCAGCCTCTTGGTATTTGTAGGTGCGAGTTCGGGTGTAGGTGGGTTGATTGCCCTGTTTCACGAATCGCCGTCACTAATTCCGAGCAGACAAAGGACGTTTCCTTGGTCCACGCGTCGCCCTTAGCTCCATGCCTGTACTGGCATTCCTTTTTCTGTTCTCTCGTGTCCCGTTACCAGAAGCTTTGCATAGCCCCGATCTCATGACAGCCACCCTTTCTCGATTAATAGTTTTGGGTACGATCATCCTGGGGTTACTTTCTGGGTTTGGTGCAATCAGTAATTCATGGGAGTTCCTTCCTGGCATCTCCAAAATGAGGTGTGTGATTAAATGTTGATAGTAACTCAGCACTGTGGGGCTGATAAAAGCCGTTGGGGTAATGTACCATATTGCGTTTGGGGTTCTTTTGTAGGAATGAGCCAACAGACCATGACATTGCGACGGCAGAATACTCCTTGTCAAGCATTCGTGATGACTTGAGGGGAAAACGAATAGAAGCAGAACGACGAGCTGGAACTCCAGTAAGCAATCCAGGCTCCTCATAAACTCCACTCATATTGATTTTCTTCTGGACAATCCTGGAACTTCTGGCCTCAGGTGACAGGAACGTGGCTGTCTCGAGTGGTACCTAACTTCCGAGGATCAGATGGCGGTGAGCACCCTGATTCGCGCATAAGTGCGTCAGGAGACTCGCTGAGCTGATCGATCTGCAGCACAGCAAGAAATCGCTGGGTTGGAGGCGCTGGAATACCAAATGACTCGTAACCTTGAAATGATGCGTCAGCGTCGAGATCGCATCAAATTCTCTGATACGTTCAAGGGGAAGTTATACAATTTTTGCGGCAGATTGTTCGCAATTTACTGTATCATCCGTGTTGTCTTCGTAAGTCAATTACAGCACTCCATTCATATAATGTAAGGATGAACCCGCGAGTCGTTGCAGTCTTTGGCCAACGTGCTTCTTCCAAGTCGTTTCCGTTCACCACCCGATTCTGAATTAGGCTCAAGATCTAAAGTTCATTACTCTGATCTCCTAACAGATCTTTTGGCAACTCTCGTGTCCTTCATTTCGCCAAACAAAATAGCAGTAGAGGACATAGCAGCCTTTGCTCGTCAGATAAGCTTGGCACTCGTGGGGGTGATTATCCTCACCAGCATCAGATTAGTCTTACGAGGCGCGACTAGGGTGAGTCAACTTACTGCTACCGAGTCCCATGACTGGTCATGTGCGCGGAGCTGTTCGAACGATGTTCTGATAGCTACTTGGTTATGCTGTAGGCTTTGAGGGTGACAAGCAGGAATCTGGCGGCGTCGTTGATGCTGTTATTGCTTGCGCAGCTCATGGTCAGAAGCTTCTCTTTCCTTATATATCCTCGTGTCGACAATCTCGATTTCAGGGTACATATTTGCTCTCAACAATTGTTCAGCTGCGAGTATCATTCCCTCCTGCTGGCCTATCTCCGCCGTTGTCATCATCGCATCTAGCCATCTCCACATCTTCTCCATCAGAAGTGCCGATCAATCTCTTCTCCACGATACCAGAATACGAAGTCTTTGGTTCGCTGTTTGACGGTTCTTTCTTGCTATCAGCTATGTTCTTTGGGCTATTGAAGTGGGGAGCTGAGAAGATTAACGGTGTCGGTCACGCAGTTGCTTGATCGCCGTTGGCGGATTTAGATAATTGCGGCTATTACAACACGTAACTACACCTCCACTGTCCTCCTTTCATCGAATTCCATCGCAGAACAAAGGTACAACAGACAAATATGGAACTAACTATTATAAATTGTGTTAGATGAACGCAGCTACATGGAGCAATACAGATGATGGGGTAGGGTGTTTAATTTGAGCCCAAAACAAAAAAAAATCAAACAAAACTCGTCAGGATACTAGTAGTCTTGTTGCACGACGCGTTAGTGTACTATCGCCCTATAATGCCTGGCTAATTGGATATCAATACCCCTCGTGCTAGTGTCTTTGGCAGTCTCATCTTTGCTGCTTTGAGCGTTACTGCAGGGAAAGGAGAAAATTGGAACTTCAGGATTTGAAGGGACTGTAAATGCGGCCTTTGCAGAATATTATTAAATGTCAACCAGTCGATGTTAGGTATGTATGCATGCGGCCGCACTTGTAGTGCTGGCACCCTCAACGGAGACGTGATGCACTCCATAATGGATGTCGTAAACTCCACCTCCTTGTCAGAAGATGGCTCGAGGGTCAGGGACTCAAGGTTGGATAGTTTATCTACATGGAGCTCCAAAATATCTATAGTTTTGGTTCAACGTGGTCATTACTATTGACAAGGGCAATAGGGTGATAGTGGAACAAACCAGAGTGGCTAACTTCATCGAGTTCAATGTACAAGTGCGTGATCATCCGCCCCTGTTGAGAGAAAAATGCGCCAATGTGTCGAATAGTGGATGTCTTTGCCAAATGGAGAGAGAGTGCAGTAATCAATAGGTGGCTTTGGAGAGCAATCCATATCAGAAAGCTCAAATTGTCGGCAGAATGTAGAAAGAATTCCAGCGATCGCAATTGTGGCGGACATGAGGGTTGATCTGGGTTATATTCATTCCACTCTTTTCTGTGGGTAATAATTGGATCTAGCGACAGCGTTTCAAGCTGAGGAAATAGACTGAGAAATCGAGAAAGCTGGGGTAGATCGTGGAACAAAATCTTGCGCGCGTAAGGTTCTCACGCATCCAAAGGTAGTGGCGAATAGTTCTCTTCCCTCCGCAGATACCTGCGCCCATGATGCAGATTCGATGGACAGCGATTCGACGGCCGTTAGCTTCGATAAGAATGGGAGAATCGAATCGAGAGAGGACAGACGACCGGGATTGTTACTATTGATTCTATAGAGTTCCTAGTGCTTCACAAAGTGCACAAAGGTACACTTTGGAGAAAGCAGTAGGTCAAGGCCATCTTGAATAGTTTTGGACGACCTCGAACGGATTTTCAAGGTATCAAAGACGCGATAGCGTGTAGCCTGGCACCAAGTTCTGGAAACGAGCCCACAGGCGAGCAAGGTTGGTCTGTCGCCGTGGAGTAGTTTGCAGATCTGTTCGATGAGCTCTGGTGGGCAGCTAGCGTCAGCCATGCCACCTGCTTTCCTGTCATGAAATAGGATAACCTTGGATTCAAGATAGGTCGAGGCGCTCGGGTGGAATGGATGATACTCACGTGGCTCGTGATCAGCTCTCAGAGCTTCGTTGTTGAGTCAGACCTGGAGCCGACAGAACGCCTCTATCATCGTCACGGTCGTGAACTGAATATTGCCTCATGGCGGGGCACGCTAACGTAGCCAGACTTTTAGAGCCATTGCCGGTGCCACAATGACGCTAAGTACCCGCGTTCTCTGATTTGATATGGCAACACTGATCCCAAGGCTTGGTAGTATGATGGTGAACTTGCTGGCAGTCTGCCAACTAATTTTAACTGATCGGCTTAGCACTCTAATTCACCCACCCTCTCTTTCAGCCTGTAGTATGCAGCATTAATAGCCTTTCCTTTCTGCTGTATAATGCCACAGAGTAGGGGTATTTGCAGCTCTTACGCATGGCTATAGGCCATACAATCTCATCCTTAGAGATGGTATTCAAGTTAGAACCCCATAGACTCTCAATGGTGATTTCTCTTCGCAACCAAACTACCACTCTTCCTATTTCCATAATAGCAATGTTTCAGCTTGTTCCCTAGCACACAAGCCTGATGGAACTCCCGTCACTGTGCGCAAGGGTCAAGTTCCCATCGCAAGGGCCATGCAAGCTATGAGGCCTGAAAGCCCCATAGGGAATGATGAAACTCGCCGCATGGAACCTCTTTCTGCCACTGAGCTGATATCGATAGCAGGGTACACAATGAACGCAGTCAAGTCCCGCGGACTCGCCTCAGTTATTTCCATAACTCCCATATGAATTAACCGGTGAGCCCGACGACGGACTGATTTGGCTATGGGCGTCGCCGGGGGCGCTCTTCAGTGGTACTTGGATTTTATTCAAGTAGTGGTGTGCACAATCTCCATTCTTCTCCACAATCAAAAGGAGTTGCATGGATTCGACAGCGGATGGGCCAGTAGAATCAATTCGCCACACCTCTCAGCTACGCAGGCTTCGTGTACGTCCTCTACATTTATTCCGTAATTTACGGAATAATTTCTTACCCTCGCCAGACCATCGTTACAAATTTAAAAAGTGGCAGAAATAGAGTGGAACCAGGACAGGCCCTTGGCGGAGGCGTAGGCAGAATGCCTCATGAGGTAGTTGATTCTTCCATCCCGCAGATTCGCTTAACTAATATGCGTGCCCTAGAATAATGAGGCATCCAAGACTCAGGAGAGCGTTGGGTTGAATGCGAACTACAGTTTAGCTCACCTAGATAGATTACACGAGGTTGACCCCCTGATGATGACAAGGTGATTATTGACCCGTTCATCGAAGGACTGGGCAACAAGAAAGTACCATCACATGTCCACGGTTATGGGTGACCCATGGAATCAACCATATGAAATGTTGGAAAAGCACGATAATGATATGTGCAAGAATTGGATTGACGAAATCCAAAACATCCTGGTATTTGTAAGTTCTCCAATACTGTTTCGTGTAAAACACTTGAGGTGATGACTTCTATCAGACGTCTTTGTTTGCCGCAGTCGTCACTTCTTTCACTCTTGAATCGTACCAATGGCTCGACGAGGACTCTAGCGAGACATCAGCTAGACTACTTTTTCAAATTTCACTCCAAATTGCCAATTTAACTGATCCTACGAGATACAATAGCGCATTGATCGATCCTCCCTTATCATTTGAGCCAGTGCCACAAAAAGCCTACGCGATTGCTATCAATGTCTTCTGGTTTCTCAGCCTAACTCTCAGTCTTTCCGTCGTACTTGTTGGTGTTCTATGTCTTCAATGGCTACAAAAGTACCAGAGCGATTCGTCAAGCGTCTCACCAAGGGAGGCGATCAGCCTCCGCCAATTGCGTTACGAGGGGTTAATACGTTGGAAGATCCCCCAAATCATCTCGTTGCTACCTTTCTTCATTCAGCTATCCGTCGTCCTCTTTTTCTTTGGGTTGAATTACCTACTCTGGGAGCTCAATCGTATTGTTGCAACACTCGTACTGCCCGTGCTCGCATTTACCACATTTTTACTTGTGGGTACAGCGCTGGCGCCGGTATTTCAGGTTCTATTCGCGTCAGCTAATTTTATGGGCCCCGGAACGCAGTGCCCCTATAAATCAGCCCAGGCGTGGTGGGTCTATCGCACAATCCATTGGCTAGTACCCTGGCTGCGGCAAACATCAGATTCCACTCCCCTTCTCCCGAACACTAAAACGTGGATCGAATTGGACCAATGGTGGGGGGAGGTATGGGCCGCAGACTCGACAGAAAAGGCTCTTCGCTGGATTACTGACAACCTGACGCATCGTCCCGACATTTGGACTCGACTCTGTGTTACCCTTTCCGGCTTGACCCACGACCAAGTGATGCGCGTCGCCTTGGGTCCGCAATACCGTTCAAATGAAGACGAACGTAAAGACGAACGCACTATACGCACTGAACGCGAGTGCTCTGAGCTGGCTATATTGCTTAGCTTACCACAAGCATCTTGGGCGTCTGACGCAAAGTCAGAAGCACACATGCTGGAACGATTGGAGAGGTGCATTGCAGTTGGCGCCGGCAATATTATTAACTGCGTCCCCATCGAGCGACTGTTTCCGCTTCTCTACAGCTTCGTCAAGCAACGCGTGTTCCATCTCCCTGGAGCGCCACCCTCGATCCAGCACTTGCCACAGGTATTAGCCTTCTGTGAAGAATGGGCGAAGGTGCAAGTGGGACTAGACTTGGTTAAAATTCTCCTGGGAGGAATAATGCGCTGTCTTCCGCCACGATTTTTGCTTGCTACGATTCATTCCACTAGTACTGGCATTGCTGATGACGATAACCACATCGAAGTCAATGCGGAAGCCATCGAGCTAACTTCCTGCGTTCTCCAAATAATTCACCTGGTGGGTGATGATGGTCACCTCACAAGCTACCTTGAGCGGTTGTATTCAGAAGATATTCAGTCCACCTTGAGGAGCAAATACACCTCCAAGTATAACTCGGAAAAATGGGTGGCATTCAAAGAGCTAGCAGTCGGGATCGAGGCGGCTCTCAGGATCCACTACCCTACTCGTGACTTGCCCATACTTTATTTGGGTGATCAATCATCACCGCCACCGGACTACGAGCTAGATTGGGCACTTTTCTATAGTGTCATCACCGACGATTGGTCTCATTTTCCCCATCTCTCTCGGTATCAAGTCAGCCCCTCTCAGTCTCGCGACTTCGTCAACGATTATGCACACCCAGTAGACCTTGCTCTCATCAATATCCTTCATACGGCTATACCACTGCTCTCAAATTACGATTTGTACCAGCTCTATACCCGTATGAACGACACCGAGGTACTAGGGCAGACACTCAAGCATGAGGACCTCGAAGTCGGCTCTACGCGGTCATGCGTCGAACTCATCATCTTGTTACACATAAAGACGTGGCCACTGTTAGAAGACTGGGTGCCCACCCTACAGAGGGACCTCTTGGCTCACCTTCGATTAATACTAGCCGGTGACAAAAAACTGTTTTCCAAGGTCTTGTTCGCCATGTAACTGATGCAGCAGCCAGTTTCATAAAGTAGCCAGCCATTGATTTTCTACCATCTGGACTTGAACCCTAGTCAGAGTCCATAAAAGTGATTAATCCCAAGTTGCTAGCCCCATTGTAGACAAGAGCATAGTCAGAAGTGCCTACCAGATATTGGCAAATATACAATGCCTTGTTGACATGATCTTCTGAGGGATTCGCAGCAAATTGCAATAGATGTATGACAGTATAAGCAATATTTGGTCTTGTTCCCAACATGAGATACAACAGTGATCCAATAATTGATTGAAATTGGAAGCGTAATTGAGGAGTACTATCTCTATCATTTGGTATAGGTTTATAACCATGTGGGAGTGGAGTAAATGCAACTTTTGCATTTTGCATGCCAAAGCGTTCAACAACCTTTTTAAGATAGGCTAATTGATCAAGTGAAATACACTTTCCTTGTCGCTTGATATGCATTCCAAGGAATTCTGTTGCATTACCTAGATCTCTACATTTCCAACACTCCATGAACTCAGATTTCTTCTTGGTTATGAGGCTCCAGTCAGGCCCCAGAAATAAGGCATCATCAACATAAACAATAGTGATAACAATCAAGCTATTTGTTTGTTGATGTATGAATATTCCAGCGTCAGATTTTAGTCTATGAAAGCCAAGTTCTTTCATTGACTGAATGAGCACTTTCCACCATGAATTAGCAGCCTGTTTCAATCCATATAACACTTTTAGTAAACACATAACTTTGCATTCTTTGCCTTTGATCATGAAGCCCTCAGGTTGTCCCATGTAGATTTCCTCATCAAGGTCACCATACAGGAAAGCATTTCTCACATCTAATGTGACAGCACACCAATCTTCAAGTGCAGCCAGTGCAAGCATAAGACAAACAGATTCATAGCAGACAACAGGAGAAAATATCTCATCATAGTCTACACCTTCAATCTGTGAGAAACCTTTGGCAATGAGTCTAGCATGTTTGCAGCCATCGGATTTAACTGCAAATACCCATCTATTTTTAATAGCCTTTCAGCCAGATGGTAGGTCAACAAGTTTGAAGACCTTTCTAGCATGAAGAGTTGATATTTCCTCTTGACATGCATCCTTCCATTCTCTCTGCTCTTTGGGTGGCAGGCACTCAATATCCCTAAATATTGTGGGAATGTCGCCAACTGGTGGTATAGCCTTAGCAAGCAGAAAACAGGTAAAAGCAACTCTCCCTTCCTCGATTAGGCACTGAACTGGGTCTGCAGCCTGGTCAAGAATTCTAGGTAGCTGTTTGTGTGGCTTAAGTACATCTGTTGGCTTTTCATCACCATAGATGTTGCCTAGTCATTGAACAGGCTTAGGTGTACGACTGGAACATTGTAAGAGTTGCTGAGAAGTGGAAGGTTCAGTTTCAGGTGCCTCAGCAGCAGGTTCTGGCTGTGCTTCTGGCTCTTGAACTGGTGGTTTATCCTTTATATGTCCATCTCCCCCAGGAGATATAGGTTTTTGTTGTCAGTGACTGAGTTCAGGAGCGATCCAACACTTATCACATAATATCACCTATCAACCTAAGACAGGTCAACCAGGGCAGTGTTATACCCAACTCAGAAGTTGGGCCGTCTTTTACCCGACACAACCTCATTGGAGTGTCACAGTTTTCTACATGTGACAGCATTCACACTATTACTTCCCTTCAAATTACCTCGCATCCTTCTAGTATCCCTCAGACGCTAACACCCTTAAGTGGCTATTGTGTGCGCTTATGCCTCAGTGCTTATCCTAGGCATCTATTCTTATTATATAATCATTATTAGTAATATCTTCACATGCCAAGACTTCTCTAGAACTTTCCAGAAGGTTATGGAACATCCCAGAACCTCGGAGTCATATTACATCATGATTGAGTCATATGTACAGCCTCATGGAATGTCATGGAACATTATAGAATAGAGGGACTTACATCATCTTGTAGATATATAAGGCCTGTACTTCCGAGTATCGCTCCTCAGATCAATCAATTTGTTCTTTCCTCGCTCTACTGCATTATCTGTGCACAAGCAACTACCCTTGCTATATCTACTCCTGCTCAAAGAATAGTACAGAGATAAGTACTTGTAACATGGGGTCCATATCCATCAGAGGAATCAGGAATGGGAAAGTCACCCTGGGGCCACTCTTGGCAAGTTCTTGCAACATAGTCAGGGGAAGGTCACCCTGTAGAGGCTGCCCTGGTATCTGCTTGTTCATTACGCGTGTTTCAGGCTGTTGCCCTAACCAGAATGTTGCAAGGTGAAGATAAATGGTCAATGGATGGTGCATCCTGGCAGCCATTGTTCATGCTAAGTCCTTGAGACTTGGGATGACTTCGGGTGTTGGGCAAGCCAAGCAACCTCAAGTCCTTAATGGCACCCTATGGCTAGCCAGACATGAAAGGAGTCAAACCCTCAGCATTGCACACAGCATGCACCTCTGGGAGCCTTCAGGCTGCCCAGGTGCCAGCGGCTGCACTAGCCACCCCTTGTCTAAACTTACCATTTGGCCCTCAGGCAACAAACAGGCAACACCCCCTCATAAGCCTTCTGATGGCAGAAGGTATTCCATGGCCTATGGGCACACCATCTCATAACCAAAGGAATAGAAGAGAAAAGGATATTTACAATGCATTACTCATCCTGTGGTTTGGTAACCTTGAAGGTTGTTGGTGTTGGAGCATAGTAGTTAAGATGGTAAAACTCAAAAAGTAAGACCAAGTCAAAGCTGGGGACTTTCGACTGTCTTCTGTCTAGTTTATATACATCAAATCTGGATACTTCTGACAGTATGACTAATGTACAATTTATCTATATATGGTAGTGTTATTGTTCTAAGTATTGTTGGGGAAAAAGCGAATACTTAGATTCTATTCCCAAGTGAAGATATATAAGTAAAAGTGTGGAAAGAAGAGGCTAGCTTATAGTTACTTACCTATTCCCAAGCAAAGAATCTTTAAAGCTGGGGAATAGGTGATGAGAGTAGTATGATATATATACTACTCGAAGATAAATAAAGATAAATAAAAGGATATAATCTCTGTGGTGAAGAGAAGTGGGGGGGGGGTAAGGAATGAGCATAGCAAAGTGGGAGTCCTGAGCAAAGAGTGTAGCGCACAGACCAGGGGACATGTAAGCTGGGTTGGCATATATGTGTAAGCCCATATTCTGCGCAGTCAATGTGGGAAGCGGATGGAGTCATATGTGATCATAACTAATCCTCTGACTTGAACCTGTCCATTTAGGACAAGATTGAATCATCAGATGCAATAAGGAACAAAGGGTATACCATATGTAGGAAAGCAGAGACGGGTAGAGTGGGAATGGTATTGTAGATGAGGGTGTAGGGTATGGATGAGCAGATGTGTGTAGGTAAAGGTGGTGTGTAAAAAGGAGATAAAGTAATGTGTATTATGTATTGAAGATAAAATGAAAAGGGTGTATTGGAAAATGAGAAGAGAAAAGAGAAGTGAAATAATAAAGATGCTTGGTGGGCACCTGTATGTGGTGTGTAGATACTTGGTTGGCATCTGATGGTCGGGCGTTCATGTCAGGGGCTCTTACAAGCCTGACAAGTATAGTACAAGTTTGTTTACCATTGTCCTTGGTTTGATGGCAAGCCATTTGCCATCAGATTCTGATGGAAGGTAGCTGTGGTTATTCTTGGTGAGGGTTGGGGAAAATCTATAGCCTTGCCAGGAGATAATCCATAGTCTTGCCATTTTGATGGCAATGGAGTTGTCGGCTGTCATGATCCAAGGAAGTGGGTTTTTCTGGAAAGTTGTTTTGATAGATTTGGTAATTATTGGTGCCGAACCATTGTTTTGGTTTGGTGGGTTTGAGGTGGAGTCTGATTACTCTGGTTGTTGATCTGTGAGGTTCTTGGTCATGTCCCTGACCCACACAAACTCTCCCTTGTGTTGGTACATCTGGAAATGTTCTGGAAACTCTTCCATCTTTGGGAATTTGGAGGTTAATATCCATCTAATGCCTTTTTTTGTCTTCACCATCTTTCATAGTAGTGGAAAGTACCACATCTCCTTCCAGGTTGAATTTTCCCTGATTATGTAATCCACCATTACTTCAAACCATATGCCATCAATTTGATTGTAGATGATGTCATTGTTTATATTGATGTCAACAAGGGTTCTGAAGTAACTAAAGTGGACTTGGTGGCAGGGCATATTTGTTGGCGATTGTGGTTTTGTGAATGTGAACTCAGAATCATTGTGGTCTATTTATATTATGGTGTGACTTGTGATGAAAAATTAAAATGTCCCTATGTACAATTCCTGACATAAATTTGAATTTTATTAGAGCTAGTCAACAGCCAACTAGCTCAAATAAAATTCAATCTTAACAAAAAAAGTCTGAACTTGGATCTGCCAAACACCAGCCATGGCCTACTCTTCTAAGTGTTGCTATTAATTCCATAAAATTCCAAGCACTTTCCAAAGTGTATAAGGTATACTTTGGAAAAAGTGGTAGATCAAGACAGCTTCAAGTTTGGATGATCTTGTGTGGATTTTGAAGGTATCAAAGATGTAGTTGTGTATAGCTTCTCAGAGTAGCTGTTACGATGATACAAGATTATCATTTTAGCTTGTATACTTTCGGACAATCAGACTTCATTTCTTTTTGAGTAGTTACAAACCCTCTTGGTAACTACAACTGTATTCCTCCATATAGGTATTGTATGTGTGTACAGCTTACGTGTTCATAGCTTATATGTACATATGACTCAAGTACCACATTTCCTTCTTAAGCTAAATTCTAATACCATGAAAACATATAAATACTCCAATTCTTTACTGTAGAACTTTAGCTTGACCTTCTGTACTTTACTCGTACTTCACTGTGTGAATATTATCTCGACTCATCTTATTAATGCCTTTGACGGATCTTCGAATCAGCATTGTTGCTGTTCTTGTCGCTCTCATCATCTTACTCATTCTCAAAGGAGTGTTGAACCATTACCTTTAGGAAAGCACAATGCATTAAGGTGACGTTGCTGTATCAGTGGCTTGGTGTTGAGTGGGGGATTGTAATTGCCTTCATGTTACAAGTACTTACCTCTGTACTATTCTTTAGCAGGAGTAGATATAGCAAGGGTAGTTGCTTGTGCACAAGTAATGCAGTAGAGTGAAGGAAAAACACAAATTGATTGATCTGAGGAGCGATACTCAGAAGTACAGGCCTTATATATCTACAAGACTATATGTAGCTGTTTGTATAATGTAAACGACTGCCAACAGATCTATCAGTCATTTGCAGCATGTGTTTAACTAGGTGACCAATGGCATAAATCTCTCTATTCTACAATGTTCCATGACATTCCAAGAGGCTGTACATATAACTCAGTCATGATGTAATATGGCTCCGAGGTTCTGGCATGTTCCATAACCTTCTGGAAGATTCTAGAGAAGTCTTGGTGTGCGAGAATATTACTAACAATGATTATTAAGAATAGACGCCTAAGATAAGCACTGAGGTATAAGCGCCCACAATAGCCACTCAAGGGTGTTAGCACCTGAGGGTTACTAGAAGAATGTGAGGTAATTGAAGGGAAGAAATAGT
>KB722749.1:762089-785286 GCA_000349905.1 Volvariella volvacea V23
TGAGTCCATTTTCTATATACAATACATATAGTTACTCTACAAGCAGTGTCTTTAGAGTGTCCTCTACATCAGGAATGAGATCACCCACTGTCTCGAGATCATACAACTCATAGACAGTCATCTCATCATCTAATGTGCCCACTGCAGTTGATAATTGACAAGAAACCCAAAATTGAAAAGCTTGTGAAGAGGAACTTGAATCTTCTCATTGGACTAAACTGGAAGTGGATCATCCTCATTGTTGTTCACCTTTTCAATGAGAGATGATGTTAATTCCTTCAAGGCTTCCTGAGTTGATTTGGTGCCCATATACCCAGTGGTACTGGTATCTGCAGTTGTATTGCTATCGCATTCTGTCACTGAGGTTATGGGTGGAGTAGGAGTGCTTGTTGAAGGGTCTGATGATGGTGTAGTGAATGCTAAATTCGTCTTGTGCTCAGCAAGGACACTATACCAGTGCTTTCACAGGTATTCCTTTGTGTTATTTTAGATGTGTTCATCTCAGATATGCATTTTGAGCTCAGCCAAGTCAAGGAGGTGCTGAGTTCCAAGCTGGGTGTGGAGCTTTGTCAGGATAAGGCCAAAATTGCTGAAAAGTCATTCACAAGAGGCAGAATTTGGACAAATGGAGAGGATATGAAGGACAAGACAAGAGAGACCAGTTGGCTGGGTATCAGGGATCTCCAAGTCAGTGTACACCAAGATTGGATCAGGAGATACACCCTTAAAATGTGTTAATAATCTATAACATGTTATAGAGAGCTGTACTTACATCCCTGGAGGCTTGAGCTCATATATTTCAACAGACATCAGGAAATAGCTTGTATTTAGGGCCTAGGTTGCCCAAATATCCCTTGATCTCAGCGTAGAGACTTGCAGGAGCTTTCTCATTGAAAAACCAGGCCCAAAGTCATGAAAATAGAGCATAGAGGGAGGCTGGAACAACAAAAAGTAATTGATGAAATGGTTTAATACACAAGAATGGATTTAGAATCACAGCAGCTATGAAAACATCTTGATCAGCCCTCAACCAATGCCACTCAATGCTGGCAAGTACTGCACTGCAGACTTGTTGGTCATTGGAATCTTTGCCAGGTAGCTGGGTGTATTCCATCACAAGAGAGCCCAAAATGAGTGTCACATCATACAGGCAACAAAAGGTGGATTGTGTGACATTTGCTGCAATGGCCAATGGTGCCAAATGGAGCTTTACTCTATAAATTATTAGTAATAATTCAAGGCAAGTAGCTAGCATATTTACCATGCAAGCGAAGTCCAAAATTGTTCTGTCTTAATGAGCTTGACCATTTGCTTTGCTCTCTTGGATGAGTGCGAGTCTTGTGTGACTATGATTTGCTTATCTTTTCCTTGTATGTCATCTTTGGCAATTATATACTCCAGAACCTTTCGTACATCAAGTAATCTCTGGTAGGCCAGATAATATGCTGTCCACCAGATTGGAACAGGTTGGATAATTGATAGAGAAGGCTAGCCTTGTTCTTGAAATGCTTGTTGAATCAGCCCAAGAATTGCTGTCTTGCTTCGCAGCCAAGTAATCAGTTCATTGGCTTGATTAGCAGACTGAAGAAATGATGGGCCAGTAACCTTGAAATAATCGCCCACAATTAAATTAATCTTGTACCATAGTTAGAAATTATTTGGTGTCTATGACAAAACCTTACATACTTGATATGCATAGCAATCTGAAACCACAAAGTGTGGCTCTTCCATTTGCAAAAGTCGTTGTGCCTTTCTTGATTCACCTGAAGCATCTGTTGTAAATGCAATTGGATTGACATGCCATTCATTCTTCAATTTTTGGATGACTTCTTTCATCATTTGAAGCATGTTTTCAGCTGTTTTTCTTTCAGTTGTTGTATCTCTAATCTCAACTGTATATAGCTACAAAAATCGTTATTATATCTTGCAGATAATAGGATTTATATAGAAAACATACCTTGTCTGCTGTTGTAATCATAAATGCGACAAAGTGGTGGTTATTACCACCTGTCCACCCATCACACTGAATGGTTACTTTGGCCCCACTAACTTCAGTACAGATGTAATGCTGAAGACTTTGAAGTGTATTGGGAAGTAAGCACCTTGTAAGTGATTTACGAGATGGAATTTTAGCCTAATATATAGTCAGATTGATGCCTCAAGATTGGAGATGTAATACGCACATGAGGAATAAAATATTTGAGAAAGGCTATCACTTCCAGGTTGTCTACCCAAGAAAGAGATAAGTCTCCAGATGCTATAATGCGAACAAGCATTTCTTCGAAGAGCCTTTGCCATTCTGAGGTCCATATGATGGCAATTTGGTTTAGGTGATTACCTTGAACTTGTGTAGATTGCCCTTGTTGATATGGAACTTCATGCTGACTAGGTCCATGATTACTTGCATAACCCATGGATGGACTGTTGGCTCGTGAATAAGAGCCAGAAATTGCAGACCCAGTGATAGATAAAGCTGGGGATTGCTCTCGGATAAAAGATGAATGAATAGAAGCCAGTCCAAGGCCTGAATCATTCAGTGAAACAACTTGAGTTGTATGCTGACTACCTTGAATGCCACCGGAAATGGTACTGGGGGTGACTGGCGGGATTGCCAATATAGAGAATGGCATGGAGGGGTGGTATTGAGGGTGGATATACTGTACTTCACCTGCAATACTAGTGCTAGAAGCTTTAATGATATTATTGGGTGTATGATGTGCTAGTAATTCTACTCGGGCATGTTCACGGACATCTTGAGGCTGAAGGGAACATTTCCGAAGGTGGTGGAGTAATGTCTTTGTTCAGCTTTCGATCCAGGTATGTGGAGAGTTACAATCTGCATTAAAGACTATAGTTTGAAGTTAATTAGTATATACAATGTAAATCAAATGTGGTTCCATACTGGAGAGGACTATAGCATCTCTGGATCGTGGAATATCAATTGGATTCATTTGGGCATCGCTTTCTGCATCTTCAAGTAGTTCAGCAACCTGCAAATCAAGACATGGAGTACAATGAAGACGGATTTTGGCACCAGTGCCCTTTGCACTATCATTTGGGTTGGCATAGACTTCGGGAGGTCGTTCAGTGATGGAATTTACTGAGTAGGAAGGATGGTCTGTGAAATAAGAATGCCACCATTTAGGAGACTGAGTTGACATGGTGGGTGATGAGCTAGTAGATGCCGAAATCTGTAATTCAGAGGGTATTGACAGGTTCTCAATCATTGGATTGGTGTGGGTTTTATACAGCCTTGGGAATAACATTGGAAAAAACTCGAAAAATAGCAAGGTTCATTCTCCCACTTCATGAGGACGAGATGAATTCTGATTGCATGACACCATGCATTCTGGTTCCAAGAAAACTTGGCCTGTTGAATGCACACCATGGTAAGAAAAGCCTTGGCTAAGCATAAGACCCTTGTTAACAAGGCAAAGCAGGTGCTTGTGGAGCTCAAAGTATGGTTAATATGCCGTAATTACTACGCGATTTACTTTGAACATGATAAGATGCACTTGTATTATCTTATCTACATGGTCGGCGACCATAACCCCTTTTGGGTGTTGGTCCACGACTTGGCCCCCAAGGTCGGTAGTCGCCGACCTGCACAACACTGCCTGAAAGCCGCCAGGCGGCTTTCGCAAACTCTCTAATGATTCCCTTGAACATTTATTATGTTCCCATATATTGCCACGTTACGGGCTCTCCTGAACAATGAGCTAGTCGCGGTCAACATGGCAGAAGGTAGTAAAGAAGCATCCTATACTGCCATATTGCTTCTCGAGGTTTGACTATTAGGGTTTACTACACTCCTCTGGTGGTCCTACTTGCGAACATGCATATGCATACACGTTCTCAATCGGATACTGGTGACCATACCTAGTCAAGTCATTATGGCGAGCGGCTTCCTCAGCACCTTAGTTTAGCAATACAGGTAATAAACATACTATACATGACAGTAGAGTTACACTATCCCAGGTACCTTCGGGAATTTTAACAGATTACGAACTCATCCGCGAAAACTAGACTCTCCTTTAGCAATAAACTCATCCAATGCCTCTTGAATCGGGGTGTCCCCTCCAATTAGATCAATACCCAATCCAGCAGCGTCTTCTCTATCAAGCAGTGCTGCAAGAACCGAAGCGACGTCATCTCGCTGTTTAAGAGCGCCTCTCAGTCAGCAGGGATATCCTCCGTAATTCTGCATAACGGCACTCACGGGAACTGCAGATATGGGGATATTTCCCAAGCTGACTTTCCCAGTGCCTGGTATGTCCAACAATGTTCCAGGCCGGAGCATAGTCCACTTGAACGTGGTGCGCGCGGCCAAGTTCAGGTCTGCCTTGTACTTGCATTCCATATAAGTTCCGATGGACGTCCACAAGTTCTTCGAGACCTTCACATCCTCCTCGGTCTACAACACACACACAAAAAAAAGAGGGCGTCAGCGGAAAATATTCCTTCGTAATTCCACAAACTGCCTCCTCCCCCAACTCACATAGTGCTCCGGTGGGGCCTTGGTCGTGTCCCTAATATCAATACACGAGACAATAATCAATCTCGGCTTCGCCCCCTTCACCGCCTCAATAGCGTCGAAAATCTTGATCGCCCCCTCCAAGTCAACCTTCCTTGTCCTCTCCCCTCCCTGGTTCTTCTCCCCGCCTCCAGCTCCAGCACTCCAATAGACGACATCCTTTCCTTCAAACACCTTGGTGAAATCGGACACTGGAGAGTCCTCGATGGAGAGAACGAGCGGCGTGGCGCCGGTGTCAATTATAGCTTGTGAGTGGGCAGGGTTGCGGATGATGGAGGTCACGGTGTGGCGGTTCTGGTGGGAGGTGAGGAGCTGGGAGAGACGGAGGGCGACTTTGCCATGTCCCCCAACTATAGCGACGGATTTCGAGAGCGACATTGCTTGTGAGGAGATACTATCAAACTGGACTTGGATGTGGGGCTAACTTGTTGGATGGGTGATTGTACCCCAGGTCAAAATGTGGGCTTTATACTGTGGGCCAACATCGCTTATGCATCACACTTTCACGATGAACGTCATGTCTTAGAAAGCTGCAAGTTCCGATGTGTTGCCAGAACCAAGGAAGGCGTCGAAATTGCGTACAACCTTCTGACAAACAAATGCTTGTACACCAAGGCCGCCGAACCAATAATCGTCCATCGTGATCGCGAAGAACCATAATTCGCCACAAAGCGAGGTATCATGTACACAAGCATCGCAAAACTACATTATTAAGTTTCAAAAAGCACGAAGAGTCTGGAAAAAGTCTTTTACGCGGGACAACAGAACGACATGACTTTGAACAGGAACATGAGCTTTAGGGGGAACTTAGACTTGACTTAGTGGTTCATAACCACCCCGACTAGCACTCCCATGCGTCCTACCCATAATCATACTTAAAACACCCGCCGCTCCGCCCTTACCTCTCTTCCTACCACTGCCATCGTCATCGTCCAGATCATCTCCTCTATCCATCATTCTCCTCCTCTTCGCTTCCCTAAACCCTTCAATGGGCACATCGTACAGCGTCTCATAATCCACACCCAATTCCTTCCCTTTCGACCAGAAATCCTTACAGTTCCCAATAAAACCCAAATCGAACGGGTTGCTCGCTTTCCCGGCTCTCGCCAGCCCATCGACGGCCTTGCCCTTTGTGAATCTGTCAAAACCCAAGAGATTCATCAAAAAGGAAGACCCAGGCGCCGTGCAGCAGCAGTACAGCGACCTGAGCAGCGACGAGCACGACAGGTGGGGATGACGGTGGCCAGCGTGCGAGTGGGAATGACGTGCTCCAGGCAGGGGCGGTATCCCCGTCGTCGAGGCAGCGTCAGAGGCAGCATCGCTAGTAGCATTGCCAGATTCGCCGTGGACGTCCCCTCTGCCAAAGCTGACGCTACCGCCGAACGGTAACCCCCTTTGCTGGTTCCTGTGTCCCATTTGAGTGGCCAGACTGGCGCCACCTCGTCCGCCCATGAATCCGTATCGGCCGAGATTGGACACCTCTAGGGTCGTCATTTGTCTTGCGATCTGCCAGAGCTGCGAGAGTAGGAGGACGATGGTCCAGACGAGTTGGAGTGTAGCCCAGGATGCTACGGCGATTAAGAATGGGTCTTGCGTTGTCAAGTAGCAGACATCGCTTGGGAGTGGGCAGGATGGCGAGATGCGATCGAGGGGTAGTGGTGTAGGTATTGGGATTGAGGCGAAGACTGTTGATTGAGGAGACGATTAGGGAGAGGTGAAATTTAAGGTGGATGCACATACGTTGGTAAGTAAGGTAGTCGAATAAGGCGATGCCGAGTACGAGTGTTGAGACAAATACAATGAATTGTCGGTGATTATTTGAGCCAACTGTGCAGCGATAGTAGTTTAGTCTCATGGTTAGATATAAGAGCACAAAAGCGTGACTTACCACAGTTCCATACCCAAGGACAATGACTAGCAACGTTGATGAGAGCCAGACAAGGTAGCAAAGGTAGGAACTCACTGGTCATGTCGAGCGACACACTTGTCACAAATTCGACAGTGTTTTGAACGTAACGGCTTCCTTGCCTGATAAAAAACGCGATAAAGCGGTGTCCAAAGAGTTACTCATCCAAAAGCAACTTACCATACAGTTTATGCAGAAAGTCTGGCCATTTAGCTTCCCTTCTGACGCCAAATCTTCAATAACCTACGTTCCCCGTGAGTATTGCTCTGAATAGAAAATGAGAGCTGAGGCATACGCACAGATTTCAACTCGGCATCGCTGGCAGGTTTAGGACATGTGCCTGCATCTAGGGTGATAGCTCTGAAGAAGTTATATGCGCATAGACCAGCCGTCAGAGCAAATAAAAGGTGCGTAAATGCGTGTGATTCGGTTTCTGTTGCATTGTGCATCGTATCAGAAAAACGATAACATGATAGAACAAGCAGAGCGACGAAAGGAAGGAGAACAGGTAGGGAGGGGTGAATCAAGATGAGAGGGACATACGTTGAACCAGTCTCGAGAACCAACAAAACATCACCCAAATCACTGATCCGGTGATGATTCCAGCAAAATACGGTGTTTGGTTTACACTTTCAGAGTATGTTGAACTGTTCAATAGTACGCGAGTTACAATCTGTAGGCATTATTAGAATGCATAGAAAGGTGACAGAGGCAGCGCGACGACGCGATCACTCACATGATGCATTCCAAAGAATTCCGCCATCGCAAGGAGTACACCGGTATACCACGGCAAGATAGTCAAGGTCATGAATATCAGATAGAAGAATATCGTTGGCAACAGGAATATTGCAATCTTAGTGTTTCGCTATAATGGGCGCCAATCAGCGGGGGATTCATCATGGAGGAGCAATGTGGGCAAAGACCCCAACTCACATCACTAAACGGCTTCCCCTTCTTAACTCCATACTCGTTCATTCCACCCTCCTCCAGCGCTCTCTTCCAGGCGCCCAGGCTCTTCAGCTCAACGGCCATATCCCGCGGCGTCCTGTCCTCCGCATCCTTGGCGCCCAAATCGGCACCTTTCTCAACCAACCTTCTTATACACACCCTGTTCCCCTTCACCACGGCCCAATGTAACGGGGTCAGCCCAACGTCGTCCTTCGTATTCGGATCTGCCCCATGCTTCAACAACAAGTCCACGCTCAGGGCATCGCCCTGGTACGCAGCCCACATCAACGACGTGTGTCCTTGGCTGTCCCTCGAGTCAACATTGACAGGCTGATGCAGCAAATACAACAAGGGCATGATAGCGCTCGAGTGAGTGACGAGGTGGAGCGAATTGTACCCTTGCGAATCGGCTATGGTCGGGTCTGCTCCATGGGATATGAGAAGCTGGATGACGTAGAGATAGCCGTTACGCGCTGCCCACTGCAGCGGTGTTGCGACGAGATCACCACCGAGAGCGTCGACTTCGGCTCCTTGCTCGAGAAGGTACCGGCAGGCGGGGACGTGGGCGTTGATGGCTGCCCAGTGGAGGGGTGTGATGTTTTGGGCATCGCGATCGGTGGCTTGACCTCGACCGCTCTCGATGATTTCGCGTAGGAGGTGGACGTCGCCTCTCTGAGCGGCGGTGAAGATATTGTACTTTACGCCTATCGTAAGCCGTAGATAATGGATTAAACGAGAACAAAGGACGGGCTTACGTCTGGTGATTGCGGCCCCTGGGGATGCGCAGGTACCGCAGGATTCAAGTTGGAGGGAGACGTGTCATGCTGAAAGGAGATATTGGTGGCCATTGCGGATTCGTGGCTGACGGCAGAGGTGGACAGCTCTGACTTTGCGTTTATGAAGTCATCCATCGTCGACGTGGGGGAGGAGGAGCCTGAGCGCCGTGGGGGTGTACGTAGTGTCCTCGCGGTGGCGGTGCAAGCGCAGTGTCTTGCCGATCGTGGGTGCTGCTCGGCAACCATCGTCGACACAACTGAAATTGCCTGAAAAATTATCGCTTGTATGTAACGACGCGGTGGCCATAGCTTTCTCTAAGCGAGTCTCTCAGTCGTAAGCTGCCAACGCTGAACAACTTGGCGCGCAGCGAATGGGCTTATCTCTGGCAGCAAACACGTCACCCAATCATGACCTCATGTTGTAGCCGTCTTTGTGCGCGAAAAGCTGCATCATGGGATTGAATGGCCTGAGCTTCAGAACGAGAATTGGTCTGGTACACTCGTCAACGCGCTGTATTCAGCGCGCCTATGTCCGGTCAAATTCAACTCCAAAATCAATTCACATTCAACAGCAACTACTCTGGCAATACAACCTCGTTCGTAAAACAATCAAATCAACAGTACAAGCCGAGTCAAAAACGTTCAGAATAGCACAGCTTCGTGCTCAGATAACCGAGCACCGTGCCAAAGGCCAAGTGGCGAGCGTAATTTAACACTTGCACTCGTCGGGCTTGCAGCTGCACCTGTAACAATGAAGGCGACAATTAGATACGGAGGAGCACAAGCAAAAAAAGGTATGCATACTCATTTCCGCAGCTGCACTTGTCCAAGCCGCAGTGGGCGTTGACGGGGTTCTCGATGTTCTAGTGATAAAAGCCCAAGTCGTCAAGGACTAAACTCGAGAACACAAAGAACATAAAGACGCACAGAGATCATATTGTTCGAGTTGGCGAAAGAGGCGATTGAGTATTCAAAAGCGGTGGTGGTTAGCAGTGACTGCTGAGGACCTTTACCTCGAAATCCTGGGCCTTATATACCCCTCAGCCCCCCCTCTGGGGTTCATTACTTTTTCATTCCCCCGAGGCATTTGTGCCCGCGACGCCAATCCCCGTGAAATCACCCAAGTCTCTCATTGGCCATCCACAATGTCCCTCACCCCACCCACGCACAAGGCCTCCATTTTTGCGGTCACATGCCCGAAACAAGCTTGGGAGGTTGGTTAAATGGCCACAACTCCGAAACCATCGTCCCAGGCTATTACGACATGCGTCCTCTCCAAAAAATCGCTCAGCACGCTTTAAAGGCTAGCTGAGTAAGTCTGGGTGAATCATGGGCCCTTGGGTGGCTCCTGAATGAGGTCACGGTGCTTTGCATGCCTAGGTGAGGTTCGGACGATTACGTCCACTCGGAGGGTCCTGTCCAGACAAGAGACTTGGTTTCCCCGAAGGAGGGTTTGCAAAGAGCGCTAGTCCCAGCTCGGGCCTTGCCCCGAATCTGCAATGCTTCGATAACCCACGGCATCTGTCTTGATGAGTGAAAAGAACAAAGTATGAGAGTCAGGCTGAAAGTGAATTGAGAGCCTATTCCTTTCAGAGTTGCAGCTCAACCTTAAACTCGATCTTGGCAAAGAGCGCCACTGATCCAGTGTTCACATGTGCTCTCACACAGCACAGACTCGTTGGACGATGGTGGTTTATTTTTAGGGTAGGACACGGAGAGAAGCAAACCAAGGAATTCAAGAGAGTGATGGTATCCTGAGCTAGACCTTCTGAACAAACGACTTAGGCACCGTAAAACCGTTTTAAGAGGAAGGGCTGGTGGGAGGAACAGTTGAAATCAGGTGTTGAGCCTAGACGTCGCCCATGGCCTTTCCAACAGGAAGTATCACGACTTGAGATTCAACAGACGCAGGAATGGGGAGCAATCGGTGAGGAGGCCGATTACAGCCGGCTGCCTGTCATGGTCAGCTGTAGGAATAAGGGGTGATTAGCCAAACCCTGTATGTATGACTTAGACGTGCTCAGTGATAAAGGATTGCCACTCGCAAGCAGTGTTAAGGGTTCTGTCAGATTGGAAGAGCAGAAATAAAGCGGCGTATTTCGTCGAGGGTCTTGAGAAAGCGCAAAATCGGATTGGAGACGGAATTCACCGTGTGGGGGTAAGAGGACCTCTCCATCTTGAGTGCCATTTCCAGGAACGACATCATCAACGAGCGGAACCTATCGCAATAAGCATTCACGAGTAAATTTATACGGAGGTGCAATTCCAGCAATGCTGCTTACATCGAGGAAGAAGTTGGCGTCAAAGATAGAGGGAGTTCAGTCGACTGGGACTCCATAGTTGACGTGGATTAGGCCGTGGCACTCCCATAATCCATTTCTACAGCCTCATCAGCGGTAAGTCCTACATCACACCCGATTGAGAATGGCGTAAACAGAGTCACTCGATTCTGGAACCGGCAAGTCCAATGAAGGCTGAGAGATGCAGGAATTGAAAATGGGGGTCGCCGAGGCAGTTCAATACGCCTACTGCTCCTGCAAATCGCTAGAAATGAAACGTGAGGAATGGGCTACAGCGAGATTGAGCAGTGACGTGTATTCAATAAATCCTCAAGGACGTTCAAGAACACTCGTCCTTCCTATTTTTAGCGACCGACAATTGTCGGTAGTGCTATACACTCTGTAGCCCACTTATTTTTTTGCACGTGTGGTACCGGAGGGGATTCCGGTCTCTGGAATTTTTGGAAGCGGGAATAATCTTACTCACCAAGCATCGACATTGCGATGTGAGCGTTCAATACCACAAATTTGGTTGCATATAGACATATTACCAAGGCTCAGCACTTGGAAGAAGATCCACCCGTTGGCTGGTCTGATGGGATACCGATAGGGTATTAAAACCACGTCGGAGTTGCAGAGTATCTCGAGCAATAGAACGCGTTTGGCAGGAGTGCATCGTCCAAGTTATGGTATACGTCGATTAGTTGCCTCGTTAATGGATGAACGAACGTTGTTCAAAGGAAGAATCCACAAAATACTATACATGTTGTACTAAAATTTAGATATACCCACGAAAATGTATATGAACTCTTTCGCCCCTTGATTGCAACTGTCGAGAACTGCTAAGCCTGCCCTAAGGAGTCACGTGATCGTGGAATTACGATTTTTTTCATGATTTTCTTCCCCGTCGAATGTTTCTCGCAGCACGCTATATGAGCCACGACGGATTTCTGGTAAGTGCCTCGAACATGCTCTGCATTCCTTCGGGCTTCTGGTCGGCTCTTTCGACTGAAGGACCCCTTTAAACGATGAAATATCATTCTTTCAGTTATCCCTGTCTTAACAACAGTGATGTCGAAAATTATTCACACTCTGATTCATTTTTCCAAGCTTTAATAATTGTTCGTACCGTATACTAATTCTCACTCTCTCCAGATTGAACGCCCTGATGGATTCCACTATGTACTGGGAGATTGCTACGAGTTTTATGTAGAGATTTTATACCCATTTGTGTATGCAAGAGCAGATCAAAAATTTCTAGAAATATCATCGATTGGCGGCGATTTACTGATTATCAGTAAATCACCGCCAATCGTGACAAGATAAGCGTGACGATACGTCAAAATTTCTGAGCCCGTCCAAGGTGGTATTTCACCTCTCTTCTCTTTCCATCTCTCATCAACTTCCTCCACCTCCAAAACCTTCGCATTCACAGAAAACGATGTCGGGAACACTCTGGACAACCCCTGAACAAGTCTCTGGCAAGATCGTATGTCCCAGTCCATCCTGAGCTGGCTGTATGCGCAATTTCGCTGACGATCCTAACCGCTTTTACCCTGATTCATCACACTTGCCACATCCTGGCTTGATTCATATCGCATCATATAAAATGTCTCATTGTCATTGGCTTTTTGATCGTGGTGAACTAGATTCGAGCCGTTGCTGCTTATGCAGGCCTCGAAGTCAAGCTCCCTGAGGCCTACGTCCACTACCAGGACAACAAGAAGCCCGAGTTCCTTTCCAAATTCCCTCACGGAAAGATTCCTGGTCTTGAAACCAAGGACGGTTTCCACCTCTTTGAGGGCATCCCAATCGCTCGTTACTGTGGGTCACTGAGATCTTATCGTTATAATCTAATCATGAAGCGATCGGGTCGAGTCAAATCAACTCGAACCTGACTGCTCGGCCATGTGTTGTGATTTTTCGCAATGCGATCGCCATTTCAAATGATCTTATCTCTTTTCGCCTTCCTGAGCTAACGCAAGCTCCTAATTTCTAGTGGCGGGCCTCGCACCCAACGCTGGCTTGCTTGGCCACACCCCTGAAGAGGCTGCTCTGGTTGACCAATGGGTACACTTGGGAGAGTCCGAGGTTCACGAAGCAACCATCCTCATTAGCGGATTGATTCGTGGCACTACCGTGCCTTATTTCAAGCCTGTATGCGTTTATCTATCCTCTGTATCAAAGTTTTGGTTGACTAACCAGCAATTCTAGATTCACACCTCGCTCGTTGAGCGCCAAACTCGTGCTTTGAACACACTCAACAACCACCTTGCTTCCCGAACCTTCTTTGTTGGCGAACGCATTACTCTTGCTGATATTGTCATTGCTGGCTTCCTTCACCGCGCCACCGCTATCACTGTTGATGCTCCTCTCCGTGCCCAGCTCCCCCACCTCATCCGCCACTTGGAGACTATCGTCAACCAGTCCCAGATCTCTGCCATCTTCGGGCCTACCGCTTACGTCGAGAAGGCCTTGCAATACATTCCCCCTCCAAAGGAAAAGAAGGAGGCCAAGCCAGCTGCTGCCCCTGCCCCCAAGGCTGAGAAGAAGGCTGAGAAGAAGCCCAAGGATGATGACGAAGAAGAGGAGGACGCAGCCCTCCGTGAGCCCCCCAAGCCCAAGAACCCTCTTGATGACCTCCCAAAATCCAACTTCAACCTTGAGGATTGGAAGCGTGCTTATTCCAACAAGGACACCCGTGGAGCTGATGGTTCCATCGAGTGGTTCTACCAACAGTGTGTAAAACGAATAAGAATTGATGACGTCCACTAACATGTTTGATAGCTTTGACAAGGAGGGCTTCTCCGTCTGGCGCGTGGACTTCAAGTACAACGAAGAGCTCACCCAAATCTTCATGTCCTCCAACCAAATCGGTGGATTCTTCAACCGACTTGAGGCCTCCCGCAAGTACCTCTTCGGCTCTGTCGGTGTTCTAGGAGAGGCCAACAACTCCCGCATCTCTGGTGTCTTCATCCTCCGTGGACAAGACTACAAGCCCGTCATCGATGTCGCCCCCGATTGGGAATCCTACGACTTCGTCCGCCTCGACTTGGACAAGGCTGAGGACAAGGCATTCTTCGAGGCTGCTTTGGCTTGGGATTTAGAGCTCGATGGAAAGAAGTGGGCCGATGGAAAGAACGTAAGTTTGCTCTTCCTCCTGCACCTGTAGGCGTTGCTGATTCCTTTCTTCTCTCTAAAGTTCAAGTAAACAAAAGTCGAAGCAAATTCAACATGTATTACCTCCCCTTCCACCATCAGTTTTGTATTCCTTGTAGTTTGTCTTCATACACTCATCATGTTCTCTTCTTGTCCCATCCTGTGGTCGGTCGGTTGGTTCGTTGCTCATCCCAACGCCAACCATACATGCATGATTTCGCCGTTACGCTGTTCACACACACGGTTTATAGTATGTATCTAGAAGGTTGTGCTGTGTTCAATAAAAAGATCAGTAAACGGTTATTTGAGGCGCACCGCCCTCGGTACGGAGCGCCAAGGCAGATGGTGGTGTTAATTCTTTTGCATTGAGAAATAGATACGAGGTGGTAGACATATACATCATTAACATGGCATATCATGAACACGGACACGAACAAATGGATAAGACACGACAAAGACAGAAACCATGACAAGAGAAGTTGGTAAGATTCGGAGGAGAGGACGAATGTCCGAGAGGGGACAAGAGGTAAAGTGGGATACTTATAGTACAACCACCGCTGGTGGAAAAGGTGACAGATGACAAGGTCATGCATAGGGGACCGGTTTCAAACCATATGTGTGGGTGGGTGGGTCGTATAGGACATACTAGAGTGACACCTGGGAAGAGGTGCCTTTTCGGTGCTCTTGGGCGGGGAGAAACCGGGAAGCGGGAAAGTGATGCATACAAGAGGAGATTTTGCGGACGAGATAAAATGCCAGTGCCAAATGCGAGTAACGAGGTCGAAGAGCGTGGATAAAAGCGTCGCAAGTCATCAAGATAAGATCCAATCCAAATCCAAGAGACAGCTGAGAGTAGGTGCGGCAAAAAGTGGATGCGAGATGCGGGATGCGGGATGTAGGATGGCGGGAGCGGCGTATTGTTGTAGAGTGATCCAGGACGGAACCCAGAAGCGCACGTAAAGCCACCGAGGTCCAGGGAGAGGGAAAAGGAGGCGAGACGAGGTGAAGTGAGGAATTTACTCCCCAAGTCCAGGCATCTCGTAATCCACCGGCACATCTTTTCTCTCCAACCATGCAGCATCGCTTCCGCCCAGATCGACTCCTTTGCCGCAGTCCAGTCTTCTCCTGGTCGGCAGCTCTTTCAGTTCGACTCTCTTGACTGTTTCCGTTGCGGTAGTTGCGGTAGAAGAGGAGGATGAAGAGGAGGAACTGGAGGGCGGCGAGGTTGAGGCGCCGTGACGCCTCAAATGGTGGTGGGCGAGGGCGGGTGTGTTGGCTCCTGCGATGGGTACGGCACCTAGGGCAGGCTGACCCAGAGTCAACCCCAACGAATTTCGTCCCGTGCCTAGCCCTTCCGGTATTCCGTGCATACCTACACCCACACCCGCACCAAGCGCTGAAGCCACTCTTGGGCCGGCAGCGGCTCCCTGTTCCACACTTGGGCTCAAGTTTGGTACACGATTGTTATTCGGGACTGGACGCGATTCCTCCAGCCTCACGACTACATAGTGCTCTCCATGCCATCCGACAAAATCTACTGAAGGTAGAGCGACGGCTATACTCTTCGCACTGGCCACCCACAGGTCTGTTTGCACCTGGAGCTCCTTTTCGGACATGAGGTTAGGTTTTGGCCTGTGCATTGCTGTTGCTTGGAGATGCAGGAAGTACAGAGAGCGAAAGGGTGCAAACACGCTTGCGTATTCATTCTACCATAACGTTAGCACTCGTTCAACGCCAATTAAGGGAGTGCGAAACTTACGAGAGGCAGTTCCGAGGACGTAGTGGACAAATGTATCGCCACCACCGATTTGGGTAAGCTGTCCACGAGGGTATTCACCTTGGCTTGATCCAAGGTGTCTATATGCACGCCTAAAACTCTCAATCCTGTCAGGTCGGGAAGGACGCCCTTGACCAGGCCCCAGGGGCAGCTCCCTAGATCCAATCTCCTCAATTTCTTTCGCTGCCTCAGGAATTGTGTGACGGAGTGATACAATCCTAGCTCGTCCTCATGCCCGACAAGGACAAAGCGGAAGGCCTCTAGGTGAGGCAGGAAGGTATGTCTTCCGTCGATGACGTGATCACTGCCAAAGACGACGGAGGCGGAGGATGGCTCTTCAAATGTTCCATGCAGTGTCAAACTTTGAAGATTATGTGCATGTGCAATGCGCGCAAGAACGATATGTGAAATACGAGTGTCAACAAGATCGAGATGAGTGAGATTCTTGATGGTAATAGACTGGAACACGTTGTCCCATGAATGATTTCTTGCGAGATAAGCGCCTAGGATGAGGTGTTTCAGGGTACCCTCGTTGGCGTCCAACACCGTCCGAACTTCTCCCATATCGGCAAACCCGTCGTCATCCTCAGCACGTAATGTGAACTTGCGAAGGTTGGTAAACGCCGAGACGCCGACTGCATCAAAGTGCCAGCCTCTAATCAGGAATAAATATTGAGCTAAGCTGCTGATAAAGTTACAGTGGATAACGCACATGAGGCCTAGACCATGAAGCCGAGGATGACTTGAGAGAACAGCTTGTACCATATCTGCCCGCATTTCGGGGTATCCTATCCACTCAAAGTCTCGCAGGGCTTTGAACTCGGGCAATGCAGTCCGGAATATGCCTAAAGTGGCGCATACACTCAGTGAATCTAGATGAAAGCATAAGGATAGCACTCACGCGCCATGAGATCCAACATATCACCCTCCTCATAAGCCCAGTGCAGACGCAGCGATTTGACATGGCTAGCAAAGACTGGGTCCGCCTTTGCCCTATCAAAGATGTCCAGACCACGGTTAAGATTTTCCTGATCTTCGCCGAAATAGAGATCAATTGTGTGGAAAATCAATCGGACGGCTATTTCCCGATGGAAAGCGGAGACGAAAAGCCACGTTCGCAGATGATATCTCGGTATATGCATCGCTATTCGCTCCCATACTTCTGGTGGTGCCCTCTGTGACGCCGGTTCATTCACAAAGTGTATCTGTGATGGCAAGACCGGGGTCAACGGAAGCTTGATGGAGGGACGATGGTGTACGTACGAGCCTCTCACGACGGAAATGTTGCTGGACTTCGCGGTTATTTGGATCGAGTTTGATCACTGCATGGAAATCTAGATTGGGGAGGCGTTGGAGGAGGTAAAGCGTGCGAGAGGTGTTACATACCCTGCTGTGCCCTGGCCAGTAGCCTATCTGACGCTGCCTTTCGCGCATTGCCCCGGGCCATGAGTGCCCGCGCGATGTCGGACTTTGGCAGATTGGGTGTCTTGAGGTACACGTCGATGTAGTTCTCCACTTCAGACCCATATCTGAGCAGGGTTACCTGAGGATATGCGCACTGCGAGGGTAACGATGACTCACTGGCCGGCCTCTATGAGGGCGAGTGCTGTATCGAGCAGGAAGTTTGCCTTGCGGTGGGTGGGGAGCGTCTGGAGCGCGCCGAAGACGGTGGTGGTGAGCTCGTCGGCGGGGACGGGGGAGGAGGACATGTGGGCGGGAAGAGAGGAAGAAGATGGAGGGGGGACATGGAGTCGGACGGGAAAAGGGTGTGAGTATATGCGCGTCTTCAAGAAACCGTGCCCTTGTCTCCGGGCTCTTCCCTGTTCCTCGTTCCCCTGCGCTGTTTCTCTGCGTCGATCCAGCATGGAGGATCCAGCTTCGTACCGTCGTTCTGGTTCGGGGCACGTGCTTTATGTCCTCTTTTGCCGCTCAGCCACAATCACGACCAATCACATCTGCTCGAATTCACACCGTCCCGGCATTCTGGGTCTGTCTTACATACTGACTACTAACTTATAATCTACGCTACTTTGATGACCACCTTTCCAACGTGTTTCTGTGACTCCAGGTGCTGGTACGCCTTGATCGCGTCGTTGAACGAGAACACCTTGTCGACGACGGGCTTCGTGGCCTCGGGGTTGGCCTCCAGGGTGCGGACAAGGTCGTTGAACCTGCTTCGCGTCAGCGCCTACACCCATCGCATGACATGGACACCCACAGAGTCACTGAGCCAATCAACACACTGCGGAGCGTTAGCGCCTTCTCCATGGTATCCACCACAAAGTTTATCTGCTTGCTCTCTTTGCCGCCCAAAAACCCAACAAGATGCAACCACCCCGCCATCCTGGCCGCCTTCATGGACTGCTCAATCGTGCCAATGCCTCCAACCTCGATGACATGGTCTACACCTACCCCGTTCGTCTAAAGAACATCCATCAAGCTCAGAGTTCTCAACCCAAGCTGTGCAACTCACCAACTTTTGGACTTCTTCTCCCCAATTCGGCGTCTTCTTGTAGTTGATCACGTATTTTGCGCCCAGCCTTTTGGCCATAGCCAGCTTGTCGTCCGAAGAAGAAGTGGCGATAACGGTGGCGCTAGCAGCTCGTGCCAACTGTAATCCTGCACTGTGGAATAATGGGGCGGAGAGGAAGGGTTGTGTGAGTAAATCGCAAAGGGTGTCCGCCTAGTCACTGACATCGACACTCCACCTGTTCCCAGGACAAGGACGGTATCCCCCGCTTTGACAGGAACTGGGCCATTGAGCGCGTTGTACGCAGTCAAGGTCGCGCAGCTGATTCACAAAATAGGCAATTTAGAACAGAGCAGTCATTTACAGCACTTACGGCAAAGTCGACGCCTCTTCATAAGTCAAGTGATTCGGGATACGAACGAGGGACTACAATCATAAACGGCGTTGTCCCTCAGAGTTAGGACATCACTCACGTGAGCAGGCAAAACCTTGTACTTTGCCAAAACGCCATCTATCGCACCCCCCAATGCAGTACCGCACTTCCTCTCGTCCACATCCCCATAGATATGGTCTGTGAAGAAGTTGCCACAAACGCGATCCCCAACTTTCCACTGTTCCACGCGATCCCCAACCTCCACAACCTCGCCAGCCATATCAGAACACGGAACCAACTCCTTCGGAAGCCTATCGTGCACATCAAGGCGAAGTTCGAGAATGCCATAAAGAGAGGACATACGGGGAAAACGCATAAGTCCCAGCAGCTATAGCCAAATCCCTGTACTGGAGAGACACAGCATGGACTTTTACCAACACCTCTGTTGCACCGGGTTGTGGAACTTCAATTTCGCGGGTCCTCAAAGAATCATAAGACCCGATCTACACCACCCACTCAGCAAACGATCCCGAGCATGTAAACCGGTGTAGAGTTCACAAAATCGTCCGCACGCACCGTGAGCACATATTCCTTGCAAGTGGTGGGACGCATGATGTCAAGCTAGGCTATGGGACGTTTACAGGCACTCGGCTGCTTTATATCTCTCGGATGATACATTCATCATCCACCTGCACCGTGGGTCGGCGCCCGATAGGTGGCTTCCGCATTGGCTTATTCTCGCCGTTTTTGCTACATTTGTTCACACCAGCGCGTATTCAGTTCTGTGAACTACTTGTCAGTAGGGCTTGGCTGCACATGCATTACTAATAACGATTTCAGATAGTTGATCCATTAGGTACTTTGGATCGATAATATCGACTGGCTCGACTGTGCATAACGGGTTGGATGTGATGTAACCAGGACTTACTCTTCCGGTGCTGAAGAACAGAAAATGCGGTTCGGAGAAAACCTTGGGCAAGACGTGGGGTAGTACAAGGAAAGGACGGTAAAGCTATGAGGCATGCGAAATACTATTACCTACATAGTCAGTCAATTTTCATTTCGAATTGCAAACGTTTGCAGCCATAAAACTGAGCCATTCCTCACACCCACACTCGCGAAGGCATTTGATTTGCGTTTTGATGACATCATATTCTCGATCAAAATACACAGGACAGGTACAGTACACAATCCTACGCAACTTTAATAACGACCTTGCCAATATGCTTCTGCGACTCCAAGTGCTGATAGGCCTCGACAGCATCGTTGAACGAAAACACCTTGTCGATAACGGGCTTGGTAACCTCTGGATTAGCCTCCATGATGCGAACAAGATCGTTGAACCTGCTTCGCGTCAGCACTGCTTACGCCCCGCCACATGATACTCACTGAGCTACTGAGCCGATCAACACGCTGCGGAGGATCAACGCCTTCTTCATGGTCTCCACTACAAAATCAATATGCTTGCTCTCTTTGCTCACAAACCCGACGATGTGCAGCCATCCCGCCATCCTAGCTGCTTTCATGGATTGCTCGATCGTGCCGTCTCCGCCAACCTCGATGACATGGTCCACGCCCACTCCGTTCGTCTGAAGAACAGCCCGGGTTATCAAATCATATTCATGGTTCCAGATGCAAGACGCGGGACTCACCAACTTTTGGACTTCATCTCCCCAATTCGGTGTCTTCTTGTAATTGATCACATACTTGGCTCCCAGCTTCTTGGCTACCGCCAACTTGTCATCTGAAGAAGACGTGGCGATAACGGTGGCGCCGGCTGCTCGTGCCAACTGTAGTCCTGCACTGCGGGATAATGACGAAGAAGAGTGGTGTAAATATAGTGCGAAAAGCGCTGATAGCGACTGACATTGACACACCACCTGTTCCCAGGACGAGGACGGTGTCTCCTGCTTTGACGGGAGTTGGACCGTGGAGGGCGTTGTAGGCGGTCAGGGTCGCGCAACTGGTGCACAAAGTCAGCGATCCATGATATGCTAGTTGCATGATACTCACGGCAAAGTAGACGCCTCCTCGTAATTCAAGTGATTGGGAACACGAACCAAGGACTAGGAAATATAAATGGACCTATCACCCCAGAATTTAGACCACCACTCACATGGGCTGGAAAGGTCTTATACTCGGTCAGCACGCCATTAATTGCGCCTCCCAACGCAGTGTCTCCCTTCTTCTCATCCACGTCGCCGTAGATGTGGTCCATGAAGAAGTTGGCACAAACCCGATCACCAATGCTCCACTCCTTCACGAGATCCCCAACCCCCACGACCTCACCAGCCATATCGGAACACGGGACCAGCTCCTTTGGAAGCCTATTTCACAATAGAGTTCCCTATAAACAGGCTTTGAACACGGCATTAGGAACGTACTCGGATAAGGGGTAAGTCCCATTGGCAACAATCAAGTCCCTGTATTGAAGAGACACAGCACGGACCTTAACCAACACCTCCGTCGCACGGGGCTTTGGAACTTCAATTTCGCGGGCCTTCAAATTATTGTAAGACCCGACCTACGGTAAATATACCAAACATTTAGTGATTGACTTGGGGTTAGGGCACGCCAGAGTAGGGACCGCTTCACGTACTCTGAGCAAATATTCCTTGCAGGTAGTGGGATGCATGGCGGTTCAGCTGAGCTGAGGATGTAGTCTCACTGGTCACTTATCTCAACTAGATGGCATATTCTTGGTGCGACCGCGACCAGAAATATTCAAAGTGGCTAAGTGAATCAATCCCTGTGAAACTGCCCAATCTGGGCCTTTCCCGCTCTCATCCATTCAGTCACGATAATTCCTGCAATAACACGGGTGTGTCATCAAGGACGGTGACCATAACCATGAGCAGCAGAGGTAGTGATCAGGATGATTAGCCGAAATACAAGCCGTCGTGGCGCAATTGGTAGCGCGTTGCTTTCCTAAGACGACAGGCAAAGGTTGTGGGTTCGATCCCCATCGGCGGTAGCTGGACGACTTATTTTGCCTATTTCTAACCCCTATCACAGATAACCAGCTCTTTCATGGTCCCCTCACGTGAGAATCCCGTGAGATTGATTTTCTCCTTTCGACTCCTAATTTAGTACTCTACAAAAGGGCTAACAATGAAATAGACAGCTAAATCACGAAGAGGACCTATTTCATCTTGTGGCGCATACTAGCAGCCCGCCTTTTGGAAAAGGGCGCGACAACAGGTCCGTAGGGATTGGTATCTCTCCACCAGTCATCCTCAACCTAAAGCCTAGATCTACTCCTTCTGGTGGATGAACACGCAAAATTACGGCAAATTATGCTAAAGAGTGACGATACCTTCTGCGAAGTGATAAACATCGGCTCTGGCAAATGTTTTCCCAAATCCCCATCACGTATAGATATATTATGGCAGGCACTCAAGGGCTCTGGTGCTCGTCTCAGATGGCTACTCAGTTATGGGATCTCAGAAGCAATGATGCAGTACCTTGCTTCATAGGATGGCCTCGATTATGGCTTATTCAACTTTTGCGTCGTTCCGGCCTGGATATCCTCAACCTCAATCTCCTTTGCGAAGAATGTCCTACACAAACACGCGTCCTCACTTACCGAATTCTATATCAGCTCTGGCGCTGAGAGTTACGACTCCTCTTGTGAAAACGTGGCCATCAATCTCAGTATTTGGCCCACTCCATCGTCGTTCAGCAAGCTGAGAAATCTCTGCGTTCTGGCCCCATCGTCTTGGCGACTCAGCGTCGCATCAGACCTTCAGCAGGCTCTCAGTTACACAATGAGTATCCCACAGCTTTAGCAACTAGAGGTTGCGTGGAGCAGCGTCCCCGTGGACATAAATTGGTTCAACTTCAAGCATCGTATGGAGAGCATGGGGGAGGGGGCATATGTTAAAAGGTGTGCATTGGAGAGTAAGGTTGATGAAAAGGAGTTGTGGAACCGTGTTGGGGAGGAACCACCCAAAGGAAATTATAAGCTAAGCATGTTTGAGGATGACTGAATTTGCCATAGTCACCTGTGTACTATCTTCTATACGTATTGTCGGTACAGTCATTGAATTAAATATTAGAAGGCAATTGCGTCTTATTTATTGAATTATCCCTAATGCACATAATGCGCACGGGCACGGCCTTTCACCCCCAGTGAGAAATGGCTCGCAGGGGTCCGTCACAGACCGTGACAATCCGTCCCACACGTTTTTTCCCCCGCCCCACACTGTCGTCCACTGCTGTTGTCCGTCGCCATGTATTTCACCGTCGTAATTTATTACTTTGGCCTTCAAACTGCTCTGGGTGATGAAAATAGTAAGCCACGCAAGTTGTTTGAACCCCTCCTCCCACCATGGTGCTCCCTGCCGACGACCCGAAACGCACCAAATGGTGTATCTGCCAGAAATACTGCTGCGGGGGCAAAAGGGTGACTGCTGCAACATTTAGATATCATAGCAATGCTCGTGACGAGGAACTGGGGGCTTTGAAGCTCGCGCTGCATGGTACGCCTGCCAGTGCGGCGGCGCCAGTGTCACAGAGATCAACTCGACAGACCTTGCAGCAAAAGGTGAGCAATATTGCTGTTTTGTTAGAAAAATACATCTAATATCGACACTAGGCAGGTCGTAGGGTACCAAAACGGCCCATTGCGACGTTGTCAACCCAACCGCCATCATCCCCGCCGCCCGACGACGACGTGCGAATGGATATAGCAGCCGATTTCGTGCCACCCAATGACGAAGTTCTTGACAACGGCCATGCGACCGGGACCGTCAATTTTCAGTCAAGGTTGGAAGGAAAGGGTTCTCGGAGTGGTAGTGAGTCGGATGGATCAGATGACAAGGGAGATGGAGACGGGGGAGAGCGGCAACCTGTTGAACCAACGACCAGTTGTCGTTCAGCTGCTCCTCCACCCGATGTACCACAGGATGCTGCAGCTGCGTGGAGAGTAGGAGAAGGGGACGAAGAACCCAATGACGAAACCACTCCGCCGCCA
>KB722750.1:0-11578 GCA_000349905.1 Volvariella volvacea V23
AAATCAGCCCAATAAACATTTTTTATTCAAAAACAAACCATATGAAACCGGGAATATGATTTCCTACAGCTACATAAGGTTCAAGGCGGTACACTACGGTTTACAGACTGTGACAGCGGAGTATTTTGGCTGGCCCGTCCAACGACGGTTTTTCCCGGTTGATGCCGGAACACGTTCTCACTGGGCCTCAGGCCTCAGGCTTCAGCTTTCAGCTCAATATCGTCTTACCAATCTCTCATCTCTCAAAGCAATTATTTCGTCAACCACAGTACATTGTTGTCTCTCTCTTCTTTTGAATTATACTCCGTGCTCACCGTGTCGATTGTTGTACTCCTAGAATATGTCTGACTTGGGCCTTGGCACCACCAACACCGACCTCTCCCTCCCGGCCCCTCCATCCACGGTATGTTATTTTCCTTTGTCTTCCTGTAGCTCCACGCTCACGCGCTGCTTGTCTTCTATCTCTCCCAAACTCCCTTACCGACTTTCCCGCTGACTGCACACTTCCTCTTGCCGCTGTGCACAGATCCATGGTGACTACATGCCCGATAACGTTCCCGATTATATAAAGGGCAAACTTATCAGAGGTAACGTGCTTTTTGTCGACGTCATCAATGCAGGCGCCAAGGTTGGCACCAACCTTGGGGACGAGGAGGCCAGCATTCTCGGTTGTATCAAGAACCACTGGACCTTCCGCGCGCATCTCGACTTCGGTGAAGACGGTGAGGAGGATATTGGGCAAGTTTAGTTCGGAATGGGTGTGGTGCCTCCCAACAGCATCGGCTCCAACGAGGGCCAATACGCCAGGAGCAGCCGTTCCGACCCACAGTCCGGCTCCAACTACTACAGCCCTATCAGCAGCGTCGCTAAGCCCCCTGCTTTGGAAACTGGAGAAGACGTTCAGGCTGCTCTCCCACTTATTCCTGCTACTGACGAAGGCAGTCACGATACGCACGACTCGCAGGCTGTCGCTTTCAGTGACGTCGAGAGTGTGGGCAAGCCACCCGATATCGCCTCTAGTAACGGCCTCGTTTTCCAGCAGCCCACCGAGGGCGCTCCTCACCCAGGTGTCTTCAATATCAAAGTTCGCGATCGGACGACGCCCTCCCGTTCTATCATCGCGGTATTCTAACTTGACCTCGCCCCCGGCATCACCTTTGGCCAGCTTCTCGATGCTCTTGTTCGCCGTAACATGTTACCCTTCTTCCGGAAGATCGGGGTCGCTTATCTGGGTTGCCGTGACTTTATGTGCGTCCCCTTTCTCTCACCTCCTCAGCGATCCATCTCCTGATTTCCTTCGCTCTTTTTTGCGCTCTTTATCCTTTTCACAGTTCTCAGGCCGCCACTGCGTGGCTGGAAGGCGGCTTCTTGGTCTCTGGCCAGGGTAACATGATCATTGGCGGGCCTGACAGGGAGGACGAGGCGCGCATCGAGGGCGATATCGAGATCGAGGCCAGACACATATACACCTTGCTAGGTTGGCGCTACGCTAATCCCGTCGTTCCCGCCAGCGTCTCCGACGTGTCCGATGCCGATGCCCCGACCGTGCGCAGTCTTAGCCGTAGCCCCAACCGCATCGACCGCGCGGTCTGGCCTGCTGACTTCGTTCACATCGAAGATGAGAAACTCAAATGCAACCAGGTCCTCGCCATCCCCCACGCTTGATTGCGGTACGCTGATAAGGTATTTGCCCTTTATCATATCATGCGAGTCCATGACTGACGGTTTTACTTTTGTTCCACTCATTCAGGATCTCGTACTTTTCCCTCTCCCCGCTCATGACTTCGTCGTCGTCGCGATGTGGTCGTGGTCTCGACGGTAACCTTGAAAGTGATTCATTGACTTGTTTGCTCCTGCCTATAACTACAAAACCCGTTTCAGAATGATGCCTTATGCTGCCTCGCCAAACTCGAATTGTTTCCTAGCCAATATTCGCACAAAATTCCTCGAAAAAAGTATTGCTCATGTACTGTTCCATACGTCGCCTACCTCTCTCACTTGCTGGCGCGTACTTTTTATGTACAGATGTTCCCTCGTTCTCACACTTGTACTTGTATTTGCGAAATCTTACCTTGTTACGACCGAAAAAATCTAGTGTGAGCGTGATCACAAGCCACAACTGATGGACGATGCCTTAACTCATCTCAAGTTAGAGTTTGTCGGTGTCGATAGCCTTTCTTTGGGCTAGCTTCAATTTTTAACGCAGACGAAATGTAGATTAAAAGGATATGAGATGTCGATCGAAAAGGGACTATGTAGTAGCCCGTTGTAACTAAACAGAAAATAATCATCCCAAACGATTCTTTCATCCTCTCGCGGCTTAGTAGCAAGACGTCAAGGTTCAATCAAGATCGCTAGTTGCAAGGGACGGCTCGAACCGTTGGTAAAACGTACGTTGGTGCCCAGTTTCTCTCCACCAAATTCGAAAGTTTGTTGGGAATAAATATTAGAGAACGAATGTCAGGCTATCTAGGTTGTACTACAGCTCGAAAGAAAGTGCACCACACTTGCGCTGCACATAAGCAGGCACTAGATCCCAAAGTTTTTGGTGAAACGAGGGTAGAGCACTACCAACAAAAGACCGAGTCCTACACTTATGTTCCGGACTCGGAATGCCGTCTTGAAAGTATGTTTGGCTATGCTTGACACGCTTCAAGTTGCTACTTGTTTGTCCACCCTATGACGTTGTTCTGCTTTGCGTCCTTACTTCCATCTTCAACGGCATTAGACATGGCGCCAACACAAGGTGTTCATTCCGTTCCACCTCCTGAGCTCTTAGAGCGAATCCTCAATATCCTACAATCGACTCAGGACGCCAGTAGATCATTATCCTCATGTGCTCTTGCTTCGCGCCAGCTCCTTCCAATCGTCCGATCTTTGAGATTCTCCACCGTTCAAGTTTTGACGAATAGGGATGTCGACCAAGTCCCACAATTCGCGGAACTGCTGGTCAACAATGTCGGCCTATCCTCTCATATCCGCTCTTTCTCATTTACAGGACATCATGATTCCCGCCGGAAGCCGCAGTTTCCTGATCCTTGGACTACAGTTGACCCAGGAAAGGACCTGTCTACGATCTTGTCAAGCATCCCAAACGTTGTGTCATTGCAGATATCATCGCCTTTCATCAAAATGACATCTTGGCTGACGATGTCCGACGCCATACAGACCGCCATATCTAACCTTGTTCATCAATCATCCCTTCGATCCGTCGTGCTAAGCGGTTTGATGAATCTCCCAGTATCACTACTCAACTCCGTTTCTTTCAGTTCGCTCAGCCTCCGTAACTGCAGCTTTGGCACAGATTTTGACGAGCAAAAGGCAAGGGCCAGTGATATAGAGGCCCTTCATCTGTGGTCTGCTACGACTGGCCGGAATTATCTAGAAATGGAAATCGACTTTATCCTTCATCAGTTTACGCCCGTTCGCATTTCGGGCTTGAAGCATCTCTGGCTTCGAGTCAGGAAGTTAGCATACCACCCTCGCATAATGGATCTACTTAGTCATTGCCGAGAGTCTCTAGAAGTGCTGGGCCTCGATGTTGCGATATGTGAGTATTGGATTGAGTTGGATCCCCGAATACACCTGAAAGAGAACTTAACCCGACTTTTTCAATAGCTTTTACCGTCGAATCCTTCAATGGTTTCAGTCTGAGTAACTTGCCTCGACTTAGGAGGTTCCATCTCAAAATGAGCTTCCTTATCGATTCTGGTCCGCTGGGTACACCTCCTGCACGTATTTCTTCCCTTGCCAACTTCATCTCAACAATATATACCCCAATGCCCCCTCAATCCTTTGAGTTGCTTTACATCGAACTCATAGTCAATGCCCTCGACTCCGAAGAGCCACCCGAGTCTCTTGAACCTGAGACTTGGAGTGAGTTGGACAAGGTCTTAGCTACCGTCATTGGGAATATGCCAGACAGCGGTCAAGTCGAAATTATGTTGAAGGAGAATGTCAATTCACAGGCGATACCACTGGAACAGATGGCATGCTTTCCTAGGTGCAGTGAAACAGGACGATTGAAGCTCCTGCCTTCCGGAGGGGAAAGGTGGTTCGACAAATGATATCATTTTCTGGCGTCGCTCATTCCGTTTGAATGTTAATCTATAACTCGTACATTGTACTATTATCTAGGTTCTTGTTGGTGGTTTTGGTCGCGGCAAGGCGGAGAATATTCAATAGCTACCTGACGTTCGTTTGCTAAAGTTTTTGTGACTGATTTTCTGTTTGAACACAAAAACAGAGGGTCCACGATGCCGGTTATGTGTTTAGGCACCAAATATTGCACCGCCAGACCCGAATCAGGCTCTGCATCTAATTGCTTTAAGCAAAACCACAACACCAACAATGGCTCAAGACCCTCAAGACTCTCAACGACCGATTCTCCCTTTTGAACTCTTGGAGCAAGTTCTACGCTCGGTTGACGACGTCAATTCATTGTCCTCATGTGCGCTTGCTTCACACCAACTCCTCGCGCTCGCTCGGTCTTCAAGATTCTCCACCATTGAAATAACATCGAGTACCAATGTCGATCAAGTTGCACGATTTGCACAGCTTCTTGTCGACAACGACGGTCTATCATCTTATGTTCGCTCCTTTTCGTTCTCAGGCTTTTACAACCCCAAGGGGGAACCGCGGTGGCATTCCGTAGCGGTCGACCCAGGAAATGATCTATCGACTATCTTATCAAACATCCCCAATGTAGCAAGACTACAGATAAAATGGCCCCCTTTCGGAATGATATCTTGGCTCTGGCTCTCAGATGATGTTAGAGCTAGTCTATCCAACCTTCTTCGCCAATCATCTCTCCAATCTGTCACATTGGGCGGATTAGATAATCTACCACCCTCACTATTCAACGCTGTTTCGTTCAGCTCCTTAAGCATTCACGTCTGTAGCTTTGGGACAGATTTTGGCGATGAAAAGACCAAGACGAGTAGTATAAAAACTCTCCACCTCCGGTCTAGTACGGTTGGCGAGACCTTTATGGAACCACAAATAGATTTTGTCCTTCACCCCTTCACCTCTATCTGCATTCAGGGCCTGAGACAGCTCTACTTTCGCGTTAGGCAGCTAGCAAAGCACCCTCGCATCATGGATGTACTTTACCAGTGTCGAGACACCCTGGAAGTGCTAGGCTTCGACCTTTCAGTGCGTAAGTGGACTTTGATTAACTCGCAGAATCTACTTTATCTAATCCTAATAGCTTTCAATCTGGCATCCTTCGATGGCTTCAACCTGAGCAATTTCTCTCGGCTCAAGGAGCTTCGATTCGCAGTCAGTTCTTTCCTCGAAGCCACTATTCCTCCATCCAAACATTCTTGCGCCGAGTTTATTTCCACGATATACGCGCAACGTCCACCTCGATCTTTCGAGCTGCTCTACTTTCAACTCAGCATGCCTGATGGTATTGACAGACCCACCACATCCGAGTCCCCCGGACCCTTTGTGTGGATGGAGTTGGACGAAACCATAACGAAGCTCGTTGGACATATGTCGGATAGTGGTGAAGTTCGGATCATTTTGAGGGAAAGGCAAGTGAGATTGATGCTTTTGGACCCGGGCGCATACTTTCCCACGTGCATCAAAACGGGGAAAGTGAAGTTCCTGCCTTACGGAGAGGATGGATGGTTCAGAGAATGAAACAACAATGAAATGGTATGATATGTAGAGCTTCATAGGTACTCGTAAGACGAATACTACGTATGAATCAAGCCCACGCTAATCCAGCCAATCAACATTGGAAGTGTTACATCCATGAACCACTAAACAGAGCCCGAAAAGACGCTAGGGGGTTGAGGAGTTTTTGAGGGTCCTCTGGAGAAGAATGGGATGTACACCTAAAGGCCCTTGTTGAATGTGACGGGACCAAATGCTGCTGTGTCATGCTGTATCGTGCTCTGCCTCTAACCTGATCACAACGCCAGTGATGACTCAAGCTTTCAAGATCCCTACCAAGCCACACTCCCCACCGAGCTCTAGGAGCAAATCCTGCGTTCCACCGAGGATCGCAAGTCGTTGTTCTCTTGCGCGCTTGCTTTACGTCAACTCCTTCCAATCGTTCGATCTCTGAGATTTTTCACTGTTCTAATCGTAGCAAACAGCGACGTCGATCAAGTACCTCATTTTGCGCAACTACTTGTCAAAAATGTTGGCTTATCTTCCTACATTCGTTCCTTGTCATTCCCGGGCTATCACGATTCCCGCCGGAAACCGCAGTTTGCTGACCCTTGGATTACGGTTTCCAGAAAATCATTTATCGACAATCTTATCGAATATCCCCAACATCGCGTCACTGCAGATATCATCGCCCTCCTACAGAAAGGAATCTTAGGAGACGATTTTGGATCCTGTTCAGGCTAGTTTGCTCAACCTTTTTCGCCAACCACCACTCGATTCTGTCGCAATAAGTGGATTGAAGGATCACCCAGCATCTCTTTTCAACTCAGTTTCGTTCAGCTCTCTTACGCTTCGTAATTGCGGTATTGGAGTATATTTTAGTGAAGAGGGGGCCAGAACCAGCAATATCAAAATACTTCATCTTGGCACGGGATACATACCTTCGCAGATAGATTTTGTGTTTCATCCCTACATACCCGTCTGCATTCAGAGTCTGGGGCGACTCTGTTTTAAAGTGTAGAAGCTGACAAAATTTCCTCGCATTATAGATCTACTTGAACATTGCAAAAACTCTTTAGAAGTGCTGGGCCTTAATATTGTAGATCGTGAGCAGGCTTTGCTTTGTTGCGCCCTACACCTGACGTCGTACTCCAATAGCCCTTAATCGTGCCTCCTTCGGCGGCTTTACCCTGAGTAATTTATCCCAACTTAGACAACTTCGTCTTAGAGCAAGCTTTTGCGTCAAACCTGATCCACCCAGCCCACCTGGCACACTTTCCTTCGCTGACTTCATATCAGCAATATACACCCAGATGCCACCCCAATTTTTCGAACTATTCTATTTCGACCTCGTATTGCTGGGTGATACCACCTCACCACCTGAGGCCGTATTCGATTCCGTCGAGCCTGGCATGCTGACGGAATTGGATCAAACCCTAGCGATACTGATCAAGCACATGCCAGGCGGTGGTGAAGCTCAGATCATTTTGAAGGAAGATTAAGCGAAATCAATATTATCAAACCCAGGTGTATGCTTTCCTCGATGTATTGAAACGGGACAGGAAAACTTTTTACCCTCCGGAAATAACGAGTGGTTTTCAAGCTGAAATGATTAGCTAGTATAGGCATATAAATTTTCGTATCTCCGTGCTACGAATGTCATGTTCAGATCCACGCCCCATAATCACATTCACAATCAATTGAGAGTGTAAGAGATGTTGCCTTCACGGTGGGTCAACCGACAGAACCCAATGAATTTGGTATTCTGACAAAAGGTGAAGCAAACTTTTGCGGTACATCAAGGCCTTGCGAACACAAAGCGTTCCTTAAATAGAACAAAGGTGGCGCGACGTAAAAACGCGCCCTTAACACCTTGAACAATGACTACGACCCACTGTCAATACCCGTATCAGTCGCCTCTCCCCTTCGAGCTCACAGAGCGAATTCTCGTCACTGTGCATGCTCAGGACTTCGGAGCGTTATCCTCATGCGCACTTGCTTCACACCAATTCCTTTCCATCGTTCGACCTTTGAGATTCACCACCATTAAAGTTTCGACTCTACGTGCTCAACAGGTCCAAAAATTTGCACAATTGCTTGTCAAAAACTTGGGCTTGTCCTCCTATATCCGCTCCTTTTCATTTGCATATCACTATACTATCCGTCGGGGTGCGCAGCCTCCATCCCCGTGGACGATAATTGACCCAGGGAAAGACCTCTCGACAATGTTTTCCAATCTTCCAAATGTAGTTTCGCTGCAGATAACATCCCCATTCTTCAAAATGACATCTTGGACCGCGATTGCAGATGCAATACAAGCGAGTCTATTAAACCTTCTCCGTCAGCCATCCCTCCAATCGATCGCATTAATCGGATTAGCAGATTTACCAGCATCGTTATTCCGTTTCGTTTCATTCAGTTCCCTCAGCCTTCGGGTCTGCACCTTTGGAACACATTTTGGCGAGGAGAAGGCTCGGATTAGTAGTATCGGAACTCTTCAACTGTGGTCCAACACTGTCGAAACAAGCTTCATGGATTCCCAGATAGATTTCGTTCTCCATCCTCACACGCCGATCTGCGTTCAAAGTCTGAGGCAACTCTACTTTCGAGTCAGGGAATTAATAACATACCCTCGTATCATGACCATACTTGGTCTCTGTCGAGACTCCCTGGAGGTGCTAGGCTTCGACATTTCGGCAGGTGAGCGGGCTTTGGTTTCATTACGAACTATAGCTGACATCCTTACATAGCAATCAATTTCACGTCCTTTGACGGGTTCAGCTTGAGCGACTTTTCTCGACTCAAAGAGCTTCGACTCAGGCTAGACTTCCTTCAAGTTGAACCTCAGCCTTCCAATCCACGGGATGTTTCCTCTTTTGCAAACTTTGTCTCAACCATATGCACCCAACACCTCCCTGAATGCTTTGAATTGCTGTACTTTGAACTCAACACAATCTACACTACCAAATCCTCCAAGCCCCTTGAACTCGATGTGTGGGAAGAGTTGGACAAGTCCATGGCGGCGCTTATTGAGCACATGACAGAAGGTGGTGAAGTTCAGATCACCTTGAAGGAGAACGACCATGGCCACACGAAATTGATATCGAATGCAGGTGTATACTTTCCTAGGTGCAACGAAACGGGACGATTAATACTTCTCCCTATCGAAGAAGGGGGGCAGTTCAGAAATTGAGAATAGCATCCTCATGTTACACATTTTACACACCTTGAGTTGATATGTAAATGACGTGTACCTCAATGTTCATTGGACCCATATACCAATGTTTCGTTGTCTCATGAAGCATAACCGGGTGAGGAATCTTTGCAAACTTTGAAAGCATAAACCTTTTAATTCAAGAGCGGGGTACAGTATATAGCAAACCATATAAAATACACATCAAACAAATCTCCATAGTCCGTCTGCTCAACAAATCTCCAAGCAAAAAGAGAAAGGAAACCGAGAAGACAAAGAGAAGACAACACATCCGATATCGCAGAAAGAAACGAAACTTTCCCAACTAGATCAAGCTACACTAAACTACCCGATAGAACAACTCTTCACCCCAAAGCAAAACTCAAACTCGAACTAGATTCCAATCCATCCAAAACCCCGACGACAGGTGAACTAGCATTGGCGGGAGGTGACGAATTGACGTTCGCAGGCACCGTAGAAGCCCCCGGCGAAGGTGGTGATCCAGGAGCAGATCGATTCCCACTAGAGATCAACGCCGTCGGGGAGGTAGGCGCAGAAGTGATCTCATAATCAACACTCGGACTGGTGCCAAACCATCCCAGCGTCGTGGCTGCAGCAGCATTTGTAGGAGAATTAGGCCTCGAAGCGCCGGCAACAGCCGCAGATGGGATCTGGATATGAAGCGAGATGGATGGTGGAGGTGGTGACACGGGAGATGTCGAGCCAGGGGACGACGCAGGCGACACGTTCGTTGGTGAAGTTGATGGTGAACTATTGGCACTCATACTGGCGCCCATGGCCATTCCGATACCGACGCCCATCCCGAAACCCATAGTGAACATCTCAATGCCGTCCCCATCGACGAGTGGGGAACTGGGTGGGGTTGGCCGATCCTGTTCAACTACTACTGCGTTGGTGGGAGGATTTAAGGTGAGAGGGGAGGATGGGGAGCAGCTAGGGGTTACAGTGTCAATGTTCACTGCACTGCCGGAGTGGACAAGCGTTGCATCACCACTAATGGTAGAACCAGACTCCTCGATGTTTCTCTGATAGGCTGGCAAACCGTTCAATGTAGGCCCATTGGTGCTCAAGTCGCGAAACGTATCTTGCTGGTTTTGAGCATCCAGGTTCGCGTCCTCCACGGCAGGGGCTTCCATCGGCGTCATCGGCGTCGTCGTTCCAGTGAAATCTTGCATTTGCGGCTGCAATTCGCCTCCACCACCGCTCATCTCTCCTCCCCCAGCTGCTTGCTGACTCTGATACTGATGCTGCTGCAAAGTTGCAAAAAATGCATCCCACATAGTAGAGTCAGCACCAAGCGTATTACCAAGATCAAACATCGAAGAGGAGGAAGTATTCACCATCGTCATCATATCGGAAGAAGATGATGTTGATGCTGTTCCTGACTCTAATGATGCTGTCATCCCTGTCCCCGCCACCATCCCCATACCCGATGAATTATCGCCGCTGTTCATGTTGGCGTTGACGCCCGCGTTCGTGTCCACGTTCATGTTCATGTCCATGTCGCCAGAAGCCCCGGGAGAATTCGATCCGCAAACTTGTCCATTAGCACTACCCAGTTCATCCAAACGAGGCAAGGTGGGCAATAAAATCCCCTCGTCAGCCTGTCTTTCATCACCACCACTCATACTAACATCGCCACCCCCAATACCGCCATTGTTCATCATGCCTCCCATCCCTGTATTCATCCCCATGCCCATACTCAACACCCTCCCGCCTCTTGGCGATCGCGGGATCAACACACCCCTCTCACCACCCAAATATCCATACCCACTCCCGTTCGAATTCCCACTAAACCCTCCAAACGCAATCGGGCCTCCTCCGTTCCCATTCGCACTGGCAGTCGCCGCTGCAGCGGAGGCAGCCGCCATCCTCGCAGACGCGACAAACTTTTGGAACCACCACCGGCCAAAGTTGCCTCCACCCGAGGACGAGGGAGACGCCGAGGGCGATGACGCTTGCGAGCTTGATCCTGATCCCAACCCAGAGCCCAAGCTTGCATTCACGTTTGAGCCCGAGCCCGAGCCCGCTATCGATCCCGATCCCAATCCCGATCCATTCGCAGAGACAGGAGAACATGCGCCCGACCCAAACCCTCCGGCAGGCGAACACCGCCCACTGGCACTCCCACTCATCCCGTAGATCTGCGTCCCGGCACCAGCAGCCGCCCACTCCGCCGCTCTCCACTTGTCGATCGGCGTCCCTCTCCCGACAGGCTTCGCGCCCAGATCGAGGCTCCTCAGCTGGTGCACCCGGATCGAGCTCAACCGCGGCGGCGGGAGCGGGAGGAAGGGCACCTGGATTTGAGGCTGGAGCTGGATTTGTTGGGGGTGCGGGTGGAGTTGGATTTGCTGGGGTTGCGGTTGCGGTTGAGGCTGTAGTTGAGGCTGGGGGGCTGGCTGAGCGCCTTGCTGTTGCTGTTGCGATGAAGAGGCAGGGGAAAGAGGAAGGGGGGAAAGAGCACCAGAGCTAGAATCGGGGGACGCTCCTGATGCCGCGGAAGGCTGGCTAGACGATTCGTAGGACAAGTACATTTCGCTGTTATACTGTGGCTGCGCTTGCTCAATCGACATCGCTGACTGCTGCTGCTGTGAAGGAGCCTGGTACTCGGATGTAGACGAGGACGACGATGGGGTCGTTAGAGCTTGATCCTGAGCGTGATCCTGGGGTTGCAACTCTATCGATGAATCAACCTGCTGGTGCTGATGCTGGTGCTGCGTATCCGCAGCCCCATACGTTGAT
>KB722750.1:19078-92574 GCA_000349905.1 Volvariella volvacea V23
AGGTGGCTGATATCCTTGGTAAAGATATTGAGAAGATATTGCAATTCTCATAATCTAATGGGCTGATAGCTCTGTATTTCAATATGTCTACTAAATTTTTATAATACTAATATATATTAGCCATTTTCCAGTGTGTAACCTTTATGTATTTTCTTTTTCTTTTTTTTTGTTAAACAAAATTGCCATGTTTTAATAGTCTATCAAAGCAATAATGCTCTTGACTTAGAAAACAAGCTAAATAACATTATTCTAGTGATACTGCTATGATATTTGTACTCAAATCACTGGTCATTACTACTCTTTTCTATCTGCTCCATCTATTTTTGCATTTGATCTTGAGAATTTGTTGAGGAAAAAGCGAATACTCAGATTCTATTCCCAAGTGAAGAATAGTAAGTAAAGGGTATGAGTAAAGAGGCTAGCTCGTAGTCGCTTACCTATTCCCAAGCGAAGAATCTTTAAAGCTGGGGAATAGGTGGCGAGAGCAGTACAGTATATATACTACTTGAAGATAAATAAAGATAAATAAAGGGATATAATCTCTCTGGTGGAGAGAAGTGGGGGGGTAAGAATGAAAGTATCAAGGTGGGAGTCCTGAGCAAAGAATGTAGCGCACAGACCAGAAGGATGCGTAAGCTAGATCGGCATGTACGCATAAGTCCGAGTCATGTGCAGTCAATGTGGGAATGGACGGAGTCATATGAAGTCATAGGTGATCTTCTGACTCAACACATGCTCATCTAGAACATGATCGAATCATCGGATGCAATAAAGAACAAAGGGTATACCATATATAAAAAATGGAGACGGGTAGAGTGAGAATGGGGATAATTGATGTGGGTATAGGATATGGATGAACAGAAAGGTGAGGTGATATGTATTAGGTAGTGAAGATATAATAGAGAAAAGGAAATGGTGAAGATGCTTGGTTGGCATCTGAAAGATGGTGTAGACACTTGGTCGGTGTCTAGAGGTTGAGTGTTTTAGAGGTTGGGCATTTTATGTCAAGGGCTCTTATGAGCCCTGACAGAATTGTTCTTGTATTATTAACTCATTATATATTTTGTATATAATTATTTTACTTGCAGCATTATTCAAAATAGCAAAATGTATTTTCACAATGAGTTTCAACCCACAATAGACATGTATAATACTATTAATTATTAGGAATACATATATTATTATAATAATCAGGCTGGAATTTACTAGTTAGTAAAAAATTAAAAGGTCAGATAGTATACAACTTACTATATTTCAGGTAGACTTAATTCTGGACTTGGATATGCCAGGTGCCAGCCATGGCCCACAGTTCAAAGTCAGTTTCCTCAAGAACAGTGATTCAAACAATGGACAGGAGATGATTCTAAAGCCCTCATGAAGGTAATGATTATTCGTTTTCGGGTTCTATTTGTTATTTATACCTTTCCTAGGTCTTTTTACCTGCACTTGTTGAAAATGTACCTGACAATATGATTTGTGCTTTGCGTTATTTCCTCAACTTTTGCTATCTCGCTCGACGTTCAGTATTCACAGAGAAAACCCTGGACTCAATGGAACGGTGCCTGGCCCAGTTTCACAAGTACCGCAAAGTGTTTCGGGTGGTAGGTGTTCAACCAACTGGATTTTCGTTGCCACGTCAGCATTCACTTGTCCACTATCGCTGGCTCATTGAGCAATATGGAGCCCCCAATGGGCTTTGTTCCTCGATAACAGAGTCTCGACATATAACCGCTGTCAAGCAACCATGGCACCGTTCCAACCACTTCAATTCTCTCAGTCAAATGCTCCTCACCAACCAGTGCCTTGACAAACTCATGGCACTCCAGAACCACCTCGTCGATCATGGACTCCTCCCACTATCACATAGCCTTCCCCAAATCATGGTTAGCACAGGTGAAGACGACAACGACAACGACGAGGGACTGACGGACGACGTTGTAGCTGGCAATGTTGTGCTGGCACAAAAGCGAGGTAGGTTCTTGATTGTTTCCTGTATCCCTCGCACTAATCGTCTGTAACAGTGATGCACCTACCCCAAGACATAAGTCGGCTTGCCATAGTGTTGGAGTTGCCTCACCTTCCCATTCTACTACAGCGATTCCTCTACAATCAACAGTCTCAGGCTATAGGTCCTTTGACATCCAATGATGTACCATTGGATCAGTGTCTTCCATTGCCTGGACAAATGAAGATATCCGGTTTTCCATCAGCAATGGCAACCTACCTTGCGACGAGTGACGAATGTGGACTGTCGGGCATGCGTCGGGAGATCATTTGAGCTACAGCATCATGGCGCAATACAGGGCCACGCTACGATTGTGCCTATGTCGTAGAGGACCAAGAGGAGGTCGGTTTCCGCGGCATGAGTGTCATCCAGGTGTTGTGCTTCTTTTCATTCACCTATGACCATATTCTCTACCCATGTGCCTATATACGATGGTTCAAGAAGGTATCAACCATCCCCGATCGGTTACTTGGCCTCTGGCAAGTAGAAGCTGAGAGATTGAATGCTCGGGGTGGTGGTGATGAGGTTCACTCGATAGTTCACTTAGATTCCATGTTGCGTGCTGCCCACCTTATACCCAACTTTGGGTCATCTCGCATTCCAGTCAATTTCTCTTATCAGTCCACACTGAGTACCTTCGAAAATTTCTTCATCAATAACTACATTGATCATCATTCACACGAATTGATTAGCTACAGCTCTGTGTAATCTATGTCTTGACTATCTACATTGAATGAGTTTGAGTTTCGATCGCTGGCATTGTACTAATTGCTAGAATACCTAGGGCTAGGACTCGCTGGCTCTCTAGTTGTTCTAGCCCCTCTAGAAGGTCCGACGGATTGCTGATGAGTGCAGTGGTGGTCGTAGACTCGGCATTTCGTTCACGGCACGTCTTGGGTTGCACAAACGTCCTGGAGGTTAGCCTCGTGGGAAACGACATGGACCCTCTTTCTCGCCTTCCAGTCGAACTCCTCGAGCACATCGTGGGCTTTTTCTGGCATTCCAACGACGCCGCATCGCTCTCCGCATGTTCGCTGGTGTCGCGCCAACTCCTCTCAGTCTCGCGTTCCTACCGATTCTCCTCCATCCAGGTCACTTGGGGGCGGGACACCAACAAGCTCCAGGATCTGGCGCGGCTGCTCCACCACTCACCCGATAGCCTGCCATCCTACATTCGCTCCTTCACCTTCCTCTACCGCATCCTTGGCATTAACAGACCACAGCGGGTTGCAGACGCAGGTGCAGACCTCTCAGCCATCCTCTCTCAGCTTCCCAATCTGGAGTGTCTCAAGCTCAAATCCGTCGAACTCGAACTCTGGGACGCCCTCCCAGACGTCCTCAAGCGCAGCGTGCTATCCGTGTTCCGTTTGCCCTCGCTCCGCAGTATTGCTCTTAATGGGTTCAAGCACATCCCGGCCAGCGTGTTCGACTCTACGACAATCAGACGCATGCACCTCTGCAGATGCGAGTTTGCGATGGACGTGGACGAAAATCAGGGTGTTCTAGCTCCTACGTCCCTTGAAGAGCTTCGACTCGATACCGCAATGACGAATAAACAATCGCTGGAGCGTATGATTACGTTCTTCGTGTATCCCTTCTCTTCTGTCAAAATCTCCGACCTGAAGCACCTCTCCCTCCGCCTGAGACATGGCAACGAAAATCTCGATGTTATGCACCTCTTCTCTCACTGCCGACACTCCTTGGAGTCCCTCGATCTCGAAGCTGGTGAGCATATTAGTATCTATTTACATATCTCCACCAGACCCCACTTATCGCTGTTCGAGGCAGATTCGCTCACGAATTTCAGTCTCGAAGGGATGACCAAGCTCAGAAACATCCATCTGAGCATCGTCTCGCCTGTTTGGACACCTCCATTGTTCCCGGACGAGGACCACGAAAACCTCCCTATCCCCTCCCTCGTCGCCATCCTCTTAACTATACCCGCTACATGTGTACTGGACGTGATATTTGGCATCTTCATCAACATTTCTTCCCAAGTGGCGTACAGAGGCCAGGAATTGCGACCTTTGGACGAGGCGCTTACGTCTCTCGTTCACACCGGGGTTGTCCAGCGGATCGAAGTGCTTTGCTCAAAGGGTGTGGTAGATCCAGCGCTCGTGAGGCCATGTCTTGCGAGGTGCGACGGGACGGGGAGGCTGAGGATAAGCGTCGCCCCGGAGACCACCCGTATATTCTCCAGCTTTTAATGTTTCTGTAATTCAGTGTCTCTATGTTCGTTTAGTGCAGCTGTGGAACTGAGCTCTCCAACAAGCGGATAACACCTGGGAATGCTTGTCGCAATCACACTCTTATCCATCCAGATCGTGATTTGTTCCTCGCTATATTGTTCGCATTGAGCCACGATAGCGTGGAAGGAAATGAACCTCGAATGTCGGGAGTTGGGTGTCAAGGAACTAAAGATCCAGTGTCCCACTGTGACGAGCTCGTACCAGTTACTATTCTATGTCACCTCAGATCCTTGGAGAAGAGAACGGACCAATGGGCCGACTGGGATCGAGCATCAAGCGCCGGAGATGCTATGGAGAAATTGATTGATCAGGGATTAGGTTTTAGAGTGGGGTCTCCCACTAGAGAGATATTTCGAGCTTTTGTTTCCCTTCGTTGGTGATCGCAGCAGGTAGGTTAAGATACTAGCTCTCAAAGCCCCTACGATGGCAACCCATGGTGCCGCCTCCAATCCTAGAGCGTGCGTCCTCTTCACCGGGTTTGTATCGGCCTTGAGGAGACTTTGGTGACGCGAGTGCCAGTGCTTCCACAAACCCTTTAGAATGCGGATCACGGACTGTCACCTGCAATTAGTGTATGTCAAGCATTGGTCAGGAGCTCTTCGCTACGATCTGGTTTAACATTTGGGGACCTGTCAGTGGAACGATGTTTCGCGTTCCCCTTTTGCGTTGGTCATTTGGTCAGATGGAGTGCTGTTAATCACTCCCATGACTTTGCACTGTGGATATATATTGTGCTGTTTTATGCTTAACAGGTGGAGTACGGAGTGTGTGGAATAGGTCTATGTGTATTGTGCTGCAGTCGTCAAAGGTGTGAGAATACCGGAAACACTTCGTCAGATCATAGATGCTCACTTCACATGGAAATAACAGGACGAATGCACATGACATCGCTGCTTGACCCAACTTCTTAGGATTCTTCCGGACAGAAGCATCAGTTAAATGCCCTCGGGTTAGGGTGGGATAGTGCTCAGATATAGGACACTCGGTCCTAGCTTCCGCTAATTGGAAAGACAATTATTCTGTCCCACTCTCCTATAATAAAAGGCCTACGCACCAGCCAAAGTGTATGCAAGCTAGTTACAATGCACACGCTCTCACTTCTTGTATCCTTGGCATTACCACTTGCTGTCCTTTCACAGTCTTGTTATGACACATGTGGTGGCTTAGGATGGACCGGTCAGTGCCACCACATCGCATTTATGTTACCTCACCAACTCCCTCATAGGCTCTACAACATGCACATCCGGGTAATGTCTATTCTGGTTGCGCAGGAGTGTCAGTTTCTCATAGTGAACATAGGTGTACCTGCGTTTACCTGAACGAATGTGAGCTTCTTTTTTACACGACTCCTTGATACCGTCGACATATCAGAATATAGACATCTCTCAGGTGGATATTGTATTATGTGGGTTGCTATCTTGTCTGACGCTGTTTCAGTGTCTGCCGGCATCAGGAAAGTACACAAATCCAATTAAAGAGCCCAACGGATCCGACCCGTTCATGGTAAGTGCGTCATTAGTTCGTTATAAACAAGTTTTGAGCAAAGAATTTCTAGGTTTATTCCAATGGGTATTATTGTAATCACTCATGCCACCGTTACTCAATGCATGGCTGAAGTCCTCGATAGATCTCATGACCACCACGTGGACCAACATCCAAATTACACGTGCCACCACCATTAACGGCTTGAAGACAGCTACCCCTAAAGTTGTCTATTCTGAGAGCACTCCGGATAGGTGCTGCAATTGGTGTAAGTGCGCATTTACCATGCAGTCCCCCCGTTATAATGTGTGATTATAGGGGCACCAGAAATTCATTGGTACGTTGACATGGTCCACTCTAATCTAACGATTCTCACATGCTTTTCAGGCAACCAAAGGAGGGAGCATGGTACATGTCAGTACAGTTGCGGCAGCAGTTAATGTATGGCATTGGTGTTCTAACACGTCCACTACTCGTACAGCTATTACTCTGCTGGCCCCCGGGACGCCTGGGAAAGGGCTCATGCCTTGAAGGGCTCTTCGGCCGATATTTGGAACTCGACGTGGACTTATGCAGGTTCGCCCTTTCTGCTTTGCTCAAATAGTCCTGACGTGATTCAACCCCACAAACTTCAGGTGCACCTGCACCCCCTAATCGTTCAAACACATCCCTCATCATCGATGGAACCGTTCTGGTCCTGAACGATGTTCGATACTTTGTCTTTTCGTCCTGGGATACCGGAGTTACCGGATGTCAGTCAATCCGATCAACTTTATTCTATATTTCTGACGTCGTTTTGTAATGCAGTCCAATGCTTGTTCCTAAGGTCGGTCTCCTAGTTATCACTGATACCACCATATGGGATTTTTAAGCAAACACATACTATGCAGTAAAATGACTAGTGCGACAACGTTAGGAGATGCTACAAAGATCTCTTGTCCAGACAAGCCTTGGGAGCAGATCGGTAATAACGTTCAGGAAGGACCAGGTACGAGAATCATCCTCTTATATTCCATGAATTAGACCAGTCAATAATCTACACGCCCCTAGCCGTACTCCAGCGCGGTAACCGTACTTGGATCGTGTACTCGGCGTCCTTCTGCTCGGGAACTGGGTACAAACTCGGCCGCCTTGAACTCACTGGATCAGATCCATTGCTCGCAAGCTCCTGGACCAAGTATGAAAATCCGATCTTCACATCGGGTAATGGGTACGTAGTTCAGTTATCCAGTAATCGATGACGGGGTGCTGACGATGCGCTATGATGCAGACTCTACCAGGTGACATACCTTCCATTATCTTTCCGTGCACGTAAAACCCTAACGTGTTTTGGATGTATGACAGCCTGGACATAATGGATTCTTCAAGAGCCCATCGGGTGCTCAGATTTACAACGTAGGTATCAATCCTGCAAATGTATGGCTACTCATATGAACGCCGCAATTGCTAGGTTTTCCATGCAAATCACGAGTCACCAGGAAAGTGCGACGGCTCACGATTCACAAATGTTGCACTGTAAGTGTGCCCGAGGTAGTTTGTTACGATAAGGCTTAGATTAAAACGCACAGTGTTTATTGGAATGCGGATGGCACACCCAACTTGGGATCGCCTCCCGCGCTTTCAAGCAACCTTACCGAGCCTTGGTAGACTGTTGTCTGCACCACTGTGAATCACAGCTCAGTCTTTGTTACTCGAATTAAATGAAATTACTAGTCCCACCTTATCTGTGCTTATTGTATGGAGTCAGAGCTAGATTGCGAGCACCTCTATTGAGCAAAATGCAAGCAAAATTCCCATTGCTTTGCATTAGTCATTTTCTCCCCACTCCATTGCCATTGCACTCTTTATGCTCTTATGACGGACCCTTAAAGTCGTTGAATGAATCTACTTTCATACTCCGGTCAGGGAAAGGAATAGACGGAGATAGTCGAGTGCGCCTCCCATATACTACCACCATCTCGAGCATCTTGAAGCATGACAACCCATTCTCCTGTCCTAGTGGAGCTCCAGAAGCACATTCTGGGCTATCTCTGGTACTCCAATGGTGCTGCAGCTCTTTCTGCCTGCACCCTGGTTTCGCACTGCTTCCTCTCAATCTCCCATTCATACAGGTTCTCGATCCTGGTCGCTTGTAAGCACGAGGACACCAACAAGCTTCGCGTATTGTCAAAGCTGCTCTTAAACTCACTGGATATGTTAGGATCGTATGTCCGCTCATTCGTTTTCTTGGATCATCGGCTTCGGACATCGAGGCCCAGCGACAAATCCTTGGAGTACGAAAGCCCATGGACCACTATTGACGAAAGTGAGGACCTATCAGTGGTTCTCTCAAGCTTAACCAATTTAAAGTATATTTAACTTTGGTCGACCCAACGCCAACTGTGGGATACCTTCTCAGACATCCTTATGCGCAGCTTAGCGTCCGTACTCCACACTTCATTCCACACTATTGCCCTTAGTGGCATTAAGCAAATTCCAGCCAGCCTCTTTAGCTTCACGGCGATTAAGAGGATGGACCTGTCTAAATGCAGCTCTAACATGGATACTGGTGAAAATCGGATTGCTCCAACCCAAACACCTCTTGAAGAGCTTCGGCTTGATGCTGCGTTTATTGATGGACGACCACTCAGGCTCGAAGGTTAACCATTCATTCAACTCTTTCTTCATCCTTTCTCCCCCTTTCAAATTTTAAACTTACAGCGTCTCCACCTCTGATTACAAGATGGAAAGGAAAACCCTGATATCATGCGACTTATTTCCAAATGTCGACAGTCGCTTGAATCTCTTGATTGCAACACTTATTCCACTGTTGGTGAGTATTTTATATACTTTATCCACAGCATCTCTAATCTCTCAAACATACAGGTACCTTAACCCTCTTTGGTTTCGAAAGAATGCCAAAACTCAAGCGCATTAGTCTGCACATTAGTTTACTCCCCAGATCGTCCCTTCGCTCGTTGCTCTTTTTCGCACAATGCCCCCTACATGTTTGCTAGAGTTAATTTGCTTTCGTATAGTCGGAAGTCTCTTCTTCCAGGGCGCCCCAAGCGCTCAAGATTGGCGGGATATGGATGATGCTTTGGCCTCTCTTGTTGACACTGGAGCTGTTGAAAGGATTGAGATAGCTCTTTTGGGATATTGGTACAGGCTTTTTGGATTCCATGAGGGAGTCATTTCGGAGGTGCAATGAGACGGGGCGAATGAGGCTGCACACAGACAGCAGCGGTTGAGGAAGCTTCTAACACTTCGGTTGTTCGACGTATTCATCGCAGCGTTCCACGTCATTATTAATTCGATATCGGGGATTTCCACCAATATAATTCCCCACACACTCTGATTTGCTCTGTATCACTCAAGGTAGTGAAATGCAATGGGTGCAACAATTCCAGCTGCGTGAAATAATACAAACAAGTGTATAAAGTCCAATACCATTTACCAAGGCTCAGCCAAGTCACTTGTGAGTGGGGGAGGTGACCCCAAGTTAGGCGTACCATCCGAGTTCCAATTGACCCTACGTAATCCAAATTAAGCGTGTATGGTAAAAGAACCGACTTGGAGGACTTACGGTGCAACGTTTGTGTAACGTGAGCCGTCACACTGTCCTGGTGAGTTATGGTTTGCGTGATAGACCTAGGAACGATAACGTTGATATGAGCAACTTAATGCTAATACGGTGGATACCAAATGAACACATACGTTATACACGTTATTTCCTGAAGGTCCAGTGAAGAAACCGTTATGTCCAGGCTGTCAAGCATATTAGGAACTAAAGGTACCGGAGAAAATCTAAGAAATGTCACCTGATAGTTTCTGTTATTACCAGTCATCAGTATGACGTCTCAGGACCATCAACAATTCCATCACATACCCATTAGCCGATGTGAAGATCGGGCTTCCAAACTTGGTCCAGGAGCTTGTAAGTAGTGGATTAGATCCAGTGAGTTCGAGACGGCCGAGTTTGTAGCCGGTTCCTGAGCAAAAGGATGCAGAATATACGACCCAAGTACGGTTACCGTGATAGAGTGCGGCTAGATAAGGTTGACGAGTTGAGGCTGTCACTAACTTGCGACATGGGGTGTAGGAGGGTACACGTACCTGGACCTTCCTGTACTTTGTTACCGACTTGCTCCCAAGACAGATCTGGACAAGAGATCCTAGTGGCATTCCCTAGCGTTGTGGCACTAGTCATTTCGCTGCATGGTGAGCGTCAGTTTATCAGTGACTTGTTACAGCTAGTTGACCAACCTAATGAACAAGCATTGACCTATATTTCCAAGCGTATCGAAAATATGTCGGAAATGTCGTCGATTTTGAGTAAAGTGACTAACCTCCAGTGTCCCAAGACGAGAAGATGAAGTAGCGGACATTATTGCGGATCAGAACCGTTCCATCAATGATGAGGGATGCAACATCACGATTTGGGGGTGCAGGTGCGCCTATATCGCCGTACATGCACATATTTGAGATTTTTCTGACAATAATAACAAAGCGAGGACAAACCTGCGTAGGTCCATGTTGAGGCCCAAATGTCAGTCGAAGAGCCCTTCAGAGCATGAGCTCTCTCCCATGAATCACGGGGACCAGCAGAGTAATAGCTGCGCAGATCAGTATCAAAACAACAATCTCATAGGTGAGTTCGTGCATGACTATACTGACATGTACCACGCTCCTTCCCTTGGTTGCCTGGAAAACATACGAGTGTGAAGACCGTTGAATTGGAGTTGTCGCATGAACATACCAGTGAATTTCTGGGGCCCCTGGTCATAGCACGACATGAAAAATAGATCGTATGTAAGATATCCAATGTACATACACCAGTTGCAACATCTGTCAGGAGTGCTTTGATTGTAGACCACCTTGGGCGTAGCTGTCTTCAATCCGTTGATAGTAGTAGCACGTGTGATTTGGATGTTGGTCCACGTCGTCGTCAAGAGATCTATCGAGGACCTGAGCTATGCTACCAGCGACGGTGAAACGAGTACATACAGTAATATCCATTGGACCAAACCTAACGACATTAGGTTAAGAGCGTGTTCATACTCAAAGACTGCAGTACTCGCCATGAATGGGTCGGATCCATTGGGCTCTTTGATTGGATTTCTGTACGTGCCTGTTGAGGTTGGAGGTCTAGTTGTCGTTGTCGCTGATGCCGTTGTCGTCGAGGTTGGGCCTGTAGTTGCTGATGACGGGACACACTGCAACACATCAGAAAGGAACTGCAGTAATGCGTACAATGGCATATACCTGTGAGTACCCTGTGTACTGGCGTGTCAGGATCGCAACAAGTCTAAGCAAAAAATGGTACGCACATTGGTTCTGGAAAACGCAGGTGAACCTGAAATTCACGGTGAAAACTCAACACTGATTTACGAATGAATTAGATATTACCCAGACACGCATGTTGTAGGGCCTGTTGACGATGAAATTGGTGAGAGGTGGTGCAAGCGTGATGAGGCAATACTGACCAGTCCATCCATCGCCACCACATTGGCCCCAACCAGACTGCTGTGCGAGAACGGTAAGCGGTAATACCAAGAGCCCAAGAAGTGATAGCAAGTGCATTGCGACCAACTTGCAGCTAGCAAAATTGGGTATAGAGGCTTTTATTACAGGAGAACAGAGCCACTATCTAACCAATAGCGGAAGACAGGTCCGAGTCCCCCACATTTAAATTTGGTGCCTCTGAATAGAGCACATTTAATTGACGCTTCTGTTCGGAGTAATCTCGAAACTTGTGCAGAGAGTTTAGGCCATAGGAACTTGGACCTCAATGCGAAGTGAGCACCTACGATCCGATGAAAAAGTATTACACGCACCTATGTGGGAATGACTATTAGATAGCACACAGGTGTTCGCTCCAGACATTCCGTATTGCATCCGTGAACATAATATCCGCGGGCGCATAGACACGTGAGTGGTCAGTCTTCAAACCTTGATCACGCTTAACAACACCAAATAGAAGCTCAAAATGTCGCCCAACGACAGGAACCTAAAAATGGCAAACAAAACTTTTAATCACATACTCCATGGGTGATACTTGACATATGTAGCTTCCATCCTGCGGTCCGTGATCCGTTCGCTAAAGGGTATCTAGAAGCATATGCACCACTAAAATACCCTGACAGCTGGTGCAAGCCCGCTAGAGGGATTACACTAGAGACACATACCCTTTGAACTCCTGCCTTAGATGCTTCAGATTTCCTCGTATACAGCAATATTCTGCGATCGCGGAATCAGACATGCGACCGAAAACCTCATTAGCATAGGCTTTTACGTGTTGGCCCAAATAGATAAACGGTGGCCTCGCTATGGCCTGGAGCGCTTTCCGAGCTCGGATCAGCATGTAACCTTTATCATGCCCTAACCGGTTGACAGAAGTTTAAGCATGAATAGTCCGTTACGCTAATAGGCAAGTATCGCATACCTCAAAGGGTATAGGCGGGGAATTAGGCTGAGTGGAGGCGGTACCATCAGAGCTAGAACGTTTATCCTTTAAACTGCCGATTTGAGGTCGCGATCTAAATTACACATGGCGGAAAAATCGAAGAATGACAAACGACGCACTTACGGCGCAATTGCGGTAAAATATGCTTGACATTAAATTCTGGACACCCTGCTGTTTGATCAATGCAACGATGGACACAGAACCCGCGTAAGAATTCGTTGAGGCAATGACACCTGAAATGATTCAATGTCAACACACACAACTTACGCGATGTACCAAACATTGATAGTCGCGTATACTGCTGAGCTATATAGTTGTGCCCATACAGTACGGCAGTACAACGCTCATGATTTATCCACCTGGTACTGGCAGGAGTTTTTGATGCACTAATGAAGCCAACTACTTAGCCAGGCCCCAGTCCCAGACTCCACTGGACCTTGACAGTATTCAAATACCGGCCTGGACCCAATGACGATTGTCGGTCCGAGTTAGAATAGCGGCAGAACTGACCCTTCAAGTGCATTATATAGAAAACTTCAAACAAGTCGAGGAGCAATCTTAAAATGTGGATGCGTCTGAAAAAGATGGTTAACTCTTCAAGGGGAAAGGAAAGGAAAACTGGGGTAAGTCGGGGAAACATTCGCAGCAGTGAAAGCGGTTGAGGGAGTCAGATGAGACAAGGGAACAAACTAATTTCCGAGGTAACCGCTAAGACTTGCTACGCAGATGTTAAGCCTTCGCACTTTCGTTCTCCCTATTCTCCGCCCTCTACGAACTCCGGGAAAGACACCAATCTCCAAAATGGAGATACCAAAAGGACCACATCCAATTCTTGAGCAAGGTTGAAACCGGAATTCCAGTGAGTAACGCGTTGGTACTTCAGTGAGATGTGGTACTAGGTACGCAGTGTGAAAGCGTCAGCGGTAACAATGATTGCATGCCCTCGTAGGACGGTTTGGGAGAGCTGGGATTGTGTTTACACTTGTTAGACTCTAAGGGCATCACCTTCTGAAAGCATATCCTTCCATTCTGTATGTCTCCGCGGGCTTTTGTTTGCAAGTGATAACCTCGCGTAAAGCTTGGAAGGCCAGAAATCTTGGCCACACACCGTGGGTTAACGGTCCGAAAATGCGATTCTTTGGCTTGACACTCAGACCCAGACGCTGATGCAAATTATCTCCGACAAATGTTTCTTTAACCTGAAGAGGCAATCAACATCAGCATGTCCAAAAGGGCGCCATGATCTTGACCACCGAGTCCAGCGCTCTAGGATACTGTGCGCTCAGAGTCGAAGGTGCGCATGATCCGCCTTGGTCTCCAAAGCGAATAGTAAAGTGGTTTTTTTTCTTTGCCTTTATAATCAATTGGGTCGATTCCCTTGTAGGAATTGATGAAACGGCCGCAGCCCCCGCCACCAAGGCCTATTCTTAGCGTGAAGGACGTCAACGACATGGAAGAGAAGAGCCAGTCTGATGCCCGATTTGCGAAGTAAATCTGGGCATTATTCGGAATCCTTCCAACGTCGTTGGTTTGAAATCAATGCGAGCTTGAATGGGCACGGGCCACGATTCTTCGAGATCCTTCCTCAGAAAGGGCAAACCATTGCACCCGCGCCAGTGCTATAGTAAAATTAGAAGAATGTTGCATGTTGAGGGCAGAGTTTCGGTCCTGTCATCCGCTAGCATAGTCGGTAGCGCTGTCTTAATGCTATAAAAGCCAACTTGGTAAGTTTGTGGAGCTCAAGCTAGCTGCAATGCACTCCCTGGCACTCCTTTTGTTCTTAACATTACCTCTTTCTATTTTCGCACAACAGTCTGGTTGGGGTCAATGTGGTGGCCAAGGATGGACTGGTCAGTATCACCCCCACTGTCTTAACATTGCCTCTTATCAACTCAATTACCATAGGTCCTACCACATGTGTATCTGGGTAATTCTTGCTCAATCATTTAACTGTATTGATTCCTCACTACACAACGTAGATTTCATTGCGTTGCCCAGAATGAATGTGAGCATCTTTTATTTCTCCAGTTTCTTGCAACTAATAATACACGGAATACAGGGTACTCTCAAGTAAATATTCTATTATTCACTGTTGCAGCCTCATTTGACGCCGTTGAAGTGTGTGCCGACCACTAGTACTGGAACTCCTCCCCCGACCACGACCACGACCACTACATCCAATCCACCTGCGTCAACAGGAACCTATAGGAACCCCATTAAAGAACCTAATGGCTCAGATCCTTTCATGGTGGGATCTCTACTCCCTCTCTATAAACACTGTTTGACGCATGTGTCGCTAGGTTTACTCCAACGGATACTACTGTACATATCTTTACTGCTCTCCTTGGTGCGCAACTGAGCTCCTTGATAGATCTCACGACCACAACATGGTCCAACCTTCAAATCACGCGTGCTACATCTATTAATGGATTAAAGACCGCTACACCCAAGGTTGTCTGGACTGACAGTACCTCCTCCAGGTGTTGCAACATGTGTACGTGTCCCGTTCTTCCTAAGGATGCGTTACTCACCCGTCCGACAATAGGGGCTCCTGAAATTCACTGGTAAGTCCTAGCAAGCGCAATAGATAGCATGACATTTACGTGCCTCTCAGGCAACCAAGGGAAGGAGCGTGGTACATGTCAGTATAAGCTTCGTCCTTGGGTCATTGCACGTTTGGTCTGACATCGGTCGTGATATACTACAGCTATTACTCTGCTGGCACCTCAGGAACCTTCGACAACCAAAGGGTTCATGCTATTAAGGGTTCTTCATCAGATCTCTGGGCCTCTACATGGAGTTATGCTGGTTCGTCATTCTTAAGGACACTGGCCGAACGTCTATTATTAACACAAGGCTACCAATTTTAGGCAGAGTTGTGCCTCCCAATCGTGATATTGGCTTTATTGACGGAACGGTCCTGGTCGTCAACAATAACCGATATTTGGTCTTCTCCTCATGGGACTCTCCTGGTGAGTTAGCAGCCTGATTATCATGAACATCTGAACAGTTTTTGATCCGTCATGTTTGCATAGGTCAATGCACGTTCATTGCGTGAGCTCCCCTTTACTTCTTTCTTTGTCCCTAGGCCAACGCATTCTTTACAGCCAAATGACAAGTGCAGTCACTGTAGGAAATGCTACTAGGATCTCTTGCCCCACCTTGTCATGGGAAAGAGAGGGTGCTGCCGTTCAGGAAGGTCCTGGTACGATAAATTTCTACCCGGGATCCGCAAACGCAGACTAACATGAGTCAATCGTATCCACCTTTAGCCGGCCTCTACCATAACGGTCGTACTTGGATCGTGTATTCCGCATCTCTGTGCTCCGGAACTGGTTACAAACTCGGTCGTCTCGAACTCACAGGCTCGAATCCACTGCTTGAAAGCTCCTGGACTAAGTATGGCAGTCCAATCTTCCAATCAGCTAATGGGTACGTCACAATGTCATTGAGTATCTGAAGTGCTCTACTAACGAAATATGACACAGAAACTATCAGGTGATAACTCTTTTATTTTCACTCATGCACACGCCCTCTAACGCGTTGATGAACTTACAACAGCCCGGGCACAACGGTTTCTTCACTGGGCCCTCGGGTACCAATATATACAATGTACGTGTTTTCGTATCGCCGAGCTTTATTCCACACATACTGACACTTATCGCCTTTAGGTTTACCACGCCAACCACAACTCACCAGGAAATTGCGACGGATCGCGGTACACTGCTGTCGCTCCGTAAGTCTTTTAAAAATCGTTCATCGGGATGCGGCTCACAAGTTGGGATACATAGGGTCAACTGGAACTCGGATGGTACGCCCAACTTGGGATCACCTCCTCCACTCTCCAGCAACCTCGCTGAGCCCCGTTAAATGGGCATACTTTTCTGATGTGCCATGTAAATATGCTTTTGTTAAAATGGTATTGTTTCCACCTCTTGGGCCGTGAGGCGACCAATAAGCGAGATCGAAAGTGGGACACTCACTGCCTAAATGCAAATATATGGACACCAAGAGTCTCTTTAATTGAAGAAATGAACACCCCGTGTCGGATTGCCCTTTGGTCTCATTTTCACAAATTGACGCTGGAATTTCTAGCAGTTGACCTCCAGTGCGCATTTCCAAATTTGATGATTGAGGTGCTGATCAGGGTTGTAGTTGAATTTGGAGTAGTGCATGCGGCTTTGAATCAAATTGGATCTGTCCTCAGGAATTGTGCCACTTCCCAACCACTTTCTACATTCGAGCACCGCAACTGGGATTAAGCGCTCGAGAAGATGTGGGAATCGATGTAGGTTACAATCTACAGTTGTTGCCGCATACTGTAGTAACAACTTGGTGACCGTGACTTTAAGTCACTTAGACATATGTGTGTTTGCCATTATTATGATCTAAAGCCATCGCATGTGCAGTCGGAGTCATCGCATATTACCCCAGAATCCACTCCTGTGGTACTATGTGACCCCGCAAAATGGAGCAACCAATGTCGAAATGGAAGACCCGAAGAAGGGTTAATTGCTGGCTATTTTGCCTCGCGGCGTTTGGTCCACACTGGGGCATGGGACCAGTCCTCGACGGACTTCCACTTAATCAGGCAGAGAATCCGGTAAACAAAAGGCAAGTGCTCGCTATAGCTGCCGACCACTGTTTCTCCGGTACCGGGATATCGAAGGAAGAGGGCCCAGCTGGTCAGCGGTAAGCGGACCGGAAGCGCGCTTGGCGTCAATACATTGATAGCAATGATCTTCTTTAACAACAGCTGCTATAGCCTTTTGGGGCATTGACTTCTGCATGGCGGCCGTAGGCTCATCTATTCTACCCAAAGGGAAGGCGCGCTTTCTCCAGTTCTCTAAAACATCGAGCATTCATCGTTGCAGGCACGCGTAATTGGTCTTGGTCCCTTAGCAAACTGATTTAACGCGTAGGAACACGAACCCAAGGGTGGCCCTCCTTGCCAAAGATCTGATTTCTGAGTGACTTTAGGTAAGTTTGAAGCCACATTGACAATGAACTCATTGATACCTGGAAAGATATGTAGGGGCAGACTCGCGAAGTAACTTTGGGCATTACTCGGAAATTCGCCGACGTCGTCCTTATGTGTCAATTCAACTTAGAATTATCTCAAGTCTTGGTCTTTCAAGATTATTCCGGAGGACAACACCAACTAATTCTATCCCTGCCCATGGTACGGGAGGCTAAGAGAAATTCCATACAACGATACGGAAGATTCGGTCCATCTACCCGCTAGTTGGGCTGCAGTCTCGTTATAAAAGCAAGTATAATGAGCAGAATATCTTCAAGCTAATTGCAATGCATTTGCTGGCACTTATCGGATTCATAGCGTTACCGCTTGCCGCCGTCGCACAGCAGACTGGTTACGGTCAATGTGGTGGCCAGGGATGGACTGGTCAGTATCGCTTCATTGCGTTCGTATTATCTCTCAATATTTCCACCCCAATAGGCCCCACAACATGTGTGTCTGGGTAAAATTTTCCTTCGTCATCAGGCAATGTCAGTCTCTCATAAAAAATACTAGATTCACTTGCGTTTACCAGAACGAATGCAAGTCTCGCTCTTTTTTTAAAACCTGCTGCGATGAATGACCAACCTAAATTCAGGGTACTCTCAAGTAAATGTCGTATCACCTGTGGCTGTACTGCTCTCTGATGTCGTTATAGTGTGTCCCGACTACGGCAAACCCGGGCCCCACGACCACGACATCCAACCCTCCTGCGTCAACAGGAACCTTCAGAAACCCCATCAAAGAACCCAACGGGTCCGATCCTTTCATCGTAAGTATCTATTTCCTTGACGCAAATCCGACTTTAACACAGATACCGTTAGGTATATTCCAATGGATACTATTGTACATGGTCGTCTTAGTATCTGGACCGAGTGCTTGACTGAGCTCCTTGACAGATCTCATGACCACGACATGGTCCAATCTTCAAATCTCGCGCGCCACAACTATTAATGGGTTGAAGACTGCTACACCCAAAGTCGTTTGGAGGGATACCACCGCCTCTAGGTGCTGCAACTTTTGTATGTGCCCACATCACTCTGAAGAGACTTCGTTGCTTACGCCATTTTCCAATAGGGGCTCCTGAAATATACTGGTATGTTTTAATGAACGCTTGGTGGTATGGTATTTATAGGCCCTTCAGGCAACCAAGGGAAGGAGCATGGTATATGTAAGCGTCACAACAGCTGAACCCATGTAATTTTTCTGACACGATTATAGCTACTACTCTGCTGGCAGCTCTGGAACCTTTGACAACCAAAGGGTTCATGCTGTAAGAGGCTCTTCATCGGACATCTGGGCCTCAACGTGGAGCTACGCTGGTTTGTTGCTTTTGTGTTATAGGTGGAGCACACCCTAACGTACACCAAATCATGATTTTAGGCAGGGTTGTACCTCCCAATCGCGACATTGGATTCATTGACGGAGCTGTTCTTGTCTACAACAACAACAGATACTTGGTCTTCTCATCCTGGGATTCTCCTGGTAAGTCAATCATCATTAATCATTGGCTGGCTTCTTGACGTGCCATCCCCTCATAGGACAATGCACATTTATTGCGTGAGTCCCTCCTAACTTATCCTGTGGGCACTAGACCAACATGCCTTTCACAGTCAAATGACCAGTGCAGTCACCGTCGGAAATGCTACCAGGATCTCTTGTCCTACCTTGTCTTGGGAAAGAGAAGGTTATGCTGTTCAAGAAGGTCCTGGTACGATACACTCCCGTTTCCTCTCCATGCATTCACCAATTATCTCCACACCTAGCTCCTCTCTACCGTAATGGTCGTACTTGGATCGTGTATTCTGCATCACTTTGCTCTGGAGTTGGATACAAACTTGGCCGTCTCGAACTCACTGGTTCGAATCCGCTTCTCGAAAGCTCCTGGACCAAGTATGGAAGTCCGATCTTCCAATCAGCGAATGGGTATGTAATTAAGTTTTTCAATTAAACGTCATGTAACTGAGAAAGGCCATAATACAGGGTTTATCAGGTGATGGTGGTTTTACCCTCTCCATCGAAAATCCACTAACACCATGATTTCCTCCACCCGCTCGATATCTTCTCCACCTTGAAAAAATCTGCGACAGCCTGGTCATAACGCCTTCTTCTACGGACCTTCGGGTACAAACGTCTACAACGTACGTGTCCACGCATCGGCAGATAATCCATTGCCCATATAAATAACATTCCCTCTAGGTCTTCCACGCAAATCACAACACCCCGGGAGAGTGTGATGGCTCGCGATACACAGCCGTTGCTCCGTAAGTGCTTTTGACCTTGCTTACGACATTGCCGCTCAAAGTTCGGAATCCTTAGGGTCAACTGGAATTCGGATGGTACACCCAACTTGGGATCTCCCCCTCCTCTGTCGAGCAACATCCCCGAGCCTCGCTAAGTTAATAAACTTTGCTACTGCTTCCTGTAAATCCAAATGCGTTATGTCATCCAAATGATATCGCTTTCCTCCCAGGTGTGGAGAAACTCGTGATTGACCTATAGAATGAGCACTCGTGCTACAAAATGAGACCTGAACTCGAGCTAGAAGCGATTGGCAGCAATTCCGTATTGTACTGGGTCTTGTATTCACTCTGTTGAATAAATGTTTGTACACATATTGAATGACTAGCATAAAATATGTGTGGATGATGGTACAAGATGTGGCTAGGATACATGAGTTAGATGACCGGCTCAGAACAACGTGTGATTGATATCTTGTTCCAAATACAGAATGGTGGCTATCTGTCCAAGGCATTTCAATATGGTAGCCCAAAGGAACGGGCTTCAAACTGTTTCAATACATCTCGCTGAACCACTTTCAATATGCTACGCTACTGCTCTGGTTCCTTCGCATTAACTTTACTTATTTTGCCTGTTGATGTTGATATGAACATGGTAGTTTACAAGCGAGAGGCTCGGAGTTTTGGAGAAAGAACGCATTCCTTTTCCATGTTGTTGGCTCCGGCCGCCACTCCTGTCTCCCGATTATCTCCATGTCTCTTTACGACCGATACGTAGGCACCCGTCACTCCTGCACTCTGTTAAACCGAGGAAGAATTCCCTTTGGTTGGTCAAATTGTAGAGCTTGTGGTACCGTGATGCACGATTCCGTTATGACCTGTGCTGAATTCTTGCAAGTTATGATCATATGCAAGTTAGCTTATACATGCGGGGTTTGTCATTTCCTACCCCAGAATCTATTTTAGTGATAACGGTTAATCTTCCGACGTCATCTGGTCTAAATGGAAAGCAAAATCAGATTAGATAGAGCGCCCGGAAAGCAAGAAGTGAACACTCGCTTAGCTGGTTGTTGGTAAGTGGCCTGGGAATGTGCTTGACGCCGGTACAATGATGGAGATAATCTCCTTTAACAAAAGTTCCATTATCCTGTTGGAGAATGAAAATTAGTAAGCGCTGTGTGTTAGGCTCAACACTTTTACCGTGACGAAAGGCGCATTTTTCCCCTGTATTCTATGGCATTGACTATCCACATCGAAGGTATGCGTTATTCGTGTTAATTATCCGGTATACGTCTTTGACGCGCTCATAGAGATTGGAACTCATTCGTAGCCCCTATCAGACTTGATATTCGGAATAAATCAAAGGACGTAAACAGCCAGGAGGCCGACTGTGGACAATGGACTACTCCCAGTGCAAGGAGTAGGATCTGGTATTAGATCTGCGAAGAAATTCTGGGCATTAATCGGGGATTTACAGACGTCGTTTGTATGAAGCCAATTCAAGCTAAATTTGTCACAGGTCTAAAGATTTTTCCGGGCCGCAAAAGTCTAACAACCTTACGCACGCGAACGATTCAAAAGAACTGGAGAAGTGTCACCTCTATACGGAAGGCCCGGCCCTGTTGCCCACTGGTCTTGTAGAAATTTCACTATAAAAGCCAGCACGGTGAGCGATATTTCCTCGTCAAACCAGTTGCAATGCATCTGCTGGCACTGATTGGACTCTCAGTCGCATTACCGCTCACCACTCTCGCCCAACAGACCGGTTACGGTCAATGTGGTGGTCAAGGATGGACCGGTCAGTATCGTCCCCTTGCATTCATGCTGCCTCACCAATCCCATTACAACAGGCCCCACAACATGCGTATCCGGGTAATGCACGCTCTGACCATTAGCAATGAAGAGGACTCATGAGCTTGTAGCTTTACCTGCGTTTACCAGAACGAATGTGAGCACTTTTTGCCCTCGGATGTGATGACATGTAACACAAGAAAAACGCAGGGTACTCCCAGGTGAATATTACACACCTATTCACGCGCCATCTCTGACGCCGAGGCAGTGTATTCCGACAACAGGAAGTACAACTTCGACTACGACCTCTAGTCCCCCAGCGTCGACAGCGACGTTCAGAAACCCGATCAAAGAACCGAATGGGTCTGATCCTCACATTGTAAGAGCTCGCTTCCTCGTCGGTACTATGACCTAACTAAAGCATTTCTAGGTGTATTCTAATGGATACTACTGTACATACTCGTCTTATCCTCACTAATGCGTGCTTTACTGAAATACTTCAGATCTCATGACCACAACGTGGTCAAACCTCCAAATCACACGTGCTACTACTATCGGTGGATTGAAGACCGCCACACCCAAAGTAGTCTGGACTGATAGCACGGCTTCCAGGTGCTGCAACTTCTGTATGTACCCAGTCAATCTAATGGAGGAATTTTACTCACGTCATCCTACCACAGGGGCTCCTGAGATTCACTGGTGAGTTTGACCGAGTGCCTTGGTTGTATGATGCTTACAGGCCTTTCAGGCAACCAAGGGAAAATGCCTGGTTCATGTAAGCATGAATACTGAGTTATTTGTGCCGTCATTCTGACGCGTGTTCTAAAACCCCACAGCTATTACTCCGCCGGAACTTCCGGAACATACGACAACCAGAGGGTTCATGCCGTCAGAGGTTCTTCAACCGATATCTGGGCCTCGACGTGGAGCTACGCAGGTTCGTTCGTTCTTATACCAAGATAAATTTCGTCGCGCTCAGACCACGACTTTAGGCAGAGTTGTACCTCCCAATCGCGACATTGGGTTCATCGACGGAACTGTCCTTATCTATAACAATAACCGATACTTGGTCTTCTCATCATGGGACTCTCCCGGTAAGCACGAACTACTATTATGAGCGCTTGGGCGATTTCCTAATATGCGTCCCTTCATAGGTCAATGCACATTCATTGCGTTAGTCTGTTCTTGTATCTCGATTTGTCATTCAGCTTACTCTTTCCAGTCAACTTACAACCGCAGTCACTGCTGGAAATGCTACCAGAATCTCTTGCCCTACCTTGTCCTGGGAGAAGGAAGGCTATGCTGTTCAGGAAGGCCCAGGTCAGATGCATTTCCGCTTCTCTCTATGAACGTGTATCAATCCTATTTTCTTTTAGCCCCTCTCTACCATGGAGGTCGTACTTGGATCGTATATTCTGCGTCACTTTGCTCTGGAACTGGGTACAAACTCGGCCGTCTTGAACTCACCGGTTCGAATCCATTGCTCGAAAGCGCCTGGACTAAATACGGCAGTCCTATCTTCCAATCAGCTAATGGGTACGTTATAGCATTATTCCACAAATCAGGACACTCACGCCGAATGCGCTGTAGAGTATATCAGGTGACCATTCTCTGATTTCTGACAATTTATGAAGGGCTAACCCCGAGAACGCCCACTTATCATCCTACTCCTCGCGCTTCGACGAATTTCTGATAGCCCGGACATAACGCCTTCTTCTACGGACCTTCCGGTACCAACATCTACAACGTGCGTGCTCACATGGTGCCAAGCGAATTTGTCGCTTATATCAGAATCCTCATATCTAGGTCTTCCACGCCAACCACGTTACACCGGGACAATGTGACGGTTCACGATACACCGCTGTCGCACCGTAAGTTCTTGAGAACTCATCTACAGGAATGCAACTCACAAGTTTCAACGCATAGGGTCAACTGGAATTCAGATGGCACACCCAACTTGGGATCACCCCCTTCGCTTTCGAGCAACATTGCCGAACCTGTATAAATTGTTATTCGAGCTACTCCCACATGTAAACTTGCCTTCTTATCCCACCAAGAAATTCAATTTTTTTGTCTATCATTTTGTGGACGGTGCTTGTGTGTGAAAGCGCTCGTATGCGTCAAAGAATGGGAAGATCGACACCGCATCCAGGCATTATCAGGTCTCGCTGTTTTCGCGTGAGTGTGGTCGGAATTGAGTCGTGGAGTTCCTGTTGTTAGGGCTTACCCTCCATATGAGCAATGGCTGGGGTTTATGACCTAGGATTTTGGGAACGATTGCACACGACTAGGTAAGAAAACTCCGTGAATATAGATATATACAACATCCGAGCGTAAGGCATCCAAAAGAAAGTCCGGTTCATGGGCACTAGCCACCTAATCCTAATCAGATATGAAAGGCAACAAGGGCATATATGCGTTCCCATAACAGAGCTACGCGATTGGGGAGTTCAATATCGTCGCCCCAAGTCCCGTAAACAGCGATCTCATGATATCCTCCTTAACCGCCTGTTTCGACAACTTGCACTTCTTCTCCAGGTTCGACTTGGTATCTTCCAGCAGCATCACCTTCTTCATATCCACACCAGCCGATAACAACCCCCCGAGTAACGCCGAACCGGGCAACACATAGTCTATGTAGTTGATCTTGACCTGATCATCAACAGGCGCGTCCGAGGGTTGAGCGGGAGCAGACACAGGCACAGGTTCCACCTGCGTCGACTCCTCACTCTCTTCCTGAACAGCATCCGGCACTATCTCCGTGCTCGTCGATCCTATGCTCGCCTCACTCAAGCTCTTCATCCGGGACAACGAGCGCGCCACGGTTATAGACCGCACCAACGCCCCCCTCCCTCTCCGTCTCGCCGCGCTATCCGGCGACGGCCGCACAATCGACGGAGTCCGCGAGAGCACAGTTGCTTCCTTGACCTCCGGCTGGGCTGGTATAATCCTCTCGGGGTCAACGTCCCCAACTGGTATCACAATCCGCCCACCGGGCTCCTGACTCGTCGAAGTCAACAGCTGCCGACACGTCTCCCTCGCCTGCTCGTCCACCAGCCCGCCCAGCCGTGCCTGCGCATTCGTTTTCGACCGACCGCGGCCATAGGTGGCTTGTATTGCAATCGGCACGTCCCCAAGCCTCTTGTAGCTCTTCAACTCCTCGGAAATCGAGTCCAGTCGCATGAACGTCCGAATCGCCGAATGCAGCGCAGTCGGATTCCGGGACTTGACGATATCGTTGTACAGCAACAGACTCTTCATATTCTCATCCTCCTCCTCGTCGCTTTCCTTGTCCTCATCCTTCTCCGGCCGGCTAATGTCGTCGATAAGGAGATGAAACAGTGCCTCCCGCGCATACACGACCGGCACGTTCCTCTTCACCCTTGCCTGATCCTGACACCTCTTGATCCCATCCACAATCGCGGGCTTCATCAGCCTAATATACGTCCTAATCGGCCCCTGCCGATCCGGGGAGGTCAGATGCCACAGCAAATACTCAGAAAGCACAGCCGGGTCCGCAGGATCGGCCTCGTACGCCGTCTGCAGCAGCTCCCCGCGGCGCTCGTCCGCGTCGTGTCCATCCGCGTCGTACGTCTCCGCCAGCGCGAGCAGGATGTACGTGTTCGTCGGCGCGAGCTCGTTCGCCCGGATGAGGCACTCCTGACCTCTCGAAAAGTCCTCGGACTCGGGCTGGCCCCACTGCTGTCGGATCAGGGCGACCCCGAGCTCTGCCAGGACCGCCGGGTCGTCGTCCTTGTGCGGCAGGTCGTCGAGGACCTCGATCGCGATCTGGTGCTCCGCGAGGCCGTTGGCGAGTCTGGCGGCCTGGAAGGCTACGTGGGTGTTGTGGGACTCCTTGAGGTGGAGGTTGTAGTAGAGGTGGAGGAGCCGGACGGATTCTTCGTCGGTGAGGTATGCGCCGTACGTGTTGGCGTATTCCTGCATGCCGCGCTGGATGCGGGAGAAGGCATGGTCGGCCTGCTCGAGCGAGGCGGAGACGGAGGAGAATTCGTGTATCCATTCTTGAGGGACGGGGAAGGAGGCTTTGTAGGCGATGTCGTGCGATAGCTCTGACCACGCATGGGATAGGATCGTGCGGACCTGGAGGGGGACAACGTGAGGATCACCATCAATCCTCCCAAGAGAGAATATGCGTACCTGAATCTCCGCGCGCGGATTAGGAAGAGTCGCTAGAATCTCCACATCCTCCTCCTTCATGATCCCGGGCAGCTTCTCCGCAATCTTGCGGGCATCAAAGAGGATGATGTAATGCACAGAGCGATATCCAAACTCGTTGGACTTGAGATCCCTTCTGTCGCTCCTCGGGTCGTTGTGGTCGCTCGTCTCCCAATCGACCGTGAAGAAGCGCTCGATCATGTTGCAGGCGGCGTCCACGACGCTGGATGAGTATGTGATGATCCGCCCACCGCATAGGTCTGTCACCTCCGTGAGGGGGTCGAGGTAGCTCTTCCCCTTGCGACCGATCTTTTCAGCAAAGCTGTCGATCGCTTTGGGACGCGAGCTAGCGATGACGCTGGGGGTGAAGGCGTAGCCCTGTGTGAGGTGTCGTAGGATGAATTCTAGGGATTGCGCGAGTAGGGAGTATTGGTGCCTTCGGGCTCTGAGTGACTCTACTTGTCTGTGACGATGGGCAGAGAGGCTACAAACCTTGAGGGGAATTCAGCGTGAGTGCACAAGTCAATGAATTGATGCAACCTACCTCGATATCGGCAGCCACCTTCCCAAGCTGTTCCAGCCTCTCAGCGTCGTCTCCAATGATAGAACGTATTTTCTCGTCGTGAGGATCCAGTATGATCGAATCGAACGCGTAGTAGTAGCCATCGTCTTTGTATGTGTTTAATTGAAAACCAGGATCGCGCAAGACATCGCGAACGATGATGAAGTCTTGATCGATCAGCTGCGATCTAAGAGATTCCCCAAGACTGTGAACGACCTTCTCCGCGTCGTCAAGCCCGTCGACGATGACGCGTACACCACACAAATTTGTCTCTAAAGGCCCTTGTGGAAGTTCCTCTGCGTAACCCAGGATGCGCTTCGGCCAATGATAACTCTTGGCATTCTCCGGAATCAATGAAGTCAGGACTTTTTGCAAGGCGATTGCAAGGAATTCATAGTCATCGAACGATGGTGATGACATGGTGGAAGTGTGTTGGTGCAGTTGACTCGTCTGCTGCGGGTTGGATTTATGCGAGGTCAGGGTGACACAGCTGGGAGCGAATATGGATGAGCATGCTGTACGAAGCCCGAGGTTGGAATCAAGTCAGCGCGGGGCTTAGCCTTGCTATCGATATCGATGGTCCAATTGGCGCGATTTGGTGCCGCCGAAGAGGTGCTGGGCGCACACGCTGGGCCCCAGACAGCATGAAAAAGCCAAGCTGCTCATCGTGTGCGGTGTCCAGATGGCAAATGTCGTACGCCGTCAACTGGGCGACGTCCGCGTTGGGTTCGGCTTACGGCACAATGTTGCTTCACCGGGCCGGCATTAACCGACACCGTCCAGCCCAGTTCCGCAGCGACCGGCGTATTCTTCTGGATCTCAATCCTTCAGAAAGTTGTGCTCATTCTCTTCTTCCTCTCTCCGGTGGCTCTGCTTAGACCTTCGTATCTAAGGCATCAGTGTCGTCACTTTCTCGAGCTTAAGACTGTCTTGCAACTACAAAGCCCACAGATGGTAAATTACTGCAATTGCACTGCAAGCTCGCATCAATCTATTACATTACATGAAGTAGAAAAAATACAATCCAACTCATTTGAAACATACAGGACACGCTTTAAAAGGCCATGACAAAGAAGTAACAGAACGGCCAAGAACCAAGACAATTCAAGGATCAGGTGGTTGGCCTTATTTTCAATCGGATGCCCGAGTCAGCGACTACGATCGAGCAGTCAGAGCGGGAAGCAGAGTCCGATCTATATCAACAATACAAGATATCCTCAGTATCGCCGTCCATGGTGGTAGCTATCCTGACGATAAGGAGAACTGTAATCGCCGTAGTCCCTAATACGATGGTCAGTACCCCAATTCTTATCCTTAACCAACCGAATACCTACTTGTATCTAGTACCACTGAGGTTGGTAACCAGGTTGGTAATACCATAGAGGACAGTACTGAATCGGCGTATAATACGCGCCTACCGCGTATCCCCCAAATGAATTAGTGGGAGGCAACCACCCTGCCTGGACTGGATGTGAGGGAGGGGTCATGGGATTCTCGACGTTGAGATCGACATTGAACATGAATAGGCCCATGATAGTGTTCAAGATGATGGGGATGATCATATCTCTCTTTCGTTCGCGAAGAGGTAGTTGTCCGCGTCGTGCCCATTCCTGTTCAAGAAGCTCAAGCTTCTGCCGCTCGACCGAGAGGCTCCGTAGGGACCAAGCACTGCTGATAAGGCTAGCGCCTCCGCTGAAGCTCGTGCTGATGATACTGGACCCAACGGCAACACCAGAGCCCACAACGGCCCTGCGTTTGGAGTATATTTTGTGGGCGAGATGGTAGTAATTGTAATTTCGGAGGATCTTGTCCTGGTACGCGTACTTGTCAAATTCGAATATTTCTCTGGGTTTCATCATGGTGGCGATCGACGTAGTGGGATGGATTGGGTTGAGGCTGTGAGCCCATTTTAGGGCCTTTTATTGGACTGCTGCTGGCTACAGATCCTATCTTTGTCTGGAGCAGCGCCAACACTTTGCACCTCGAGGCATGAAGGCGCCCAAGCACCTGCGTCCGTTCCGAAAAGGTACACTCCTAAGAGGTTAGATACCTTCATTCCCGCAAGTCACAAGGAGCAAGGTAAATGTATTTACTCTGCGCCATTGCACAATTGTCACGAGGAGAGGGCACGCACTCATATTCCACGAGGACACACGATCATTAACACCGCCCCCTTCTTAGTCCCGTTAATCTAGTCAAGCAAGTCTTCCAGAAGGTACGTAATATGTGTCTCACCTATATATATCCTTGGTCCTCCGCTTGCTCATTCATGCTTGTAGGATTCACCACATAGCACTAGTACGGTCTTTTGCTATGCATGAGGCAGACCCAGCCATATTGTGGTTTAACCATTCCAGTCATCTCTTGGCTTGGCAGGTTTCTCTACACGCCTTATGAGGTAGGCAAGGCAGCTGCTATTGTCAAATGCTGATGGTACCCCTCTGGATCGAGCACACAACATGTACAAAAGTGCTGTCATTCATTACTCCAAGATCATTCAATGAGATTACTCCTGGAGCACAAACACAGCGAGGGCATATAGAATCAAGGCGCTATCCAAACGCCACTATGCCCCGCCCGATCACCAGCGAGTCGCAAATGCCACGAATGTCACCACAGCAAGTACTACCGCATTTGGATTCTGTCCTGTCGAAGCAGTCACCCCAAATTTATCAATGCCACGAACAACAAGTGCATCAGGCCCCAATGCTTGAATCTCGACCGGCTGCCTGCTGCTGGCACGACACTCGGGAGGTTGCGTCTTTTCGACGAAACCCACGAACGACTGAGGAGATCGCCACTAGATTTGCATAATATTTTCGGACCGTCTCAAGACGCCGATCCCGAAAGTTGGGGTAGGGGAGCGAGAGTAATTGCAAATCTTGTGACTCGACAATGATTGCGAAACCGTGGAGTGTAAGACATACAGAAGCACACCCAAAACTTTTGTTCCTTCATATGCACGCACAGCTATCTTTCTTTCACTCCGATCCAGAACGAATACGTTATTCCCACTGACGCCCAGGGTTATCATTTACTCCGGAGAACAAGGCAAGTGCACTGTATTCCGCAAAGACCACCATCACACATGAAAAATTAAACGCCCAAGGTGTCACCAAATACGTAAATGGAGCTCGAGCGGCTGATATCGTCAATTGAGTAGAGTGCCACGCTGACTATCTAATGCAGAAAGACGGCCTTCGAGGGTACAACACGATCACGATTTTGTTCCACGGCCTTCACAATCACGATTTGCAAGGTGCGCACTCTCAGGAGCATTTCAGTATGTCATGTCGAGCATGCGCTGACGTAGAATCTCGATTCGGTAGACCAAAAAATTTTCTCCTCTCAAAAGGGCACGCCCAATAGAGAAAATGCGGATTAGCTGAAGAAATACAGTCAAGAATTAATTTTCGGTTCGTGCCAGGAATGGCACCGTTCCTTGAACCCATCACATTCTCTGGACTCATCACCCACGCTCCACATCTGTGTGCTGTTGAGTACCCGCAACAAATACAGATTTCCAAAGGTAAGGGCTCAAATTCTACAATCAGTCTCCACAACCCATATTCAATCAGAATTGAATCAACGCCAAGCGATGAACCCCCCTTTGAATCGCGACCACTGCAGGAGTCAGAATCTTGGTGAGTAGCCAGCGCAGTTCCGCATCCTTCTCGATCCTTCAGAAAGCTGTGCTCATTCTCTTCGTCCTCTCTTAGTGACCTGCTTAGATCTCTGGATCAAGGCACCAGTGTCTCACTTTACAACTACCCAGCCTACAGATAGTGGATGATGCTGCAAACTCGCTTCGGGAATATATTACATTGCCTGACACGATAAGTCCCATTCCAGCGCGCTCGCAAAATACAGGATATGCTATACAAGGCCATAACAACGACGTGACAAGGTGGCTAAACACTAAGAAAATCCCTGCGCTATTTTCTGTCAATTAATTCAGCAAGAGTGACTATGATCGAGTAATCAGAACGGGAAGCAGATATAGACCAGCTCGGAGCTAATACTGTCGTTTAATAATGGGGGCTTCGGCGGTGGTGATGAGGACCAAAATCGTCGGAATCCCTATACGGTAGTCAGTACTCCAATCGCCCTACTATTAATCGAATACTTACTTATAATTAAACCCAGTGAGGCATATGTAAGCACACATCAGGTCATCGATCACTCAAGACCATTCATTACAACACCTTCTGAAGAACAAACAAAGAGTTTGCAAGGATAGAGTCACAATACCGCGCAGCAAAGGCACGTAGGACCAAGGCATTATTCAAACTCCACCACGCCCCACTGTGTTTCGCAATTACTAAAGAGTCGAAAATGCCATAAAGGTCACCAGAGCAAATACTACGATATTAAACTCCGTCTTGTCAAAGTATCGACGCCAAATTCAATACCACGAAGGCCGTGTGCTTCAGGCCTCAATTTTGGGATTCCACAACAGGTTTTCTGCGACACGATAGTGATTGCGAAACCATGGCGGGGCTTAATCCACCCAGAGGCAACCTCAAAACATTTTTTACCTACACGTACCTCTACGTCCTCCTTGCTCCGATACAGTACGGATGCGCCATTGCGACTGGTACCCAGGGTCGTTATCTGGGAACAAGGCAGGTATGCTGTATTCCGCGAGGAGCAGAACCATACATAGAAGACTAAGCGCCTAAAGAATCATTAGATACGTAAGTGGAACACGAGCTATTTATGTCGTCAATAGAGTAGTCTATCGCGCTGACTATAACATGTAGAAAGATGGCCTTCAAGTGCACAGCACGATCATAATCTAATTTCACTTTACGAGAGTCCCCATCACAGCTTGCAAGGTACTCAGTCTCGGTAGTATTGTTGCATGCCATATCATGCGCGCGCTGACGTAGAACCTTGAATGATGTAGGCGAGGAAATTTTACTTCCGCAAGAGCACGTTCATCAGAGAAAACACGGGTTCGCGGGAGAAACACGGTCAAGGGTGTTAATTTCAATGCATACCAGGTGCCAGGAATAACACCATTCCCTAATCCTATCATACTTTCTGGCCTCGTCGCCCACATTTCACGTCTGCTAAGCTGTTGAGTACTCCTCCGCCCCATCCCCCCTCTCTCCCCCCCAAAAAAATGGAGAGCTTCCAAGGTAAGATACAAATACTAGGATCGGTTGGTGTATCCCATACTCGATCCAATCTGCGTTCACCTGCAGTGATGAATTCTTTTGATCAAGCGCGCTATGGAGGAGGAATCTTAGCAAGTCGAGATCTGATCTCATACATCTAGAGGAATCCCAGCAGGGAGAGCAGACTAACTTGACTAGTCCTGCGTCAACAGTGCTCCTCAAACGGCCACGTTTGCAATAAAAGTTGTGAACTCGTCTGCTGCCTCACCTATGCACGCCCGACCTCCTCTAAACTCATGCTCTATGCGCATGCGGAATTGGAGGTACCTAGCACGCTGCCTAGGGGAAGGAGATCATATGGAATTTCGTAGCTTGGCAATTACGATGGACAAGTGGGTGTAACAACCAAATTTAGTCTCATTCAATCACAGACATAACCTCGATTGGTCATCTACGTTGTGCTTGCAGCTTCCTACCCATCTTAAATTATACCCTTTCCCTGTTCCCAACAATCTTTTAGTTATTTTATTCTTTTAAAATTCCCTCTCAGAGGCAAGTGAAGTCGCCCAGGCCAAAGTGTATGCCTCGCTAATGGACACAAGATTTCTATAATTACTTGGCTGCAGGACACATAATACCAGCTAACCTCTTGCTTACGTTTCATACATTGGTTCCCACGAGATTTGTGTTGCATAGTTAAAGGGTAGAGAGATTCGTTGCGCTCGAGATACTAAGGTCGAAACTGAACGCGAATGCATCAATGGCGGTAGTCAAGAGGATAGGAATGACTGCATCGTTTGATTGGATTTGGAGACGTTTTTGACGACGCTGAACCTACCCATCCTTGAGGGGCTCGAGCTTCTGCCTCTCAACAGAGATTTTGTGTGGTGGTGCGCTTCACTGGCCCGGGCCGGCATCAGCCGACACCAACTTTCTCCCACCGGGTTCACCCAACTTTTCTTGGCCGAAATGCGCAGTTCCGCAGCCGCCAGTGGCACTCACGGTGCGCAGCACAAATTGCAGTGCTTAATGCAACTATAAGGCTATATATTTCTTCATGTTTCTGAATGGCATCTATTCTCCTTGCCTGCTGTCTGCGATTACTTGGATTTCCTTAGATTGGCGTCGCAACACGGTTCAACCGCATTATCCATTTTCTTGAGGAGACCAGGCACTTTGTCACGCCCCTAGACTATCCTTGCTGCAATATTGGGAGGTATGATACTACAGTTATACTACATGCTCCCGCTGAAGATGAATTAATCCCCATTTTGGATGACCTAGTTGAGGTGTATGTGCAAGGTGAATTTACACCCTCTCCGCTTCATGAACTGTCCAGTATCCAAACTCGGTATACATAAACACCCCTGGTTGTGGTCCTCTAGTTCCGCCCAATTTTCATGTCTCCATCGGTTGAAGTCAATTTTCGCTCCTTAGTCATGCAACTCAAGCGGTTAGGATATCGTTACGCTTCCGTGTCTCACTTCTAATGAAGATACTAATATGCCATCCAATAGTCAAATAGTTTCTCCTGCACCAATCCTTCGAGAATATCCGGCATCCAAGCTTGGGCCAAGTATGATCTACACTGAGACCACTCAGGTAGGCTTATTGATGTACTCGTCCAGGGTCGAAATGCGCTGACGTTTATTCCTTTATCCAATCGTCTAAGATGGAGGGGTCCACAAAGTGCGGAAAGTCTTATTCCAACACACGCGGAACATACAGGATGTACTACACAAGACCATGATAAACGAAGTGACAAGATGGTTAAATGTCAAGACAATTCAAACATACATATATAAATGGTTAATACCGTTTTTATCAAATACCAGGACAAGAGAGATGTGATTGTGTAGTCACGAGAAGAAGATATGAGTCGGTCTAATCAGCAATATGCGTCACTCTCAATACCGCGATCCACGGCGGCGGCCGTGGTGAGAACCGTGATCATCGTAGTCCCTAAAATGACAGTCAGTGCCTCCATTTACTTATCACGAATTGAATACTTACTTGTACTTGGAGCCACTCCGATTGGTAACTTTATTGGCAATACCATGGGCTCCCTTCTCAACTGCCGTATAATACGCCCCCACCATAAATCCCTCTACTGCACTCATGGGAGTCAACCACCCTGCGTGGACAAGCTCGGGAGGAGGATTCATGGCGTTCTCGATCCCAAGGTTCACGCTGAACATGAACATTCCAGCGGCGGTGGTCAAGACAATGGGGATGATCATATCCCTAAGCCGTTCGGGGAGGTGTGGTTGGCCACGTCGTTCCCACTCGCGTTCAAGGAGTTTGAGCTTCTGCTTCTCGACTGAGCGGTTTCGTAAGGAAAAGGCACCACCAAATAGGGAAGCACCTCCGGTGACGCCCAAGCTGAGAACGCTGGCTCCAGTGGCAACGGTAGAGCCTGTGATGGCGCGACGCTTGGTATATATGTTGTGGGCGAGTTTGTAGTAGGAGTAATCTGGGGCGGAAATCTTCTCCTGGTAATCGTACTTGTCGAAGTCGAGGATTTCGCTAAATTTCATGATGGTCTGGAAAGTGGGGTGTGTTCGACTGAGGTATGTGGCCCAATCTCGAGCTTTTATACTGACTACTAATTCAGTAGTAGCACTGAGTACCCTTGGGCATGAAAGCGCCCAGGTACTTGTGGCTGTGAGAATGCATAGCGCAACACCGGTGCCTGTAAGTGGTAGGGCCCAACCAGCTGAAGACCTCCCTGATGCGACGAAGACACTGATTCTTCCAAATTTAGATGATTTGGGTCTTCCAGCAATCATTGATGTTTCATGCTCATAAGCATTGCATCCCCGCGCACCTTATCAGCTGTATTTCTCCTCAAAGGGACACTCGGGTCTTCCCTTTCGCCGTACATGAGGCAAGACCAATCATCATGATGATTGATCGCGCATCCTGGATGCGATGCACGTGGGATCGCCGTTGAGTGATAATACACTCATTAGCGCTGAAAACGCCACCATAATTTAATTAGAGTCCTATTTTGTGCTCAGGGCTGATTAAATAAACAGGGATTCAAGGGCTTTCGGCATTGCCTTGGTTAACAATTCAGTCTACTTCTTGGCTCGATAGGACCCTCGACACACCTACGAGATGGGTAAAGCCAGTTGCTACCGGCCCACGGCCGATAGCATCCTTTCTTCGCGACAAGCGCAAGCGTAATCGCATATAAAAGTGCTGTCGTTCGTCACCACAATGCCATTCAGTACGATTACCTCCGGGGAACAAAAGGAGTGCCTACTTCCAAGCAAAGGGAAGGACTACAAGGCTGCACAGCGAAAGGGCATAGGATCAAGGCACTATTCAAAAGTTGCACTCAGGAGCACCCTCGAAACATTTTTTTCACCTACACGCATCGCTATGTCTTCCTAATTCTGGTTCCAATATGAATACGCTATCACCACTGACACCAAGGGCTATCATTCACTCGGGAGAACAGGATGTGTGCGCTGCAGCATCTGGCAAGAAATACTGCTATACATGGTAGATTAAAAGCCCAAAGCGTCACCAAATACGTAGGCGGGACCTATGCTGTTTATCTTGTTGATGGAATGGAGTATCACGCGACATACATCGTGCAAAAAGACAGCCCTCAAGAACCACAATTCAGTTCAGTCATACGGGCGCACAATTGCAATTACCAACCATATCGCAACATGTTCAACATGCATTGACACAAAACAAAAACGCACTGGAGGACTTCTTGAATTGATGGGCAAGAATTTTTTTCTCTGGTCCTCTGCACGAGCGAGTTAGAGGCTGTTAGGGGAAGAAGGACAAAAGGACAACGAGCCCAACCCCCGAGCATGCCAGAAATGTCGTCGTTTCTCGGACGGCTACATAAGACTCGTTCCTTCTGTTCTGCTACGAGCATTCTGTGGTACACCTCAGAGACAAGTGATGAATAAAAGTCGCTATAGCCGGGAGCACAGACCTTACGATCATCCTACAATTACATTCCATCAAACTCGTTCACCTGCCGTGTCAACCTAATTGTGCTGAGGGCATTGATGCAGGAAGGGCACCTCAAATGCCTGGAAAGAAAGCTCCTGCGTAACCTCGAAGTACCTAAAGCACCACCCACTTGTATAAAATGACAGGATACCGTACTGTTGTAGGTCGAGGGACAGAGGGATGTCGAAATCGTTGGATTTCGGTTTAATTAGGCCACCCTCTGGCCAAGCCGATGGGTACTCTTCAAGCATTTGAAATTCCTGGATAGTCGCAAGAGGGTGTACGCGCTGTGGAGCCATACGTCGGTGGTGGTGGGGAGTGAGTATGGCACCTTCCAGTTGGCACTGGTTAATTAGTCAACCGCTCCAATTCCGGGCCAACCGCTGGCCGGTGCTATATATGGTACAGTATATTGCAGGCGACAAACTTGTGTCGGCCGCCGTCTCCTGATTTGGCCTTGATCTCCCAATAGAGCGAAAAAATTTACTAGATTCTGCATGTATACCAGCAAACAACATTAATGGGCCATCGACGTTTTGTTTGCAATTTCCTGAGCATTGGAGGCCCTTGTTGCTAGTGAGTTTACGTTTTACTCCTTTTCCTTCCTATTGAAGTTTACCTCACTGAGGCTAATGAAGTCGTTTAAGCGAAGCACAATGGAGCTAACGACAACCCTTTTATATGTGCTCGATTACAGAACGCACAGCACCGCGTTAAGATCATCCTCATACAAATCCTATGGAAACTCAAACAGGTGAGCGTAATCAGGAGGCTTATTCAACACTATACCTGAATGAAGGTACGTGGATAAGCGGCTAGGATATATGGAAAGATTGAACTCCCACAAAAAATGCGCAGAGATCCCAGTCAACCTCAGTGGTGCCTCCTGTGATGATGACCGTTTTAAGAATGGCGGCCATATTCCCTCCTATGAAGACTGTTACTGAGGTGAAAGTAGCGCACATATCCACTTACGTATGTCGGGAGCTAGGTCCAGCAATCTTATTCGCTGCCTTGACACCAGCACCGTGCAAGCCCTTCTCAATCACCGTATAATAGGCTCCCACAATGTACCCTTCAACCTGAGTCATGGGAGAACAATAACCCATAGCGACAAGGTCGGGGGGAGGATTCATCGCGTTCGAGATACCAAGATCGACGCTGAATGCGAATAAACCAACCGCGGTCGTCAAGATGATAGGAATGACTTTATCCCTCAGTCGATCTGGAAGAGGTGGCTGGCCGCGCCGATCCCATTCCTGTTCGAGCAGTTCGAGCTTCTGCTTCTCCACAGAGCGATTTCGCAATGAGAGAGCACCAGCAAAGACGGAAGCACCTCCTGTGATCCCCAAGCTGACGACACTGGCTCCAGTGGCGACGCTGGCACTTGTGATAGCGCGGCGTTTGATGTAAATATGACGAGCGAGGTCGTAGTAGGAATAGTCTGGGGAAGAGATCTTTTTGCGGTAGTCACCGCTGCTGAAGTGCAGAGTTTCTCCGAGCCTCATGACGTACTGAAGAGAGTAAGGTGGGCAATCCGCTTTCTCTCTTTGAGCGCTAATTTCACCAAAAGGCTGTCCATTGCTTGCTGCCCTAGGATGTGAGACACTCAGGTCCTCGCAATGGAGAATGTCACGACAACATGCTACTGTGACGATTGGACTATCAATATCCAAATGGCGACAAAGGGTCAGTTTCTCCTAGATTGAGCGGGATCCCTACGTTGCGGGCATCCCGTGCTTCCACCCTTATCAGTTTCCTTCGCCGTCAAGGGCCTTTTTCCTATCCCCATTCACTACGTTGATTGCGCTACTGTGCATGTGGCGCCGACACTGTCGTGACAAAGTGAGGGTTTGAGGCTCTTCCTATTCAGGAGCCCTAAAAGCTCTCAGCATCCCCGACATAGATCCTGACCGTGCCTGAGCCCATTGACGCCACTCGAGCTCAGATAGTAAAGTGCTGGATGCACGCTCTATCGTGAGGATATCTCTCTCAAACAATTCAGAGCAATATCGTCCTTGCCTAGAGTAGCCAGATTACTCGTACGATAACTCATCTTTCGATACTTCCAAATTGAGGTTAATGCGGGTGCTATCAGCACTCTCAACCTTTTTCGATCCTCAAGGCGTATATACAGAAGGAATCTTACGAGGAACAATAGGTCCGTCTTATGGCATGACGTCCTATATATTTATTACACCAATTCCGCGGTGGACGGTCCATCAGTGACACCGGCGATTAACGCCATATCGCAATGCAAGCACAATCAACAACAGTAGTGGCACTCCTGTCATCGAATCTAGAAATAATATCCCCGATAGGATAGAAGGTATAAATGCGAGTTCCAATTTAGAGGCCGGAAGGACTTTGAACGTGTTACATATTGTAAGTCCCAGCAAATACAATACCTGCGCGATACGAACTGAATGAATGCCATAGAAATACAAACATTATACAGGCAAAAGTGGGGACGTGGAGGATGTGCATACGATAAGGTTATGCAATGCGTACAGTAGGTATCCCGAAAGCAAGACAAAAGAATACCACAGAGTATAAACGAATAAAGCGAGACAAAATCGCGAGCGTTCTGAGCTAAATATGAGGAATAAAATCAGACCAGGCAACACTCTGACAAGGAGAGACAAGGAGCGTCCGGAGAGCAGAGAACGCCTGCCAGAGGATGATAACGCGGGCGATGATATAAAGAGGGGACCACGCCAGTAGCCAGATACCAAAACACTTGATTCGCAACATGATAAATCCTTTCTTCTCTTGAGGCAATCGGCGCCTCTCTCCAAGCAATCCTAAACGCCTTAGAGATCGCAAGAAAGATGGGGACAATGGTGAGGACAAACGACGACCCGCGCCAGAGCCACTGTTCCGTCCTCGACGAAAACGGAAAGTTCCAGCCGATCACGTGGATCGCGCCAAAGAGGACCTCGATCGCTGAGGCATAGATGTACGCCAGGTGGTGGGCCTCATCGTTGAGAAAGGTGGCGTGAAATGCAGGGACGCTTGTTAATCTTGTGCCGTTCCAGCCCTCTTCTTTTGCCATGTCCAGGAGGGGACCGAACAGAGCGGAGAGTGGTCCTAGGAAACCTCTCTCCTACATCGCCTTTACCAATTGCTGTGCATTCACCCGCGGCATTCCCATTCCAGGATACCACTCTGTGTCAAGCAGGTCCAACAGGTCTTCGCCCTCTGAGAAGATGCATTTCCAAAATGCGGACGCCCACGCCATGTTTTCTCTTCCCTGTGGACCGTCAACTCGCTTCCCTTCCCTATTGAAATAGATCGGATAGCCGACATTCAACGGCTTATCCCACCACAAGAGGTACGTCGCCACATTCAGCGCCGCAAACGCCAGAGTAACCAGCTCAACTTCCGTCAAGACCAGGCCCTGAGAGTGGCGAGCAAAGCACTGAACGGCAAACCACGTCGTTTGGAGGACGACGATGGCTTTCGCGAGAAAGTCGCCTTTCCCGTGGTCCATGATCTCCCTCCTACTGATGGCCGGGATTTTCGGGCCGTTCCTGAATCCTTGTCGAATCTCAAGCCATACCAGCTCCATAGTACAACTTCGTACTTGTCCTTTTCTACTTCCAACATCAAGCCACCCATTTGGACAAAGAACCCGTGTGTCCTTGTCCATCCACGGTCTTCGGCGTGTCAGTCTCTGGATAAAAACGGGCTATTAAATATAATCATCTCTGCTTAGCCTTGCAATTCGTCCCGCTGAGATTCTTTGCCGCAAAGCCCACAGGATCACAACCTCGGGAGCCAGCAATGCGTAAATCATCGTCCGAATCTTCATCCACATCACTTTCGGCATCGAGTCGTTTTGGTCGGGGATGTTGTGATGGATAGAGATGTAGGTGCACAAGGATATCACGCCGAGGCAACTATAGAGGATGTCGGAGATCGTGCGGGTGCCGCTGGCATCGCAGATGCAGGGACTCATGGTGCTGGTGACGACGCATAAGGGGCTTGGGATGGGACTGCTGGGGGGGTTGACGGGAGTGGGAGACGCCAGCGATCGTGCGAGGACTGCGAGAAAGATACCGGCAAGGAACATGGGTACGCTGAAGGTGGGTTGCTTGTCGCTGCTCCCTTAAAACAAGAGACTCTCGTGCTCTGAGATTTCATTCATCGATGTCCTATCGGCCATGAATCGTGATGACCGTGTAGTATGGTGGACTTGTGCACCGCACAACGTAACCGTTCATTCAATGCTACGATGTCCACCACCCACGTTCCGCCCCATACAGCGACTCAACACTCATATTGCACCAACGTGTACGATGTGAAGTGCTGAATTCCACGTCACCTGTCACAATTTCATTATTGTTGTGCATGCAGACTGCGTTTGCTCGGTTCAACGCTGGATTCCGATCACCTCTCTATCGTCTATGATTACGTGGATCTAGGGCACCCATTTAGACCCCATCCACGGTGCAATGGTGCTTTAACTCGTTCATGATGGAGGGCCAGGAGAATCACCTGGGCCTAGGGCAATCAAAGGTGTGCCACTCTTCGCTCCGCTCTAACAACCCACTTGGGTGATGGAGCATGTCTTCACATTCAGAATGCGTGTAGGTTATCAGGAAGTGTCGTGATTGTGAAGAGTAGAATGGAATGAGGACAGAAGTGAGGCGACACGGAGTTCTCCGAAAGCTGGTTTGGTTCAGTCAATCAGTGCAGGTGTTTGCGAAGCGACATAGCAAGTTGAGAAATTTCGACTCATATGCTGCATCACTTATGGAATATCTTGCATATCGCCATCATGAGAGGGTTCAGACACTGTTCGAGTTGGTCGTTAATCTAATGCTCATTGGGTAGCTTCCCTAATTGTGATCGAAGCGTAAACACAAGTACGAAGTAATGATAATATTTGGCCAACACAACCAGTGCAATAGACGTTCCCAAGCACGCTGCTATCGAGTGCATCAATTACTCGATGAATAACTCATCTGTAATACCAGTACTCTACACCAAATCACCATTCAAGTCGGCACAGGCACATCAGCGTGCCGGACTCAACCAAGTCGTAAGTGATGACTTGCATTATAGTGGAGGACTCCCCCTCCCAACCAAAGACAGAGTAAATCAAGAGGTAGAGCCCATGCAGCAACGTCGTGGCGACTACAAACCCCACAACCATTTGTTGAGTCGTTATAACCTCGGCTTTTTCGACCTGTTGCATGTACCCTAATCAGCGATCCGAGAACGGGAATCAGGTTGTGGCGTATAGACGAACCTTACGCGGTACTCCCGACCGCCCTGTACGCTCAAGCTCTCTTATGTCCCTCACTAGGGAGCGCGATACGATAACAATCAAGCCAGACAGTGCCACCAAAAGCGAGTAGTCGATGACTGTCAGAGTATGGGATAGCCCTTCCCTCTGCACTGCTGCGGTATCTAAGGCAGTAAGAGCGAGAACCAGGCCGACCGTTGAAACCACAAGTAAATAACCCAGCTTTAAAGTCGCTCCAAAGGCAATTGATTCGGAAGTACGTATTGTGGCGATACTTCTACGGCGCCAGTGCAAGGCCAGCAGGGTGATGAAGTATAAGGGAATATCTCTGGATCGAAAAAAGAAGTTTGAAATGAGCTCGGAATGACTTGAACGTTTCAGAACTGTCATTATGGTGAGGATAAAGGACGTCAACATAATGATAGCGGAGGAGGCGAGCATAAGATGAGGGAAGCCACGAGACTTGGGGTTGGAGTTGAATGCCCGGAACAGCGAGATAGATATTACAGAGGGCACTGATAATCCAGAGGGTTTCAACGAACGCAACGGTGAGACCAGCAGATGTGGCGCCTGATTTTGCTTCCGCAGATACCAGTCTGAAGTAAAAGGCAAGCCCGAAGGGAGTGGCGTAGATGCATTCCGAGAGGCGTTCGATTTGCGATGAGGGTCGAATCCTATAAGATAGTACGCGGCTGCTTTTATAAGGTTATTGGTGCTGTTGCATTGAACCAGAATAAGATACGCGCCTCCCATGGAGAACAATGGACATACCAATGAACACGCACGGGCGGCACCCACTCTGCCAGCATTTAAATGACTACAAAAGACCAGCGTCTATCTCATTCGGCAAGAGGGACAAAAGAAATTAAACTGAACCGTCTCTAGTGGCAACTTTGTAACGGGAAAAAAGTTTGTCCGGGATCTTATTTTAAAAAGACATCCGCATCTCATGATTAGCAAGCGGAGGTGGTGTCAAACTGCGCCAGTACTGCCAGTGCGCCCCGTAGGAGAGAAAGGCGTCACGGTGTCCTCCGAAAGCTAATCCTAGCACGTGCGGAGATGTTGGATCCTTGTGTGGTGTCCAATTCATGCCAATCACTGAACGACTCCGCGAAGCGACATCGTTGAACACATTAATTCATATACTGCATTACTTGTATGATATGTTGCATACCACCACCGCAAGAGGATTCAGGCTTTGTTCAAGTTGATCGTGAATCCGATGCTTATTATGTAGCTTCTCTAATTGAGCTTGATCGTGGTTGAGGTGTAAACACCCGAGCACAAAGTGATGATGATACTCGGCCAGCACAGCCCAGTGAAATCGCGTTACGACAGATGTTCCATAAGCACGCTAACATTGGGTACATCAACTACTCGACAAATAGCTCATCGGTAATACCAATACTCAACACCAAGCCGCTGTTCAGGTTGACACAGCCACATCAGTATGCCGGACTCAACCACATCTAGAAAGGTGACTCGAAGTATGGTGGGGACCCCCCACTTCCAATCCATCACAGAAAGGAGCAAGAGATAAAGCCCACGCATCAATACTGCGGCGACTACAAGCCCCACAATCGATCTTTGAGCCTCTATAGTCTGTTCAGCTTTTTCAACCTATCGCATAGAGCAGATACTTCAATCAATGATCACAGAGCAGGAATTCGACGGTGGCGCACAGACGAACCTTGCGAGGTGCACCCGATAGCCCTGTGCATTCAGCTCCTCTTATCTCCTGAACTACGCAGCCCGACGCAAAAACAACCAAACCAGATAGAGCCACGAAGAGCGAGTAATTGACTATTGCCAACGTATGAAATAGCCCTACTCCCTGCACCGCTGAAATCTCCAAGGCGGTAAGAGCAAGAACCGAGCCGAACATTGCGACCAAAAGTCTATAACCCAGCTCGATAATCACCCTCGGAGTGCTTGATTCGGAAGAATGTACGGTGGCCACATCCCTACTCCGCCAGTGAAAGACCTGCAGGATGGCGCAGCATAGCGGAATTGGCCTGAATCGAAGAAAGAAATTCGAAGCGAGCTCGAGAGGACTTGAAGCTTTCAGGACTGTTGCTATGGTGAGACTGAAGGATGTCAACACGATCATAGCAGAGAAGGCGACTATGAGATAAGGAAAGCCGTGAGACTTGGCGTTGGGATCACGGCTGAATGCTCGGAAGAGCAGGCCAGGCATTACGCAGAGGATCCAGATAATGAAGGGAGCATCGATGAGCACAACGGCGATATCGTCGGGTGCGGCCTCTGAACTTGCTTCTGCAGATACCAGTCTGAAGCAAGAAAGTAAAAGGCAAGCTAGGAGGGTGTGGCATAGATTCATTAAGAAAGGTGTTTAAGTTTGCAAAAGGGTGTCAAGTCAGATAAGACAGCAAGAGACCGCTTTTATAGCTATTAGCACTGTTGTATTGTACTGCACCTGAGTAAGACACGCACCCCTTGACAGCTTCCAAAGCTCTACCATAGGTCCTAATGGAGAACAATGGGACATGCATGGGTACCCACTCTGCCAGTATTATAGATGGCTACAAAAGACCAGCGCGCATCGAATCCAGCAAGAGGGATACAAAAGAAATTAAGCCGAACCGTCTCCAGTGGCGACTTTGGTTGTAGCGGAAAAGCATTCGCCCAGGATTTTAGTCAAAAGCATCCGCCTCTAATCGAGCACGGGGTAACCAGGAGCAAGCCAAACTGCGCCGCGAGGTGTGGCGTCCAACTATATTTGGCCATGTTAGGCTGCAGCCTCCGCCAACACAGGGCGGAAGGCAACGACTCGTTGGCGATACCCGTATCTGATTCGTTACCCATTGACCCGATCTCGGTGGCTGCAAAAAGCCAGTGACAATGCCCAGCTATCAATGGGACGACCACTTTTACTCTCCTCTCTGGACAAAGCCAGGAAGACCGTGACACAACCAGGCCAGGCGAGAACGTGTGGAGAATGGGCGTAGGGGCAAGTTCCAGGGTCATTCGTCACCTAAAGTTCCCGTGTCCTGTAGGCATCCTCGTGTCCTTTAAAGTTCGCAGCAACAGCCACCACTCACAGCTTACCCATTGACCATGTCCCAGACTACCTGCATAGGCGTCGCTCCCGCTTTTCCTCCAGAACTCGAACGATTAATCTTTGAGCAAGCTGCGCGCGATGACAAGAGCATCATCCCTACCCTCGTTCTCGTTGCTTTTCGGGTTTGGCACTGGTCAGTAATAACTCCATCGAACGTGATCGCTTTTCCTCACCAAATGTCCTCAGGATTCGCTTTATGCAATACGAAATCGTGACAGAGCCCTACAAACCGGGACGCGATCCAGCCAAGAAAGACTATCCAGACCAGATATCCGCTCGACTCCCCCGCTACTGCCATTACATTCGCCATCTCCTCATCCAGGAACCAGGAGTCGCCGTCCCATATCTTTCTCATTGTTCCAATGTCGAGAACCTCGCGTTGTGGACACGGTTGTCCAACGTTGACGTCCTCTCGATGCTCGGAGTAATGCCCCTACGACGCCTTTCAATATCCGTCAAAACCTTGTTCCAACACACGCAAATCGATCTCACTCACCCACTATTCTCTAAAATCACCCACCTCGAGGTTTTGGACTCAATTCTAGAATGGGACGACCTCCGTCAAATAGTTGATATGCCGAATCTCACACACCTTGCGATCTACCGCCCAGAGTCGAGGAAGCCAGAGCACATCCCCGTCGCCGAGTGCAAGAAGCTCAAGGTCGTCATCCTCTTGGGCGTTAGAGAGTGTTGGGTCGAGAAGCTGTTCCCAGACGAACCAAGAGTCGTCGCCATGAGAGTTTCGCAACCCACGATGGATTGGACTAAAGGTGCAGAAGGCGACGTCGATTTTTGGGTTCTCGCTGAGGAAGAGGTTGCAAAAAGGCGGGCAAAGTTGCTGGCACGGTCGTAATTTTGTTCATTTCATTTCGTTCTTCTATCTATAGTCGTTTTACTTGATTGTAACGTCTTGATTCCATGTAATGGCAGTTGTAGAAGCGTTTGTTCCGTAGTGTTAAGTTGTTTGGTTCTGTTTCCCTCATACTGAAGCTCTGGCACTCGGCTCCGGGTATTGCTCCATCATTTGCCAGCTTTCAGTGCCCTATCTCTTCACTCAGGCTTCACTATTTTGTGCTACTGGATTGCGAGCTCATCCGAAAACATACGGACTACGTACGCATCTAGTATGCTGCTCAGTGGTCTGGATCCGGCCACCAACACCAGCTCAAGTTCCCGTGACCTCAGTTCCAACAAGCCAGCAAATGGACATGGACTTCGTTCGCCTGCATCGTATTTGAAGCTTATCTACGCCGTCCAACATGTGATACGACGTTGGTGGCACCCGTCAGCCTTATTCCCGACCGATGGTTAATCTACGCGTACCAGTAGCCATGGTGCTAACATGGCCTAATTATCACGCTACTCGAACGTGAAAACATATGTCTTGAAAGATCGCATGGTCCCTACCATTGCACATGGAAAACAATATGTACCCCGACCTCAGTTTCGTATCATCAACCGCACCTCGTTTAATAATGCCCCGTTCCTGTTGCGGACACCGTCGATGTCATCGGCATGTCAATCTTTTCTCACCAGGTACAATGATTAAAGAGAGGCGGATACACCTGTACTTGCTCGCAACCGTCTCGGTACACTACTCCGGGAGCTATCCCGTTGATATGTCCACATGCCAAGGCTTCTTTCAAAGGAGCGTGCCATGCAAAACGTCTATCACCCATGTTGTATCGTCGTTTGGAGCTCTAGTCCATCTGATTCCTGCCTGCAGCCATTACACCACCAGACGCTTTAAAAACCGCACTACAACTCGTACTGCACCCCATTCTTACACTTCTTTCATACCCACTCGTACATTCAAAATCCTGCAAAGATGGTGGCATTCAGTCGTGTCCTGACTTCACTGCTTTTGGCCATCGCTTACACCTCCGTTGCGCAAGCAAGCCACCCCCACACTCACAGACGTCGCGTTGTCGGTAAACGCGGTCTAGAACTGGACACCTACCACCCAGAGGTTTCCTACGAGGTATTCTCGTTCATGCCTCATCAGCGGAAGGCACCTAACCGCTCTTTGCATCTTCAGATATTCGGTGAAGGTATCGAACAGCCGCCTTCGTTCATTGGTGGTTTGGAGGAAGACACGGTCGGCTTCGTCCAGTCAAAGCTTGGCGTAGATGGTCAAGATGTTGGCTACAAAAGCGGTTACGAAACAGGCGAAGAGACTCGTTTCGGCTACGTTCGTCAACTTCATGTGTGTATTGGTCGGTTTCAGTCAGCCAGCAGAGTACTCAAGTGGAGTTTATTAGGGCGGCATCCCATTTGCAAACGCTGTCGCAAACGTTGGTTGGAGAGGAACCAGGATCGTATCGTTTGGCTCCTCGTTCGTCAAGCCTAGTGTGTTGATCTCATCCTCCTACATTGCTAGTCACTAAATTTCGAGCTGCAGGCAATATTGCTGACTCAAGGCCTACCTTTGACGTCAACGAGGCTATCAAGGTCGCTGAGGAGGCTCTGGATGGAAAGTTCAACGGCCAAACTCCTACGATCGAGTACTTGGCCAGGCCGGACGGCACTGCCGCCCTAACACACGCTATCCAAATCCGGAACGAGGCGGAGGACCTTTGGTATGAGGCTTTCGTTGATGCTCACTCTGGTGAGCTCCTCTCCGTTACCGATTTCGTTTCGGACGCCGCCGTGAGTTCAAACGAATAGAGGAGTGACCCCATTACTTATCTTTTTTTTTGCTCAGTATACTGTTCTTCCTATCTGGAAGCAAGCCTTCCCCGAGGGCCAAGAAGTTCTTGTTGATCCTCAAGATCCCGTTGCATCGCCATTTGGATGGCACAACACTGGTAGTGCCAACACGACCAATACCTCGTATGTCATTCGATTTCATCTACTTCAGGCATATTAAACACCCCCATTTTCAGCGGTAACAATGTCATCGCCTTTAAGGGCTCCCAGGCTACTGGCACTGTATATCAAAGTTCCCCTGGTCTCGTTTTCGACTACAGATACGACGACACTCTGGAACCTGCTGTGCCCTCTAATGTGAACGCCTCCGTTGTCAACGCGTTCTACATCATCAATACTGTTCATGATTTCGCTTATCGATATGGCTTCACTGAGATAGCTTACAACTTCCAAGCGTACAACTTTGAAAATGGTGGTGCCCAAAACGATCGTGTCATTATTTCCGTCCAGGATAGTTCTGGAATCAACAATGCCAACTTCGCTACTCCTCCAGAGTAAGTAACAGCCTTCATGCCCCTGGGAGTGCAACTCACGATAAAACTCAAGTGGTCAATCTGGAGTCTGCCGCATGTACATTTGGACCTACACTTCGGTTAGTATAGTCCCGCTCCGATTCACTTGCAATGAAATCTCAACTTGCAATCGTAACTCGACAGCCTAGACGCGATGGCTCCATGGAGAATGACATCATCGTTCATGAAATGACCCACGGAATCACGAACCGTATGACTGGTGGTGGAACTGGTCGTTGTCTCCAGACCATCGAAGCTGGTGGTCTTGGTGAGGGTTGGTCCGACGCCATGGCTGAGTACGTAGCTCTCATGGAAATTGTGGCTATTTTTGACCCATCTCCCCACAGGTGGACTGAGCATAAATCTGCCGTTGTCAAAGATTATGTCACTGGTGTATATGTCACTAATAACCCTGCTGGTATCCGCACGCGTCCCTACTCCACTTCCAGGTAAGAAACTAGCTCCGCGCCATCTCAAGCGCCACTCAACCCTCTTCAGAACCGTCAACCCCTTGACCTACGCTGATATCCGAAACTTGACTTCCGTTCATCGTAAGCGTTCTACACCATAATAAGTAAGTACCGACCACTAACGTTGTGCATTAGGAATCGGTGAAGTCTGGGCAAATATGTTGCACAACGTATACGCAGCTTTGGTTGCAGAACACGGTTGGTCACCATATGCACGAATCAACCCGGACGGATACGAAGGCAACATCATCTTTCTCCACCTATTCATCGATGCTCTTGCTCTTCAGCCTTGCAACCCTACCTGTAAGTATTGAAACACCTCGCATTGGCTAGGTCATTAATATATCCTTTAATTAGTCGTCAGCGCCCGTGCGGCGTGGATCCAGGCTGACCAAAATCGCTACTACGGCGTTAACCGCTGCTTGCTCTGGAAAGCCTTCGCTAGCCGTGGACTTGGTGTTAATGCTGCTAACTATGTCAACGATTTCACCGTCCCTGCCGACTGTGCGTAAGCTCGGGAACCGGTCTCTCATTTAGTCATGAGCTATCGGCGTTGGTCAATTTTGCATGAGCTTCCCGTGGTTCACAAAAGGTTTAATGTATCTGTTGGTTATCTGTATTTATGTACTTTATTCTGTTTGTGGGTTTTATCTTTGGTTGGTATTCTATGGAACTAGGATTGCATTTTATCCGCGTTAGTATCGAGTCCTCAGGCCTTAGTTGTAGATACGGGCTTATTGCTATTAAAGAACGCCGATCGCATCGTGCGCATGCCACACCTGATAACGACAGCACGAACTGACACTCCCGAAACATGGAGCATGTAGAGATCCATACCAGTAGTATCACTATCAATAGCTAATTTGATGCGAGCGCTAGGCTCATCGGAGCGCATCAGAAGGCCAGGCTCAACAGCCGAGGGGCTGTGGGATCTTCGCCAAGTATCATTATAGTAGCGACGGCAAACAGCTAGTGTTCACATGATGTTAATGATTCGATTCTGGGACGTAAGCCTCATCCTGGCTCCGATGCTGGATAATCGATAATGGGCGCTTGTGGCTCAGTGGGTCCAGCAACCGCACGGTACGGGCTTGGACAGGCACGCATTATCTCCGTTATTCAGTGAGGGGACCTTGCTGTATGACAGAGTCCGCCATTCCGGATCCGCTGGATGGTGGACCCACTAGAACACGGTCTGGTTCATTTGAAATGTGGACCCACGAGCTACTAGCAAACTGCGGAGGTATTCAAGGAAATCGGAGATCCCCACCGGGCTTGGTACTGGACCCTACTTTCATTTATAATATCGAATCGTGGTCGTAATACGTCGATAAAGTCGTCAGATATGCTATCGTAACCAGCGCTAAAAACTGAAAACAAATAGAAGTCCTCCCATCTACAATGTCTCTGCACCCCTTTCAAGACGTAGGATATCCCATCACTGTACTCGGCATTACCGGAGCGCCAGCGTTCGTCAGCAATGGGTTCGTAGACGTAACCTTCAATCCCTGATACCCATACTGACAGGAACCAGACGGGAAGGGATACCCACTTCCGTAACCATATACCATTTGCTGCTGCGGGACATCATTCTTGTTCCCGTTAGGGTCCCAGAAGACGGAATAATCCGTAGTTAGCGGAACAGTCCCTGCATTGAGCATTGCAAAAACTATTCCCGACGTCATAAGCCCTTCCACGCATAGCGTAGCGAGGAGCCACGAATCAGGGGGATCGGTAACGAAGGGTTGAGATAGCGAGGAAGTAGTGGTGGTGGGCGGAATATAGAGGAGGATATCGAGCGTGAGTTTGAAGATTGACAAGAGTAGTGAGAGGTGTGATCATGCGCAATATGGTGCTGATACCCTAGCGTTCATAAGTGGTTATGTACGACGGTTATGGCGCCTGACAGAACAGTCAGACTCACACTTTCAGGACTCGTTTGAATCCTTGAGATTTTCATCCATAGATTGATCGCGGAGAATAAGACGTCAAGCGCCACTAGGAGGTAGGAGGTAGGCGGCGACGTAAAAGTGATGCGCTATCCTAGAGCCAAGGATCGTCGGTGTACCCATCTCGGCGTGACGCAACCGATTCCCAGGACCAACCACCAGAAGGGCGACGACATTTTGGCGATTGATTGGCCACGACTCATAGGGAGGAGATTCGTACGCCTGCAAAGCCCTGGCGTTTGTGATGACGCACACTACTCCAGCCAACATCAATACCACGACCAAAAGTGTATCGAGACCACTGTGCGAGTCCCAACAGCAGGGAATGTGCAAGCAGCTAGTCTTGAAGCCATAGTAGCTCCTTCTGTTGTTGATTAGGTGGAGCGTGGAGGCCAAGACGAGGGCAGGTCCGATTTTATAAAAGAGATTGGTAAAAACTGGTGTCGGTAGGGAGAGATTGTAGGGAGAGACCGCCACCCCAGTAGAGGAATTAAGTGAGTTATTGCGAGTATAAGCGATACAAACGCATTGTAAGACGTATGTAGCCAATAGGGCAACAAGCGACACGGATAGGGTATAGAAAGGCGACCTTGTTCGTCCTTCTGCCCCCTTGAGGATAAGGATTGCCGTTGCCACCAGTTGATAAACGGTGACGAGGGCGAAAAGAATGGTGACAGCTAATTGGATAGCTGGAAGTGGAGACAATACGAGTCCAAGGGTAGAGGTAGTCATCTCAATTGCAGTAGAGGAAAGGGCGGGCGGAGGGCGTTCGTTTCATCGAGAACACGAGACAGCGTATTAGAAGGAGAGGTGGGGTATAAGGTAAGGTCTCGGTATCAAAAATCATCTTTAGTGCCCACCAAGTCGCCAGAGAGCTCACCAGGCGGGATACCACGGTTGGGCTACCCCTTTAGTCATACCAGCGGCAGAAAAACCTCATGAGGGATTTGTTCATATGGTTCTTTGCCACCGTTCTTCTCCAAATATGTCCAGTTGTGAGTCGAATGATGGCCTGGTGTGTCTTTGACTAGCCCGACTTGTCTCTCGTCTGCCACTGAGTGTTGCCCAGTGAACTGCCGTGAGGGCTAGTCCGATATTCCTCAATGCAGCAAGTGACACGGAAGGTGAGTTTAATGCACACTTGCCTATGAAGAGATACGCGTACATAAGCAACTCCTATTTGGAGTATTGCTGCTAGCTCTCCTGGACAAGTTAGATTTAGCAATGCTCACGGCGACTGACGTACTGACATCAATTGATGACCGGGATCCAGACAGCTCTGGTCGTCTTTCAAGCAGTGGACGTGATGTGTGGGGGATGACTTGTTTTCCGTGGCATGTCTGATAACCACTGCATCTGATATTCTTCCTATATTTGAATTGAATTGAGGTTAGAATATCTCCCTACGTTCAGAACGAGTTGAAGGGCCGACGACAAGCCACCAGGTTCGCCGAACGGGCGGAGTACAATTCCCGATAAGCCCATAATGCCACCTTAAACATACAGCTTACAACTATATTCATTATAATCGTGAATTGTTTCCGCACAAAGCAAACATTAGGTCGATCGTTGCTTCCGCAGGAAACAAAAATCGAGCTGAGACCTTGCCTTTATCTGTCTGAGCACCTTCTATAGCCGTCTAAGCGCACGTAAAGTTCTGAATCATCGTAGTGGCTGTACTAATGGAGGACATCCTTGTAAGCCAGCTACGATAAGCGCTTAGAAGCCCCTAAGGTATTCCACTTTGGAAGGTGAAGTGACGTAGGATGGAAGCCAAAAAATAAAGCAACGGGACAGGTAGCTTGCATTTTGTGCCAGAAGCGTGCTTCCCGAGTCCTGTGGTAATCGACCCTGTGGATGCGTCGGACAGCACTTGTCTAGCGTCAGTGGTTCCGAGTAAATGCTCATTTGAACGACGCATACCAATCCCGCTCCACCATCATGCATGATTGTTCCCTGACCCGCCCTGACATGACGCAAGGGACAAAGGAGCGTTGCATTCTTGATATTCACTATATGATCTCGTTGGTAGGCACGAGGCTACGAGCCGCAAATGGGACATGTTGGAAGCGTTCGTAGTGTTTAGCGATGGCGTGGCAGACGTACAACAATAGAAGGAGTAATCAAGGCAATACGTCATGATGGGTTTGTGACCACCGGCGTCTAAAAAAGTATCGGATCGGTCAGGGCACAAAGGCTTCAACTCTCCGCAAACAATACTGATACTGCCATCAATATTGCATCGCCATTATATATACCCAATCGTCCTCATCACTGTCAGCCTCATCAATCCTATCGTCCCACAGACATGACATCCACACCCCCCACCACCATTACATCCAGCGTCAACGGATCATCATCAACCTACCCCCTCATCGTCGCACAGTTCGCCATCGCCGGCCATCCTCGCCGAACAGAGCACTGGAACATCATTGCTCTCAAAAACAGAAAACAAGGTCGCGTCTTCGAGCTTGTGGGAAATTACGACACGTTCACCTACCTCCCACGAAACGTAGAGTCCTTCTCCAAGGCCCTCGAATACAGGGGAGGGGTTCACGTCGGCGACATAGAGGCCACGGCAGAGGCTGTCACGTCGTTAGAGGAGAAGCTGAGGGAGATCCCGGTGGTTAGACATGATCCGAACCACGACAGTCAGACATGGGTTGTGGAAGCACTGAGGCAGTTGAGGAGCGACGGGATAGTCTTCACCAGCATGAACGAAGAGGCTGTCCGGGCAGAGTTGGCTAAAGATATGGAGCGTTGGGATGGCGGAGACGACACAGTAGAAGAGAGACTGTTCCCGTAGGACGACGACACCCGAGTTGGGTTCGCCAACCGGCGACGATGCACGGATTCCACAGCGGCTCGAGCAGAGGGAAGGAGGGAATGTTGGTCTTGTGGTAGATCTCAAGTAATGAAGGTCTTATCTAGTGTAGTTTTGACGCTGTAAGCGATGATGTCAGATTGGAGTATGTACGCGATGTCTTGTCTAGTTTCCTGTTTTCAGGTACAGTACCAAGCCACTACTCGTCCCTCTATTCATACCTTCACAGAGAAATCCATCAGTACTGTGCAAGCCACTAGAACTTGGGTCGATTGGTGTTCATATCTTGATCCGCAATTGTATGGGATGCGATAACACGACTTGATTTGTAGGAACCACTGGCGCGTGCGCGTGTCGGCTTCCCTACGGATTTTTGGTGGGTCCACATTATCGTTTGATACACTACCTGCACTTTCAAACGCTCGTGATTCGGCTCTGACCACGTACTCAGCTGGATACAGTGACCATGTTATTGGTGCACCGGGAAAGGTGCTGCATACTTCCCGTGAACCTAACTTAAGCGAAATTTCATGCAGACTGGGCGATCGATGACGACATTGAGCATCAAATCATAACAGTCTAATCCTGCTTCACTGATGTCTTGGAGCCATCCTACGGGCAGTCGTGATCTGCATCGACCAAGGTGGGTACTGCCATTAATATATTAATAGCCGGACTTGACCAAGGCGACAGCGGTCGGTTTGAGATACACGCATTCACCCGAGTGGGCCTGAGTATCGCCGCGTCCTATTGTCGGTGGAACTACACTGGGACAATGATGCCCAGATTTATCCTGCTTTTGAAGCACGTGGGAGCTTTGATCTGCGTTAGGTGGGCAGGGTTGGATTATAGGAGTTCCGGAGGCGCGCATTCCGGGTTTTGGCGCTACGACTTGTATCGAGCAATCCAAGGCCACAGCTCAACCCTTTCTCTCGGTGAGTAATCTATTACCACTCGTATCTATACCGTATCGTACTTATACAACTGTACACCAAGAGCGCCGTGCAGCTTTCACTTTCCGCCGTTTTCGCAAGCGGTTTTACCAGCGATTTAAATCCGACACATATCCTGATACCGGCTTGTGTCTAACCAAATCCATCCGTCTTCCCTGTTCCTATTAGATCAGCACCCTTCGACTCCCAGACACGAACGAGTTAAGCCATCCTCAGTACAATGAGGCCACGATTGGGTTCTTAGATGTTTCTCGAGAAGAGATAATTATCGATAAGGATCAAAAGTACCACCATTATACCCCATACGCGTGAGGCGAGCTATACTCACTGCCGCCTCCTCGGGGAAGTAACGTCACCAAGCTGTTGAAACATGTGGTTTGACAGAGCACTTTTGACATTTAGCGTAGTGGCGTTAGTCAACCTTATGCCTTTGCCACAACCTTTCCGGCGTAAATATGGACAAGAATGCACGCCCTGACGCCATGCATTTCTCAACGGGGTAAACCCACCCAGCACGTGCACAATTCTGAGAAGCTGCGAATTCCACGGTACCCAGGAAGGCCGGCGAACCGATTCGTTGGGACTGTGAAGCTATGGGCGGTTAAAGTGGAACGCAAACACGATGCGTCAAGGGCATGTGGAAAGCCCGTCGTGAAGAGAGCAGGGAGTGGGTATCGGATCGCTGCACGTGGTCTATATTTGGAAGGTCCAGTGCGAGCCGATGATGCCTTGCTTCGAATTCCCCTCTTACGCCAGTTTAGAAGAATTGTGATGAGCGCATTTGGCGAACAATGGGTTTCTTCTCAGCAGGAATGTTTGGAGTGCATCACCGAGTCAAGGGTTACGATATAGAAATGTTCACTTACCAAGGCTCGACGAGATGAACCAGCGGTCAAGCCGGCTAGCTCTAGTAAAACACTGGTTCTCGGCCCTCATCTGCTGCTCAAAGCGTTCAAGACTGCGTGGGTGGAGCAAAGATTAATTTGATCAATGTTCTGATTGATGGTTTGCGACCACTTGCTATTGCGAGGAATGATTAAAAGCGGGAAACAACCCGTCGGGAGCGAGCGTTTTAGGGTACTCCCGATACTTGTCGGTTTGACCAAATCCGACGTCAATCGTGCCAGGGTCGTCATGGTCATCCAGGATTCAGGACAGCCATCGGGATATCGTCTTGAGGGCTCGGGAAGGGATACGCCTCGTTAATTTTCTAGTCGTACCATCCCGAATGCGGGCATCGGGAGAGAAAGACTAGAACACTTGCTTACTTTTTTTTTCTGGCGTGATTCATTTTCGGTGACGATGGTACAAAGTAGACCGCTTTCCCTGTAGGATCGTTCTGGGTGTACAGCTCTACAAAGCTCTGAGCCTGCAAGCGCAAGGGTGCGTCAACAGGAAACAAAAGTTGTTGTATACGTACCTAGTTTTACTGTACCACCGCCGGCTCTTTGCGCATTATGCATCCTCGGACACAGCTTTGGTCCACTATGTGTTGCCAGAGATGGAGACACGTCGACCGAGGACACTAGCCTGAGATCCCTACGACAGCCTGCACTCGCGCAGCGTAGGACTGATGGGAGAAGCATGCCGAGTCGGGTGACCTCCTCGTTCATCATATGAGGGCTGCGGAAGCGGAGTTACACAAGGCAATTCATGAGGCTGGAGGATGGGAACGGTTGCTGTGCCCTGGATACGAGTGATAAGAATGGAGCTCCAGCCAACGGGCACAGTGTGAATACAAGCACCCAGCCCACGCCTGTCTCAAGTGGATGTGAATGTCTTGGGTATTATTTCCGCACTATAAATGGATTAAGTGATTTGAAAGGACGGCATGGGTCAGTAATATTTGAAATCGGTGTATAGGAGCAGGCAGCGGAGCTGGTATATGTGAACATACTGCACATCAAACGAGCGATTCCTGATGCGTCGGACCCAATCGTGCTCATCCGCGATAGTACGCTGTCAATCGATGGACCAGTGCGTTTCGACGATTCAGTCCGAGCTGTACTAACCAGAACAGGGTATGCTGGTACGATTATATTGAGAAAAAAACAAAGTTTCAGGCATCACCGCCACCGTTGCCCAATTTATTAGGAATGCCCGTGCTTACCTGAGCTGGCATGTTCAGCGGGCTCGAATTTAACCGCACTTGGACGAATCAGGTCCTGTGGTTGATTCCATAAGTTAAGCCTTCCTTCACCTTTCTGAGGTTAGGTCAGCCTCAGCACGGGGTGTCCTTGTTCGCAATTTAATAAAAGGGAGCAATTTGACACTCAAAAATAAAGAGCACGACCCTTTACCATTGCAGAGAGTCGTAGGCCCTCAGGTGTGCTTCACGGGATCTGTCTAAGTACAAGTAAAAGACGTCCAGACTAACCCAGAGTCGATGAAGGACGTTCGGGCTGGGCATCGGGCGGCATCGCAAAAACGTGCGGGGCATTGTGTAGCCTACGTGGCCGTGCCTTGTGGTCAGCGCATACACGCACCCAGCATTCCCGCACTAACTGTGTATGCAGAAAGTCGACAGGTCCATAACGGGCAACCTCGCGATTGCTCCTTGGGTTTTGACGCACTGCGTCAATTAGATGGACCATCTGTCGGTCCCGCATTCAATCAGTATGGCAGTGTTATTTTGAAGAATGGAGACAAAATACTGATGAGGGCGCGAGAGCAGAGCAGGCGGGCAGAACAATGGTTTGAGGTTTCCCTCCGAGTTGAGCCAGAGTGACGTCATTCTTTACCAGAGCACCCGCGCAACGGACAAACCTCGCGATGAGGATGTCTCTGCTGTGAGGCTGTCACAACGGATGCACAATTCCTCTGATGGACTTCGACTGATCTACGGATCCTCGATTGACGGAAGATGTCCTATCAATGGCCTATCCCGCTTTCATGACAAAGGGTGAAGCACGAGCGCAAGCGACAAACTGATTAAGCGTTCACCAATGGAGAAACAAGGATTAGACGGTGACAACACATCGGCTGCAAGTCTTCGTTGCCGCGGCGCTACAGCAACAGTAAGCGATGGCTAAGGAAGGGGCCAAGGGGCAAATGCCATAAAATTTTGAAGATTCGTGCAGCCTACTCCACCGCCGTCGAGCTCGTAGCCTGGAGGCAAGATGCGACGTTCCTGGCCGCCTGTCAGTGAGGACAGCTTCCAAATGCAACGCGAAGACAGGGGGCCTCATGGAGAAGGGTCACCAACACAGCGGATATACCTGTGCTCCGATTTTACACATCAAAGAGCGATAAAACATCAGGGAGATAGGAATGTCAAAGAAAGGGTAGCAGATTTACAAGGGGAGGTGAAGAGCGCCCGACGACAAGAACAAATGAGGCACCCCTTGGAGAGAAGGAAGTATTAGTTAGTGTTTGAGCCTTTGTGCTGAAAACAGAAAAGACTGGTGGTGTAGATGATGGAAACACCGTGCAACGGGTGATGAAGACATGACCACCAACAACGGCTCCGATGTACCTTCCTTCTGCCGGTACCACAGGTAGGAAGCCATAGCGTATGGAGTGTAATCTTGGTTTTTCCTGGCTCAATTATGAATGGGCCAAGGATTGCTCTCTAGCCTAATGCGGTTTTCCAAGGCCGTGAGATGCCTAACGTGATTCTGATAGTCGGAGAAGCAGTCATATTCGCATCCGCTCTGGAGCGAAGGAGGGAAGAAAGTACCGCACGCAAAACGATTGCGCGCACGGTGAGGGTAGTGCGATGTGGAGGTGTGCAATCCGTCAGCAGGTGATGCTGGGGTCGGTGTTCCATCAAATTGCCGAGCATCGATGGAAAGGAATTCCGGAAAAGAATTTCTGAAATTATGAATGCTAAGCGTATGGTCATGAGAAATCTTGAAGCGACGAAAGGAAAGCGAGAAGTTTGGGACCCACAGATGATATATTAGTTGACGAAGCATGGCGCGATGGACGTCGTACTTGGACGTTTCTGCACCGCGCTATCATGAGGATGCGTGGAGCTGCTTGATACGGATTTCTACAAAACTTGGCTCGAGCAGGGTTCAGGGCACCCGAAAGCCGTTTATCCGATTTGAAGAATTTCCCCAGATGCAGATGCGTCCAAAGTGCTCTCATTAGCGGGGAACAGCTGCATTAATGGCCGATAGCATGGCCTGGGATTTCATTGTCTTAATGCACGACAATCGAGCTCTCGTGGCTTTCATAAAACACAAACTGCGCGGTTTTAGTGCAGTGGGAGGCAGCAGGGACGAGAAAAAGGTACATACGGGTTCCCTTGACTAACGCCATCTAGGAATGTTCTGTTCATGTCAGCATCGGGTTGCCGTAAAATCGAACCAAACCATCAATCAAACAGGCAACCTGTTGCAAATAAGAGTCAACAGAATGCGGAAATAGATGAGCTGCTAGACAAACAAGATTAAACAGGTGTGCTTCGGGGTGGGCATCCTCGACGAGGGTGGACATGCGGCCTGGGACAATAAGAGAGACGAGTCGAAGGCAGCGACCGGGATGAATGGGAGTGCTAGCTCGTGTTGATTGCGCTGTGGGCGTGCGCCGGGAATCCTGGTTCAGACCTTCCTAATCGGACTAGGGTGATCAAGATCTCGCATTGTAAAAGTGCCCGTATAAAGACAATCCACCACAAATCAGCGCCTCGTGTCTCTGCCCTTTTTTCCCCCAAGCCCACCTTGCAAGCCATCAACACCACCCCCCGTCCAATACACTCGCCCACAATGCCTGCAGAGAGGACACGAGGTTCAAGGAGGACTGAGGCAGACGGTAAGTCCTTGCGTGCACCACAAACCACCCCCTTCATGTCGCATCCAGGGAACCAACTCGTTTGGACCATGCCCGTCGAGCCGACTGATCCCAGCGGTATCTCCTTCGCCACCGCCGTCACTCCCAGCACATTTACCGCTGCAAATGATTCCTCCGTCTTCGACGATATGCCGCCCTTGGTTGACGCTCCCCCTCTTGCCCCCACTTCCGAGTTTATCCTGTTCCCACCTGCCGAAGAGGCCAGCAAGTCGTCTTCCCAGCGTCGTACAACCCATACCAAAAAGAAGCCCGAGAACCACATCCCGCGCCCTCCGAATGCCTTCATCCTCTTCCGTTCGTCCTTCATCAAGAGCCAACACGTTTCCACCGAAGTCGAGACCAACCACAGTACCCTCTCCAAGATCATCGGCCTCACCTGGCAGAGTCTGCCCGAGAAGGAGCGCCAGGTCTGGCACGAGAAAGCAAAGGCGGCGCTTGAGGAGCACAAGCGCAAGTATCCCAAGTATGCCTTCAGGCCTTTACAAAACCGCTCGGTCAGGGGTGTTGGGGCAGGAGGAGGTGGTGGAGGTACAGGAGAGAAACGGAAAGTCCGGGAGGTAGAGCCTAAAGATCTTAAGCGCTGCGCAAAGATAGCCGAGCTGCTCGTCAGCGGCAAGAAGGGTGAGGAGCTGAATGCCGCCATCCAAGAGTTCGATAAGCACCACGTCCCCGAGATCGTCACGAGGTTCGAAGCGCCAATTACCGCCAGACAATACCGAAGGTCCTCCAGCGTGCCCATCCCAGATAGCAAGGAGACAGGCAAGCAGCGGTTCCTCGTCGAGTCCGAGAAGAGCAAGAAGAGGAGAGCGGTAAGCTCCCGCCCCACGAGGTGCTCTACGCCAGCATCCGACGCCGCCATCCCTGTCGTGGCTTCAATCAAGACCGCGCCCAACAGTCCCATCCTCAGCTACAGTCAGCCAGCGAGGCATGCTTCTTCCGAGGACTTCGCATCCAGTATCGACCTGCCGGCACCACTATTCGTAAGACACGCGCTATTGTCTGCCCGATTCATACTCACCTCATGTTCAGGACTTTTCTTCCTTCTCCTTCGAGAATGCGGCGACGCCTACGCCGCTTACTGCGTACTCTCCTTGCGATTTACCTTCTCCGCTTGACGCCACCGTGGCCACGCCGCCCATGAACCAACTCCAGCTCAACACGTCGCCTTATCTCATGTCGACCTGGTCGCCGCCGTCCTCGAACGCGACGCCCGAGCCGTGTTCTCCCGGTTTGAGTACGCCAGGGCTGGACAGCTCAGATTTCGGATTTGTTTATCCGCTGCCATCAGCCAACGCCATGGGCATCAACCAAATATCAGCTGGCGTTTATCAGCAACCCCAGCAGTGCGGAGTCAGCATGGGCTCACCGATGGATGGCATGGGGTTGACCATGGGAGGTGGGATGAACATGGGTTTGAGCGGGTATGATGTGGCCATAGGAAATGCTTACCTCAGTCATGGTGGGTCCGTGTTTGTGGCTGGCGAGTACAATCAACACCAGCCAATCCCCGCTCCCGTTCCACAACAACCCCTGGATGCCAATTTCTCCATGTACATGGAGAGCCTCCCCCAATACGCCATCTGATCCTCATACCTTGTGCGTTGTCCAAGATGGATGACGACGGACGGCACCGTCGCGGTCGCCAAAAGTCCTTGCAAACATTCATTTCGTTCAACCAGTGTATCTATACCCGTCTATTCTCCCCTTTTTTTATCTACCTGCCCTTTCTTGGTTCTTCTCTGTCTGTCCCACTACCCTCGTTCCCAAGTCCTCCCGCGTTTGACCGGATCATAGCGCGGGGGAACTTCCAGCGGTACCTCCTAAATTCCGAGCAGTATCCTCGGGAGCACTGCTAGAGCCTTCTTGTATGTATTTTTATTGCTTATACTGTTCGGACACTCCCCTCTCCTTCCCCACTCTTCCCTACTCTTCAAACGGACAAAGTCTGTGCGACGGCTTGAGCGTCGCTCAGCTGGCTCGGGAGCGAAACATATATCATATTAACAAATCTGGTGTAGCAACAAATCTCCCTTTATGACATACCCAGCCACCCCCATATCTACCTTTTATCCTTCTTGTATATACTACGTGAGTGTTCGTATCGTTCTCTCTCGCCTTGAATATCTCCTTCTTGTTCCATTTCCAGTATCTTATTCCTTCTCCAAATGTTTTAATGCTCCACTGGGATTAGGATCGCATTCGAATATCTTGGTTAGTCTCGTCGTCTTCGACTTTCATTCTCCATATTGGTTTACTTTCATTTTCACAGTGTAGATATAGTTGATTGCGCATCCACGTTTTGCGTCCCGTCAACTTGAAATTATTTGTCCATAAATGTATCGATTAGCTCTACCTACCTAACCCCCCTACATACCACTCCCCCTACCTCGGTTTCAATCCTATACACGCCTTTTCCATCCCCTTGTTTTCTCCTCCGCCGTACCATACCCTTTAGGGTCATGATACGACGGAATTATGGCTCTACACATGCAAACTTCCACCTGTCACCTATGCCCATTATGCAATCTCTATGCGACCATAAGCGTATTACGTCTGGACCGGATTCTGGAGGCAAATGGAACGAGGCGGTATCAGTACTCCAAAAGGGCAGCGTTATACGACGTGGACGCATCATGCATCGTTGGCAAAATTTCCACTTTGTAAGTCGGTCACGTTCCCCTACACGAGGTGATTGGAACATGGGTTCTCCGTTGATAAACACATCTACGTAGCTTCACATTGTAGTCGAATGGAGAGAAGGATGCGTTTCCCGTGGGAGATTCGGGCTTCGCTTCAATATCACTAGATTTTTTTTACCCCTCTTACGTGCACCGCCCGTGAACCTCCCGGTGTGGTATGATCACCACGTCAAAACTTGAGCTTCTGCCCAAATAAGTCTCTCACCGCGCGTACCTTGTCGCGATAGCACTCGGCGATGCCTGCGGCATCGCACCAGGGCCCTGAATATGCAAGGTAGAAGTACGGTTGAACGCTCCACGCTAATCCGCCGCCAATATATCCATATTCCACCGTCATTCCTGATCAACCCTTGATTTTACGTAGCATCACAAGACCATGAGGCTGCGACGGGTGGAGCAGCTGAGCTTGGGGCTGACCTCACCGTTCGTTGTATTTTCCCCTCTCCAACCCTGCTGGGAGAACTCATATAACACTCCCGGCCTTGGCCACAAATGTTCACAAGGAGAAAATTTTCTGCATATGGGCACAAAGATAAATTGAATGGCCGCGATTTGGAGTTTTGGGTTCGAACCTTCCGCTGATGAAACAAATGACATGGGAGGGGTGGTTCTGTGGATGGACAGGAATGGTATGTTCTTCCGTTTCCGTGCGTCGCAGGAGAAACTCTAGTTGCCCTATGCGGTTGTTACTTCACAGTGTTTCTTTAAGCGGATCAGGGAAATCGCGAACGGTGGACGGTTGCATACGGGTGCGTAGTGCGTGTGAGCAAGTCGAGCCGAACCGCGATCCGGGTTTGAGCTTGAGAGTCTGAGCCAAGACGGGCGAGGTAAAAACCACTGACGTACAAAGTGCTGCGTGTGTGGGGAAGCTTGTCCCGATGGGCGCTTCGAACTTGGCTTTGGGGAAGCTCGGCCATCGAAGAGTCAAGACAGAAAGCAGCGACAATAGCTGACAACGTGAGGCAGGAGAGAAGTGTACAACAATGGTGGCGTTAAGTTGTGCTCGTGAAGTATGGGAAAGCAGAGGCCAAACTTGGACTTCCCTTTACCTTTAGATGGTAGCAAGGCTAACAGGACCCGCAGTTTGCCATTGAATGCTCACAACTTCTTGGGTCCCGATTGCGTGAGTCCAATAGAGTAGACCTTTCGTCAGTAGCAGCGTGTCCACGTAGGTATTTGCGCGGGCGTAGTACGCGAAAGGCGGCGAGTCGTGTGCGGTTGATATGCATCTGTCTGCCAAGGGGTATTGATTTCGTGTCAAGTCAGCACAAACACCCACATGAACTGCCTCGTACTTTGCACAAAGCCAAAAGGTGTCGTCTTCGCACGCACAGAGACGCATGCATCTGTCTTGGTTCCGTTTACTGTTCCAACAGGTTTACCACATACCTGCCAAAGCGCTTATTCGCTTAATACAGCCCAGAGTCCTACGTAGGTGAATCTCGAGTAGTAAAATTGGGACATTAATCACTTGTTCTGGAGTGCTTCCAAAACATCGCACCCAGAATCATAGACAAAGTCGCTATGTCGCCATTTCCAACTCCGATCAGCCGCTCGCCCAATCCTCACTGCGGAGTTCCAACATGACCTTATTTTGGCAGGTGTCTCCGGGTGATGCAGTGCCAAAATGTCTTTCCATGGATCGTTCGCTTCTGAAGGCACTGTGGGCCGACAACTCTTGCGATAGAGTCTATGAAATTACATTAGCTACTACTCCGAATGTAATTGTTATACGCCCCGTGTATTGGAGACAAAGTAAAGTTTGCACCGTCATGTGGATCGAAGCTCTTGGAGTGCCTAACACACTACTCTGCGTCCAAGGCACCAGAGTTGTTTGGCTAAATGCGCAGCCATCTCAACCGCCCACAACCTAGGCAAGCACCTCCTACAAATCGCGACCGCGTGACCCATGTTTGGCGCCTATTGCAGTCGACGCGCTGGCAGCGAGAATGACGAGAATAGGAGAGGGTCTTGATGAGAGCAAGGCTCAGGTAAACTATAAGGAGACGAATCTACGCTGAAGGCAGCTCGGCCTAAAGTGACTAAATTACACGCTTCCCCCTGACGTTAATACTCTGCCATTACTTGGTCACATCCCATCACGTCCAACGCTGCCAAAGTGGAGGCGAGCAACGTCAGTCAACGGGCAGGAAACACCTCCAGAGCACAACGCACCGGGCGTCTACTTCAACCTCAAGTTGGCAAACCTCGCAATCAACTCCGACTCTGACCGCTTCCAGAAATCCTTCCCGCCCAGCGCCCCCCTCTCCCAGTCCTCGATCCAAACGTCCGACGCGCCAAGCACGACCCGCGGGTCTCCCAACACGAGCGACCGCGCCATGTCCGACCGGATGCCCAGCACGACCAGGACCTGGAGCCGGTTGCAGCGCCTGAATATCCGCTGGCACAGCTCCTGCGACCGCTCTCCGTCAAATGCCAAATGCGTGAGACTGGGCATGTGTGCGAGCGACTCCAAGACGAGCGAATCGGGCCAGTCCTCGTCCGAGTCGAGGATCTCGAGATGGGTGATGTGGGCGAACATCCTGTGCTTAAAGTCGGGGTGCTTGGTCTTGAACTGGGGATAGAGGGTGTGGAAGTAGACGGACAGGCGCCGGAGGGTCAGCATCGAGAGGAGGGTGTGGATGGCCTGGGTCGGCTGGGAGGGCGTGAACCATAGCGCGAGGTTTTGGATGTTTGGGCAGAACGTGAGGTGGTCGATGTACTCTTCGTGGAGGAGGCAGAGGCTGCGGACGTGCCGGCCCAAGGTGCGTCGCCGGCGCAGGTCGCTCTTGAAGGCGCTCTCCGGTCCTTTGATAACGACTTGATATAGAATCGGCTCGACCCTGCGAGGAGCGGGAAAGGAGTTGGAATGATAGGGTTCAGGAATTTGAATTTGGAATTGAGAAGAAGCGATACAGTTAAGAAGGCGGGTGCACCGGGGGTCATGTGTGGGGGTAGATGGGATAAAAGGCAAGGCACGGTGCTCACCATCCTTTCACCCTCCGAGCGACCAGCATTAGGGAGGGGATCTGGCGTTTGGACCGTCTCGCAGCGACCTCGAAAACATATTGTTCTATTTCGGGCGGGAATCTAGGCTGCATACCAAGGACAGGAACGGAAAAATTGCTCCTCTAACGAGTGGAAGAAGAAATTTCCCGTGACTCTACTCTGGAAGGGCCGCGGATTGGTTACGGGTGTGGGATGTACAGTGTCAGCTCGGGGGCGCACGATGGGTGGCCTGCCCCGAGAGATAAGAGGTGTTTGTGCATTGTTTGAGCTGGGGCATTTGACACTTGTATACGCGATTGACTTATCTTTTTCCTGCCCTGTAATAGTATAGCTGACGGAAACGGCGTATGGTCCTACCCGTGGCCAACATCCCGGGTGCAAAGGCGCTGATAAGCCATGGACACGAATTCAACGCACATTCACACAAACACCGACGACGGTGCGCTGAACGTGGGGTGGCGCTGTGCCCGTCCAGAAAGGAAAACGGCGTACCTAGTCTGCACGGAAGCATTTTTCGAGAGATAAGCCCACCCACCACGTGGTACATCTTGGGTCCTCTGACGTGAGTTGTCCGAATAAAACACGGGGAGGAGCGCCTTTAACGAGGGGTTAGGCACCAATTTCAAATTCAATCATATTCGCTGCGACAGACACCGACACCGACTTCAGTCGTGTGCATGCAAGCTCCTCGTCTGACGCATTTCCTTATCTCTGTGGCGCGTGCCAGGGTCAACTCAGCCGCAGGTTCGTGGTCATGATCAAACCAACGTCACCGGATTGGTCCTCGGCCGCCGCCGGTTGCATTGACGAGGCAAAGCACAGAAGTCTATTAAATGTCCATATCAGCATACAGTACATGGGGCTACTCTCGACGAGCACCCAAAACGTTAATACAGCGAAACGAAAAGATGAACGAGCGGTAAACTATAATACAAGAGATGGTCCTTTAGTCGTAGATTAGCAACATGCATTCAGTAGACTCCACCAAATTCGCAACCGTAACCACTACCCTGCACGAGTCAGAGACCTTCTTTAAACTTCGAGTTGAATCCTCCAACGACCGGGGCAACAGGCTGCACATCATGCCTCACAGCATCCACGGGAAAGGACTCTGGCTCTGTCACACTCACACCCACGTTCTTTGCGGTACTTTGTTCGACGGGCACGATTGGTTGTGCACCGGACGGAGCGAGCCCGAAATGTGCATGTCCACTGGAAATAGGTGGGGAGAGTGGACCTGATATGTGACCAGGGCTGACCGAGCGACTAAGGTTTTGTGCCGTTAGACCGCCCCCGGGAGCGATGCCTTGTTTAGTGTCGCCTTCCATGGGCCGAACACCCTCGGGAGAGGTGGTTCGATATTGAGAGACTCCGGGATGAGAGACTCCGGGATGAGAGACTCCGGGATGAGGAGAATGAGTAGCGACAGCCTCGGCAGGGGCTTGGAGCACTGGCGATCGAGTACCTTCAACCGCATACTGAGGGCCACGGCTATGGGACACGGCTGTGTGCTTCTCCTCAGCATATGCCGCGCCAGCTTGAATACCAGCCGCGTAATCGGGTCGTGGGGACGTGACTTTGCGTTCAAGCTTGAAAAGTGTTAGATCATGTTGGGGCGTGAATGACAGCAGACTTACTTCATATTCGCGTTCCAATGGCGGCGCTGCTTGCGGCTGTGCGTAAGCGTCAGGTGCTGCCGGTGCTGTAGTACTTGGATACGCTCCGGGAACCTCCTCCCTTTCTTCTTCGATGCTACTTCCTTCCTCTTCCTCCTCCTCCTCCTCCTCCTCCTCCTCCTCTAATATCTCTTCCTCGTCTTCGCTTGGATAACCGACCGACCTAACGGCAGCATCAACGACTCCACCACGCTCCACAGTGTCGCTGGCGACGAGGTATCGAGCACAAAGCATTCGAATATCATTCCACCATTCCATCATGTCATCGTGGCTCCTCGCACGGAAACTCCAAGCTACAGCACTAGGACTTCCAACCTTGCGCAAAGACCCCGTCTTGGTCGTACCGGTCCCTTCTTTGCTACCTTCGATGTGGAACTTGTGAGAATTGGCCCGAGGACCAGAAGGAGGGCCAAGCGTGCAGGTAGGAAGGAAGAGTGAGAAGAGAGGGATCTGTGTCTCTACAGATTGCGGAGCATCATACTCGTGAAGGAAACCGGCAGGCGTTAGGACAAAGAAACTTTCGCGATAGGAACGAGTGAAGCGTTTCTTGCGTTCAAGGTGGCCTGTGTGAACTGGATGAATGCTGGGGTCATCCTTTCCTGGGTAGTTGATAGCGTTCGGGTTGCGCAGCGGGGTCTCGGGGTCGAGGAGGTGATCGCTGCGGGCAGAGAAGGTGATCCATTCCTTATCGGGGGGGAGTGCGGCCATTTGATTGCCAAGCTGAGTCCAAACCTCTTCAAGTGTAGCGTTCATGCGAGATTGCCATTCGTTGAATGTCTGCCATGCGCTTTGTATAGCACGAACAATTCCCTCCTCAAAGTGAGCCGAGTTTTGCTGCATAATGATGATGGACTTCTGGAGGAGATTCTCCTCGTGAACTTGCTTGAGGAGCTGACGGTGGACAAACTGATTAGCGACATAGGGATCCGACTTGGACGTGAGGCTATTCGGAGTGTGCTTGTTGGCGGAAAGACTGGCCGCCAGATCGCCCACGCATTTGGTAGATAGCTCGCGTTCTCTCGCGACCGAGGTGGCGAGCTTGCCGGTGTCGTTTTGAATATTCTGAAACAGGAGTGAATTTTGAAACTAAAAAGGGGCCTACGGCGAACTCGCCTTGATATGGGATTTGATCTCCTCTAGCACCTTTTGCAAATGCTGAACGATAGACCCCTCAACCGTACGCCCGAGATTTGCATGTTGATCGGCCACTACGCGCGTCTGGTTTCGGATATTGTAAAAGATGTCTTGCATGCCGCCTTCGCCAAGGAATTGGTTGCCAGACCTGAATGGAACCTGAATGACAGCGACCAACTTGGTCATTTCGCGTGCCGTGTTGTTCTGGATATCAGCAACTCCCTGAAATCGAAAGTAAGGAATGCCATCAACACCTATCGTGTATATCTTACCTCAAAATAAGCAACAAGCTGCTTAACGATTGCCTTCCAGGCGATAAAACGTTCAATGAGAACATCGGATGGACGCAGATCGTGTGATTCAATATTCTTCTTGATGAGAGACTGACTGCGCGAAAGGGTTGAGCCCTGCCTGCTGGCGCGCGACACTGAAGTCGCTCTGGAGAGGGTGCCGTCGCGAATGCTGCCGTTCATGGTTGAAGAAAGAAAGCAGCGGGAGGAAGTCAGACATTGGACTGACGTCAAACAGCTGAAGAATAGCCGCCGCCAAAACAACCGCAAGCACCAGCGCGCTGCCGACGGAAAACGCGCGCCGAGCAAACAAGACAATGCACAGCAGGTACAAGCAATGCCAAACAAAGCGGATAGCGCTGACACGTCGGACAAGTTTTTCACCGCACTGCTCTCGACGCGCCACCACCACACCGTCATGAACTCCGGAGTACAGAACCTCGTCCTCTCCCTCGGCCTCATGCAGCGTGAGTCCGCCGTTTTTGCTTCGTTTGCACCCGCTCAGCCCGTTTAGTGGCCAGGAGGATTCCTTTTGACGACCCTCAAGTTCTGTTCTACGTCCGTGGAGGATACGTCCTTGCGCAGCTGATCATTGTCTCCGTGTACTACTACATCTCGACGGTGATCAAGCGCAAAAACGACCAAACTGTGCTGAAATATGGTGAGCATCCTGTGCTACGTTTTCAAGGCCCTCTGACGAATCTTTTCATTAGTTGAGCCGGCAGGCCCATTTGTAAGTCGCCCATGATCCCCTTCCCTACTTCTCGCTCAGCCCGCCATTAGTCGCAGGAGCAGCAAGGCCAACTTGTAATCACCACCGTTCGAGATTATGACCTACAAGAGACATCAAAACTTGTACGTTTTTCACCGCCACCCTTCAACTTTTGCCTTACCCCACCCGCAGCTCCGTGGTGCATACATGGGTATCGCCATGATGGGTTTTTTCCACTTTTATCTCCGCTACACCCAACCACTTTTCATTCAAGCCATCATGGGCGTCAAAAACCTCTATGATGCCAAACCAGTCGCCATCCATCTCCTCGGCAAGCCAGCAGAGGGTGAGCTCAAGCGTCCCTTCAAGGTACAAGGCATGTTTGGAGGTGCGTTTTGCCACGACCGATGTCTCTGTCTACGCACTCACCGGTTGTGTCACACAGCTCCTGCTGGCGGCCCTCAAACAGACAACGCTGCAGTTTCGGAGGCCGAGAAGAAAGTTGGATCTAAGAAAGATGACTAGGCCTCCCCCACGTATCATGTATTGTCGCGTATATATCTTCTAATCGTGTTTGTCTTCGCGGAGCTAATTCTAGGTATTTTTGGGCCAAATGAAGTTTTCATCTCGACTATTGTTGGATATCCGGTACACCTTCAATCGGCTTTGTGTCTCTTCGTTGTTCTTGCTCTGTTGTATGTCACCAAGCTGTGTTGGAATTCGTCTGCAATCTGCCCTATCGAATTAGGAGTGATCGAGGTGTGAATACGTAGGCCTAGGGTCTGAGCGTGCATGAAGCAGAATGGCGCATTGGTTCCCTTGGCTAGTGCTAACCCGTTGACCGGCTCTGCAAGACGTCGCGCAATAGGCCTATTTCGGGTCATCCTCGTCGTCACTATGTCTCTTCTCCGAACCTGTGAGTTCCTCTTTGTCCCTTTGATTGCTTGGTTGCTCAACACCAGCAATACAGGGATAGACAGTGCTGGACGGACGAAAGATCAACGACTGACAGATGGGTAGAAGTATCGTAGCGTTGTTAAGCGAAAGCCTTCACGCGTTTTCCAACAGCCTCAAAGAATCAGGTCCACCTCTTCGTCTTGTTTTGAGCTGCTTTCCATATGTATGTATGAATGTGAGAGATGTCACTCATAGTCACAGTTGTGACTATCACTCCAGAATGACGGAGCATGTAACCTGCAACTTGACTCAGCTACCTTGCCTTATTCCTTCTCGTGTATACAAAGTATTGATAGTCTGTAACCCAAACTAACTGTACTACACACACTATACAAGTGCATACACTGAGTCTACCCCCCCCCCCCCCCACCCTCACCCCGATTACCCACCACACCCTGCTCCCTCACCCACTCCAGCACCTTGAGCGTGAGGGGTTACATGCCCTCCCTCTCCTTCATCCGCTCCTCACTCCACACTGGCAGCTTGTCCACCAGATCCCGTCTCGCCCTCTGCACATCCTCCCTGAGCCCGATCGCGTACTTCTGCTCGTGCTCCCCGAGGGCGTTGTAGACCATGAGTGAGCTGGGGGTGTCCATGGTCGCACGGTATGCTCTGACGGCCTCGAGCCGCTCGGACTCAGACGAGGCGTGTGGTGGGGGTGCATGGATACGCGAGCTAGCAGGACCACGTGAGGGCGAGCTGGGTCAAGGCGAGGTCAGCGATGGTGAAGGGTGTGAAGGCAAGTGTGGAGCTGATAAACACCAGAGAGGGGTTGTAGGCATAGAGGATGTGCCGGGTTAGCGAATAGCTTGAGGCTGGATAACACCTCGTAAGTATGAATCTGCAGAGTGATAGACATAGAATGGGATTAAGGATGGGCGATAGCAACTCACATTTACTGTGTAGTACTCCCAGCAATATACGTCATCTTCCCGATCCGGCCGTCTACAGGGGAGGGGAACCTATAGTAATCCTGCGGCACCAACCTAAAAATCCCCAATGCGCCTTTAGTATCCTTATCCACGTCGTCCTTGTAAGTGTCTCCCAACAATCTCGAGACGCTGAACTCGCGCCCTTTGTGATCCAGATATGAGTGGCTTCGCTAACACTCCCGAAAGCCATGAAGCGACAATTGGCAGCACTAACTAGACGATAGGGTTCTCGGGTTGTTCGACTGGTCGAGCGGAAGCTTTGAGCTTCCTATAAGCGATGCCGTTAGTAACGAAGAGAGTGTATAGCCGTAGACGAACCGATAGAAGAACTCGTTGAAGTTTTCTACGGACAAAAACAGTTAAAGGAGTTGTGAATCTCGGAATAAGGACTCACTGAAGGAGTCGAGGGGATCCAAAATTTCGTCAGTATTCAGTTGATGGAATTCGATAAAACCGGGGATATCGCGAGCAGATTCGGGAGCATCGTACTTGATACCTTGCTTGATTGACAAAGACTTGAGTAGTCCTCGGGCTGGAGTGTAATAATCGGTCAGGATATATCCCATAACTAACTCTCTGGAGTTTACCTTTAGCACTCTCCATGCGACCTTTGGCACCCTGAAAACGAATGTGCTAAGCATGAATCTTCAGGCAATATGTACCAAAGACGCACCTTGTACAACAGTCGGATACCTAATCTCACATACACCTGCATTTTTTCCTCCTCCAGTTGACCCGTCATATGGTTTTGTACAATAATGTTAGCAGAGGTCTATAGCGGCCGTAAGCACAAGTAGTAGTCAAGGGAGTAGAACTCGACTCACTGCACCAAGCTTATAATCACCACTCGAAATCTTCGTCAGCACCTTTGTGTACCACTTCCTCTGTGCCTGACTGGCCGTCACAAAATTGCCAACTACAATCCTATCAACCTTATTCCAGTCCTTGCTCGCGCAAACTGCCAAGTGCGTTATAATATCCACCTCAGCTTTCTCTCCCATCCGAGGTCGATGGCACAGAGGACAATTCTTGACGTTGATAACACGCTCGGTCGACCCATTCTCCGACCCAGCTCCGTTCTCAACACCTGAACCCGAACCAGACAAAGGTTCAGCACCGATGCCCTCCCCCTTTGTTTTCGACCTTTTGGTTTTCTTGCTTTGTTCCTTTCCTTCTCCGCCCATCGTATCCTTCGTCGTCCGTTTCCGAATCCCAGCCGTGAACCTGATCATTCTCCCACCACTGGAGTCGCCGTTACCCCCAGGCGTGGAGGCACCACTGTCCAGCGACGGCGTGTCCAAAGGCGAAATGGAGCCCGAAACCGGCGTTGAAGCAACAGCCGTAACAGTCGAGTCGGTCGGGCTCCGCACAGGCTTACCCGCCACCTTCCCCCCGAGGTCCTCGCCCGCCGAAGTGAACCCAGAGCTCTCCTCTCCCTCATCCTCCGCATCATCGCCCGAATTATCCACACCAACACCGCGGTTCTTCATAGCTACATGGTCGAGCGGGATCTGCGATGGCTCGGTCCTGTAAGAATCGTCTCCCAACACTGCCGTGACACCGGCGACGTTCGGGCCGGTAAAGTCCAGTCCGTCTAGCTGCAGCTCTTTGCCCCCTCTGTCGCTAACGCCAAGAATGGGCGTGGCGCTGACACTCGAGTCCTCCTCATCCCCTTCCTCTCCTCTCCCGCCTTCCCGCTTGTGTACCCTTCTCTTCTCGCTATCCGGCCTCGTCAGCTCTTCTTCGAGGCAGGTGACGACTTGATCAACAGTTAAAGCATCTTCTTGCCAAACTTGGTCCAGAATGAGTTGATGGTCTCGGGTGTGAAGGTCGAGCCGAGCGAGTCGAGCATAGACGTCAACTCGAGGTGCGAAATCTGACCAACATCGTCAGAGTCGTATTGGGCAATGTATTGGCGCCAGAAACGCTGGCGGAGGGCCGCATATGGCTGGTACTTGGCACTGAAACGCGGAGGGAAAAATAAGGCAATGAAACCCATCAAGTGCAGCAAGGCGTACCAGAATGAGATGGTCAGGGTGTGCTTGCTTGATGTCCCCTTCTCCGTAACTAGCTGCACGTGTAATCCCTTCATATCCCCCTCCAACTGTCCGGCCCCTCCGTCTTCATCAAACCTGTACAACCCGGCTGCGGAGCGCTCTAGTTCACATTGTCAATTTTGTCGTTCGCGAAGAGCTTGTCCCAGTACATGACGACGGGGTTGACCTCGAAAGAGGTTTAGTATCGTCTGACGTGGAAAAGAAGCTTCTTGTCCCAGATGGGGTTGAGTGGATGCCGGATGACGCGAGCCCGGAAGACCTTCTTGCCAAACGAGGTGACGACGAAGGAGTCCAATCCCATCCCGTGCGTGTCCCTATGCGATAGTTCATTACCGATGAGCACAGAGCAAAGTGGACACTACTTACTGTTCACCAACTTGGGCGAGGCACTAGCACCCCGTATCTCCGACATCACAATCCCGACAATATCCTTCCCAGACCCGAGTTGGTCCTCGCCCTTGTTCTTCTCCTTCGACTGCTTTTTCTTCTTGCTCTTCTCCTTTTCCTTGCGTTCTACTTCCTCCTCGATCGTCAAGGTACCAGACATAGTGTCAACCGGAGCAAGATTGAGGCTTGATGTGGGGCTGGCAATCAACGAGCTCGACGGGGTGACGAGCGGCCTTGGCGTCGTCGAAGATTCTTTGGTCGACGAACCGCTCATGTTCCAGCTCTTCCTGCTGAACTGCCTCTTCCTTCCTCCTTTCCTTTGCCCCTCTCACCATCGTCCGCCAATCCGCCCAGTCCGGTTAGCCCAAGTCCAAGTGGGAAGCAGAGGTGGGCTGAGAAGTCGAGTCGCTCCTCAGGGTGGTGGATTTGCGCCTTCCAAACTTCTAGAACTCGGGCTTGGACGCATTTTGTGTCGGAGTGATCGCGGATGCCGGTGAGACACTGAGCTGGGGTGTGGTCATTGGTGGGACGGTGAAACAGGGAGGCCAGTGGTGGGTTCGTGTCGATTGACATCGAGTGAGAAACGGGGTTGGGAATGAAAGCGGTTGAGGCAGGAGTGGTGGCGGCGGTGGTAGACGAGGGAGCGGTGTGGTCGAGCTCTAGGTCGTCGATTTCCTCATCCGAGTTGTCCTCTTTATCGGAGGAGCTGGAGGATAGACTGCCGTTACCTTCAAAGAAGTGAGCTGATTGGTGAGGAGCTTGGAGGCTGCTGCGGATGAAGCTGCCATGGACGGTGAGTGGGAGTTGTAGATTCAGGAGAACGAAGCCAATTTTGAATTTAATTCTACCAGTTGCAGGAACACTTTAACAGGTTGAGACAATGAGGAACGTGACAGGTTGATAGGCGTCATCAGTGCGGGGTGGCATCTAAGAGGGTGCGCCGAGCACTATCACTTGCAAACCACCCGCCCAGACATAGGTGAGGAGAGGTAGACAAGGAACTGAGAAGCCGCGCCCTCTGGGCTCCAGACGGGGTCGGGAGTCCCCTTGATTAAAGGATGACAAGCTATGTGAGGCGTGAGCGCGAGTTGGACAGTAAGAATTGAGCTTACAGGTTACAAAAGCCATTTGAATTGCCAGCAAAGCCATTTGAATCGCCAGCAGGGCCCCGACACCAACTTGAAGCTTGCAAGTCGCACAGGACGACGCCTATCATATGACAGCGCGTTTACGGTCACGTGGAAGTGACCTGTGACAATTAGTAGCGAACTCACAATCGATGCCACTTAGCTTAACCACGACTACGTTATCTCCACATCGCATAAAAGGCTCTTCTACTTGATCTGTCTTTGCAACCCGAACAAGTTTGATATGTCCAAGCCTATCAGCCTTTTCTGCCTCATCTATGGCGAGCCGTTCACCAGAGCCTTTCCGGTGAAGATCAACAAAGACGATACAGTTGGCGACCTCAAGGAGCTCATTGTCAACAAGAATCCCCATGCTTTCGGAGGACATGATCCACGGGACCTCAAACTCTGGAAAGTCGAGATTCCAGTTATTGCAAAGGACAAGGCTCCACAAAAGCCTGAGCTTGATGATGAAGATACGCTGAGCCCTACAGATGAAGTCGGTGAGGTGTTTCCGAAGCAGCCTCTTAAGAAACACATCCACATCATCATACGGGGACCATGTAAGTCGGATATTGCATTCTCACCACGTCAAAACCTAACTTCATTGTTTGGTTGTTTGACCTTAGCCCCTGGCAACGTTGTCGGTGAGCGATCAGCGATATTCATTTTGAACATTGCCATCGAGCTAATAAACTGACGCCGATACAGCTGCTGAGCATCAGGAACCTGAGCTTATACGTGTTGGCTCTAATGCTGACCAGTATCGCACTTTAGTCACTGTGAATTATTCCGGTGCTATTCCCAATGTGAACTGGGAAGACGTAGCTTCCAAGAACGAACTCAGTATGCATGGCGACCTCCCGCAGTTCATCAAGGATATAGTGGACAAACC
>KB722750.1:106942-119602 GCA_000349905.1 Volvariella volvacea V23
CACCATGACCTGTCACCACCTATTTAAGCCAAGTGGAATTCCCAAGTGTTGCTTTGTGACTTCAACCATGGCTGAGCTAATGTCTTTAGTTTTCAGAATCTCAGTCAAGCCAGGAAAGAGATAAGTGTGTGATTGGTTGTACATTTCCTTTCTCATATCTGGTGTTGAAAAGTACTCTTGCAAAGTGGTGAACAGTGGTCAAAGAAACACAAGAAACCAGACAAGCAAGTATGAAATGAAGGACAATGGAAGGTGAACCATGGTCTTGTCCAAGGATGTGAAGGAGCTCGTCTTGTTGTATGATCCATGCAAAACACTCTGTCCAAACAGGATGAATATGCTGTGAATAGATCCACCAGAGACATTGCAATACAAATGTGATGCCAGTTCTGATTCATGTGCTGGCCCTTCAGAGCTAAAGATGATAGCAACCATGAGCTTGGTCTGGAGGTCATAAATCTCCTGCCATAGGGTAAGACATGGTTAGCTGCACCATATAATCTCCTGCCAATCCTTGATTAAAGAGAGATGGTGTTTTTAGTATGTAATCCACCATGTTCTTTATGGGCAGCTTGTGCCATGGATCTTATTGGTTGTCCACAAACCCATATAATGCTTTAGTGGTTGAGGGCTCATCAAAAAGGGTGCCCAAGAGGAAATCAAAACATGGTTGGTGGTACAAGAGTTGGTCCAGGTCTGTGGAGATCTGTTCTTCAAGTTTGCACAGCATGACCTTAACCTGCACAGCATGACCTTAACCTAAGAGATATCCAGCACCTGATTTTCAATGATTATCTTTTCTCTCATTATGTCCAGGGAGCTTAGCTTCATGGTGCTACATTCAGCAGAGTTGAGCACTGCAATTCCTCAATGAAGAAGATAAAGAGTTGGTATGACTTGCTTCATCTCTTTGAGGTATACATGGATTGAGATGTGATATGCTCTGCAAAACCATCATCAAAAGAGATTGATGACCTTTGGATAATACTTACCATTCAAGGATCAGCTGTAGCTGAGCAGCCCTGATGTCCATTATAATTTTCATCATAATGAGTCTCCCCATGAATAGGATTGCTGTAGTCATTTGCATTATATGAGATGGAGATCACCTCATCATACTACAAGCATGCTATAGCCAACTCTAAGCTTACTTAAGAGATTATATAAGAAAATTATATAATCTCATCTTACTTAATCACAGAAACTGCCAAAGCAAGTTTAGTCTGAACTCACTTTGGCAATTGCCAGAAATAGTTCAGTCTGAACCCACTTCAGTGATTGTTATAATAAAGCACATCCAAGTTCAAACTGAACAGTGTTTACTCTATTGCCACCATTGCACAATATGTCCAATTTTCTGATATACATATACTCAATCCAACTAGCCAAGTAAAGATGTAATAGTGTTACTGCATAAAGAAGGGTAGTGGTAATATCAGATAAAGAAAGATAGTGGTATTGCCAGGTAAGGAAAAATAGTAATATTGCCTGATAAAGAAAGAGCTGCACAAAAGAAAGCCATCTGTCATACAGCTCTTGATGGGAAGAAAGGACAGAAAAGTAAAAAGGAGAAATAATGCAACAGTTAGGACTCAAATGTAGAACTGTGTAAGTCAGCCTTATGCTCAAATTATTAAGCCACAACACCTTTGGTTAATTTTAATGTGATTCAAAATCATGCCACACAAATAGCTACAATCTGTAATGACATCATCCTTGCTTTTGAAAAGCCACAAGGGAAGAGAATGACATCAGGCTTACTTTTAAGAGACAGATGAGGCATGAGCTGAAAGTTGCCTTTTGAGGCAAGTTGTCAAGCAGGGTAGGCTGATTTGACAGCTTTGCTGTCATTATTGACAGATATGTGCTCCAAAGTACCAAAGTAGGGCCCTAGTTTGCTCAGGAATAATGGTATGCTCCATTTTGTGTGTTAAACATTTGCTGGTCTGCTGGAGGAGAGCAGAGAGGAAGCTTGAGCTCAAGCTGGACTTTGAGTGGGAGTGCAAGTCTTGTTTTAGTTTAGATGCTGTCTTGGGTGGTGACATTGCATGTTTAGAGTTTGAGGGTGCATTGGAGGTTGTAGGCTTGCTTCAAGCTGAGCCAGACTGGAGAAGGATGTGTGGTGCAAGAGGTGTAATGCTGAGAGGCACAGGTGTGGATGCAAGTGCAGATGCTATGAATACCTGAATATAATCAACAGGAATGTTTTGCAAGCAGGGCTACTTGGGACTGACCCTATGTGAGGGAGGGCATCTAGCAATGTGTGCAATTACAAGTTTGATATGAGGTATAGGATGACTGTGACTAACTAGTTGCATAGTAATACACTGAATGGGCATGAACAGAGGCAAGGAGAAAGAGATGGGCATAGCTACTCATTGTACCCAATTCAAGAGCAAGCAGGAGGCCTGGAGAAGATAGGTGTGAGGGCTAAAGGTGCTGTGAAGTGAAGGCTGAACTTGCCTGGAAAAAGTTTCCAGTTTGGAAACTGCACCATACAAAGATGGCAGAAAAGAAGATGACATTTCTGTTGAGGTGTCAGAAGCATCAATGGAGCAGGAGCTGTAGACTTACATGTATTTAGTCATCAAGCAGTATGCTGCTAGAGGCCCTGTTGTGTCTGCTGGGTTAATATCTGAGTTGAGATACTCCAAGAATAACTTTTGCTATATCTCTCATCCATTTTCTCCATCCATCTGTCTAAATTTGACAGTCATTGTCTCATTCAATAGTGCCTTGGACATATCTTGGGATATTGACTACAAGTACTAAACACCAGAAAAAACAACAAGGGAGAAGAAAGATGGAAAGGAATACTTGAGTTAACAGTGAAATACAGTAGATAGCTGTGTTGAGTCGCAGGTCACATGCTCTGGCATGCTAGAGGGTGACAGTCACAAATGTGACTATAAGTGACATCCCTCATACTCTTACATATGCCATCATGACTCTCTGCTCAGTATTCTTTCACATCACTTATTGCATTGCAAATGTGATTAAATTAGCTCATTCCAATATGCAAGCCCTGAGAATAGCTAGATCACATTGTCATATATGCTCCAACATGCCAAAGAGTGATATGGCTGTAACGACTAATGTAATGACAAACAGCAGTCAATAAATCTATTGCTGTGAATGTTTAATATGAGTATCTAAAACAGCTTGAGATAACACAATATGCATGTGGTGAAATTCTGTGCAAGCAATTTCAGATATTTACATGTATTTCAACAAGCTCATAGTTGCATAACTGTGAGATGAACCTTATTTTGCCCATCTACATACATTGTACCCCATGAAGCAAGCATCAGAAAGTGTATTCTGTCAACTTCTAATCTACTCCTAACTTGTGTCCAACTTCTAACTATTGACTCAAGGTAGCTGAGGCAAGTTGCAGGTCATGTGCTCTGGCATGCTGGAGGGTAACAGTGACACTTGTGATTATAAGTGATAATCACAACAAGTGTTACAGGTCATGTGCTCCAGCATGCCAGAGGATGACAGTTACACTCATGACTACAAGTTACAGTAGAAATAAGCACAAATATAGGCTCAAGTCATATGATGTGTTGGCTAGTGATCATGTGACTACTCAGATCTGATCAAAAGATTGAATCTCAATCATTTTTATATGTAATCATTTATTCTTCTTTTTAGAAACAAGTATTGTTCCAATATACTATTCCATGATATCTAACAGTATTATATAATGATCTGTGCTTACTTTTTTTTCCCACTCCATCTGCAATGCTTGCAGCATTGCAGATGGAATAGTGTTATAGTGAATTCCATGTGGGCTAGTTGTGCCAGCCATATAAGGTACATTGAACTTCAGCAGGCTCTGTTAAAGATGCATTAAGTCTATATGGGCTGGCTTTGCCATCCATTTAGGTGCTATTCCAAGATATAATATAGCCATCCTTAGTGAATAAAAAATGTATAGTAAAATGTATTTGCATTGTGGGTAGCACAGCCAGCCAATGTTTATCCAATATCAAAGACTACTAAAGTTAAGTCTATATAGGCTGGCTTTATCACCTGTCTGAAATTCACTAGTTGGTGGCCAACAGCTAAGCTCACTGAAGTTTCATACAACTTATATGGCTGGCACTACCAGCCCATATGAAATTCACCAATGAATGGCCAATATTAACATCATCAACATATATCTAGGTGGTTGGTTATCACTTTGATGCATTCCATATAGCCAGCACTGCCAGCCCATATGAGATTTATTAGTTAGCAGCCAATATCAAAGCCTACTGAAGTTAAGTACATATGAGCCAGCTCTGCTATCCATCTGGAATTCATGAGTTGGTGGCCAACAGCCAAGCCCACTGAAGTTTAATACAACTTATATGGCTGGCACTACAGCCCATATGAAATTCATTGATGGATGACTAATATGAGAATTTAACATTGTCAACAAATTTTTCAGTTGGGCTAGTAGTGCCAGCCATATGAGGTTCATCAAAATGATAACCAACCATATAAAAGACAATAGTTTAGCTGGCCATGCTATTGTAAATAAGATGTCTACTTAATGGCTGAATTTGCTGCCCATACACAGAACTCATTTGATGAGTTACTTTGGTAGCTCATATTATTCAGAACAATACACACTTGCTTATATTACTTGTATTTCCATTTTTGATTGTGAAAACCTTAACCTAGGGTTAAAACTGGTTGGCCAAATCCAAGTTTCTCATATTAACCCCAGTCTTCTTGGGAACGCCACTGCTTTGTCATACACACAAGTCTGAAGATTAGATAAGATACTGGCATCTTGGCATATGAGAACCCACAATGGCCATCTTGGCCCATCTTGGCATATCACACCTGTCATGCCCCCAGTCAACTCAGCTATGCCACCATTGTTTTTGGTAAGTAAGTTATTGTTCTGCACATTGCTAATATGTCCTCTGAGTAAAAGCAATCAGAACTTATGTCTAGTCAGCTCCAATACAGGTCCTGAAGAGTCTATAAAAGATGAAACTGATTTGGTGAATAGCCTCCACCAGTTGACCACATTGGCTAAACTTTCTCTTCACTAATCTTCTAATCATTGCTCAAGACATTGCTTCACTCCACCCTTCACTCCACCTGCCACACTACCACCACCACCATGCTGTGTCCAACAATGCTAGTGACCTATCACTACCACATCACATTCAATGACACCACCACCACACCACTACCACCACCATCTCATGTCTAATGATGCTGCTGCACTACTACCACTGTCACATCACATCTAACAATACTGGTGGCCTACCACCACCGCCATCTTGCATCCAACAACAATGCTACACCACTGTCACCACTACCACCACTCCTCATGTCATGTCCAAGACACCCACTATCACTGCTATCTTACATCTAATGATGCCGCTGCACCACTGCCACTGCCACATCACAACCACTATATCCAATGACACTGCCACCCACCACCACCATTGCCACCATGATTTTGCATCTAATGACGCCACCACACCACCACCACCACCACCACCACCACCACCACCACCACCACATACCCTTTTCCCACTCAATCTCTACACTTAACATTCTTCAGTATATAAACACACTTCTGAGATTGACTACATGTGTGTCAATACAAAAGAACAGTAGTAATAATTTTGGTATATAGAACATGTACATTACAAATGAGTGTAGATGTAGTATGACTATGGTTACAACTAGTTACAAATGCAATGTGAATGTTCAAAGACAATATATGCATATTACAATCAATAAAAACTTAATTTTGCTTATCAAAAATTATGCAACATATCAAGCTCATTGACTTCAATGCAAAACAAATGCATATGATATTTTTGTGGCAATGCAAACTTAACTTCTCTTCTTGCACTGATGACAATGACAGATGTGACAACAATGCAATAAACTTTTTGCAAGCAAAGATATTATCAGTAGTCCAATTGAGATACTTTTTGTGGCAAAGGTTCTCTTATATGCAGTTAAAACTCATACTGAGCTTATTGACAGGTTAAAGTATACTGATTGAATGACCATTGAGTAAGATATTGCATATTTAGTATGGCTTTGACTTATACTGGAATAATACTGAGATTGATAGCCAAGGTTAAGTGGATGGAAGTTGCTGCCAAATCAAAAAAATACCCAAAGTCCTGAGGTCTACAGACTAAGCACACAAGCTCAGAAGTTATCCACCAGGCACCAAAATCAGGCATGGCTTTTCTGGTCCTAAAAAGACCAAGTCCAGAACATAGTGAGGACTTGAAATATATGTGTTAGGGTATGTACTGTGGGAAAAATGGGTGAATTGGCAATTACATGCATCTCAGGCTAGTTTGCTGAGCAAGCCACTATGCTGCAACTTATTATGTGTCACAGTTTTTTCACATGTATTCACTTGATCTCAAGTGTATACCTTTTATCTTATCTTATCAGATTGGATATGCATATTATTTTGTTCGCTTTTAGTAATACTTCTTTTATATCAGTTATTCCATCCATATATCACATGCCAATCTCACTTTTGATCTTAATCAATTTAGATTGATCCAGTAATCCAAATGGGACAAGCCATTGATCCACTATATGCACTCTGGCCCAGACTGGCATCTGTTCAGAGTAACATGTGAATATGTACTCAGCACCAACTCAGCAGTAGTGGCTAGGTACTATATAGTATTAAAAATAAGATTCTACCAGAATGTATTTAAGTAGGACCATCTGAGGCATTGCTCCTCAAATTGAATAACATCTCTTACTGCTCTTCAGTCACTTCTAAGGCTTTCCCACTTTGACTCCCCTGCTACAAAAAAGTATAAACAAGGGTAAGTCTTAGATTTGTGATATTATGTAACTACATAATACTGGGTAAATGGTGCTAGCCCAATGGTTGGATGAATGCACTTCTGAGAAACAAGGGTAATTGTATTCTCTATTGAATACATGTACTGTAATATATATGCTATAATCCAAAGCTATCACTACAATCTCTTACATCTTCTGAGTTTCCTAAGACAGCAGTCTGACTATTCAGTGAAGGAAAAACATCATGCAAAATACAAACCAGAAATTTTCGCCAATGTCTTAGCCAGTGTTTTCTCCAAGATTTGAGAATCATTCTTTATTGTAATTCTCAAGTCTTTGGAAGACTGTCCCTCAACCAGCTCTGGGTTAAGCATGAAAGTAGGATAGAACACCTCCCCATCCTTACCTCCCCAGTCAAAGTCAATCAACTTTACATGGCCATTGTTTTTACTGATAATAATATTTGCATCACACAAATCACCATGAACAAAACCCTTATCATGAAACTCTTTAATGAGTATTCGCAAATCAGTCTTCCAATGCTCAAGATGCTCTGAGATAGATTTGTGCAGGGTGATGGGAACTGCATTGGCTTCGAATTCCATCATGACACCATGCTAACCACCAGGAAGATGCTGATAGGCAAGCAGTGTGGGTGCATGACCAGATGTAGCACAGATGGCATGCAGCTTAGAGCAGTATCAACACACAAACTTAATGAGAATGATTTGTGTTTGTCCATCAACTTTGGTCATAGCTAGATATAAAAGCCGTTTGTGTGGGAAATCACCAATTGGCTGTTCAATTCAGAATTCAAGTAAATTGTTAGATGTCAAATTTGTATTTAACCACCTGTGGAGTTTGGATACACCAGGAAGGAAGTGCTGCCAGTTTCTTTGATGAAAAGCTGGTCATGTATGTCCTTAATGATACGGGCTTGGAGAACTAAAGCAGCTATAAAGGCTTGATGAAGTGCTTCATAATCCCTTTCTTCTGATGCTGAGCAAATGCATGATAACACTTGTCACGGTTTTCTACATGTGATAGCATTCACTACTACTTTTCTTCAATTATCTCACATTCTTCTAGTAACCCTCAGGTGCTAACACCCTTAAGCAGCTATTGTGGGCGCTTATGCCTCAGCACTTATCTTAGGCATCTATTCTTATTATATAATTATTATTAGTAATATCTTTACATGCCAAGACTTCTCTAGAACTTTCCAGAAGATTATGGAACATCCCAGAATCTTAGAGTCATATTACATCATGATTGAGTCATGTACAGCCTCACGAAATGTCATGGAACATTGTAGAATAGAGGGACTTACACCATTGGTCAATTAGTTAAACACATGCTTCAGATATCTGATAGATCTGTTGTCAGTCATTTATATTGTACAAATAGTTATACATAGTCTTGTAGATATATAAAACCTGTACTTCTGAGTACCGCTCCTCAGATCAATCAATTTTGTTCTTTCCTTGCTCTACTGCATTATCTGTACACAAGCAACTGCCTTATTTGATTCTACTTCTCCTAAAGATCATCTCAAAGGTAAGTACTTGTAACAATGCTGGGGTAAGATTGACGAGACAAAACTGGGTTTTGACACTCAATATTGCATAGAACCTGACATCACATCCTAGACAACAAGAATAATCAGCATCAAAAGATGCAATCAACTAGTGTTCAACTCTTACTAACAATTGTTATACCAAGTCCAGGCACCCTCCACCCATCCTGCTTTATTGACAGACCTTCTGTTCCCTGAGCAAATGTATGAGCAAAATATCCAACAAGTTTGACTTCAGGAATTGCAGAGTTGCCAGTGAGTCAATTCTAGAATTTACCAATTATGGTTGCCATATTGTGCAAACCAATATAGTGTCCATCCAACAATGTAGACCCAATAGATACCACTGTAAGTTTGGAATACAAGTTGTCTTTCCTCTTGGAAAAGATCTTGTTAAGCAACTTCAGTCCATCTTTTTTCCTCTCATTTTCATCTTTAAAGAACTTGCACATTGACTGAACAAAACCTTTAACAGCCAAATGATGCTGCAAGGCATCCACATTGTTGAGACCCTCAACATCTGTGGCACCTGCAAAAATGTCAAGGAATTCACTAAATCTATTATATAATAGCGAAACTGGTGAAATGCTGCAATCTTCTTCTGGTCTATCATCTAAGATCCTTTCACTCAATTTGGCTTGTAGAGACTTGTAGACAGATGGCTGAGCAAGGGTAGAAGGCACAGTTGTCACAACCTTTGCCTGTTTGATGTGGGAAGCAAGGTCTTCATCCAACAGCAACCCTTCATGCTTCTTTCGTCCTAATGGGCAGAGTGAGAAGCAACTTGTGGCAATGGAATAAATGTGATAACGACTCACCAATAATATCTATTCAAAAAATAGAATAACAAAAGTACAATTAGTGTGCAATCAGAATGAGAACACAAACTCACATAGTGAGGAAATGAAATCCAAGTGTCACTTACCAGGAACCTTTATAATGATGTGAATACATTCTTCTGCAGGCTTCACTGGGAACAACTTGCCAATTTTCTATGTAGGGCTTAGTGTATCTTCATTATTGAGCTCAGGCTCTTGTGGAGCCTTATTCTTTGCAATAACTGGAATCTCAACTTTTCAGAGTTCGAGGTGAACTGAATCAATGCCCTGGAAATAGTTCAATCTCTTGTTGACGATAAGCTCCTTGAGATTGCCAACTGTATCATCTTTGTTGATCTTTACCAGAAAGGCTTTGGCAAACAGCTTGCTATAAATGAGGCAGAAAAGGCTGATAGGATTGGACATATCAAATGTGTTCGAGTTACAAAGACAGATTGAGTAGAAAAGCTTTTGAGCAATATGGAGATGACATGGTTATGGGTGAAGTAGCATCAATTGTGAGGTGCCACTATCAATTGTAATGGGTTATGCACTACATGGCCGATGTTCATTAATGAGTGTGGTCACACCATGGGCAATGTTTGAAACCAGCGTCAGAGAATACTAAGAATAAACCTTGAAGTTGCTTCTAGTTAGTGCTTCAGTATCTCTGTTAAATAAACTGTGAATATACATGTCAAATTAAATTCACTTTACTGGCAGTTGGATGTACAAGGAGTTCATGACAAGGTATTAGATTTGATGGTATGTGAGTGTTATCATCTGCATGATCTATCTTTTGTGTGTTATCCTGGCTTATTACTTGATATTTGAAGGTGCATGTACTTCATGGAGCAGATACATTGAAATGAGGTCTTACTAATTAATGTTTGACACACTAGCATCATGAGTGACCATGAATGGGAATAAGTAAATGGCCTAGCACGACACCTAGTACAACAGGTTACCTTAATGTATGCTGCCCACTCATTTAATTGATTTTCAATAATCTTTCATCAGATCATCACTGTTCAACACTCCAATTCTTTTCTTGGCATCTTGTTAACACACAAATGCAATATCAGTGCACTATTTTAATTTCTTGCAATTGTGACATCAGAGTTAGAGGCTACAAAACACACAGAAGGAACTAGGATTTTCGCTGCCTTGCATACTGTGAGTATACAATAGTAATACAGAAAATATGTCTATGAAGTGTCCATAGTAATTCACCTGTATTTATTGTGAATATACTAAAAAAACATATCTCAGTGGTACCTACAAGATACACAGGTACATAATACCACTTATCAACTCGGAACAAGTCAACTGAGGCAGTGTCATATCTGACCAGTTAGGTCAGGCTGCTCTCTACCTCTACTTTGTACAGCATCATTGATGCCTATATACACAGAGGAAGTCAGGAGCAGAAAAGTCATCTACAGGCCACCCTCTACAAATTCTTGTGATGTGGTCAGGAGGAGGTCACCCTGGAGAGAACACCTGGGTCTTGGCTCATTCATTACACATGTTTCAGGCTGGTGCTCTAACTGGAAGTTTCCAGTAGAAAGGGAGATGTCAATTGATGGCACACCTGGGCAGCCATTATCCACACAAGAAACTCTGCAAGAGGCTTTGAATATAGCCAGCATGGTGAGTAAAGCATTGTAAATCTATCTTTTCTCTCCTACTCCTTGGGTCATGAAATAGTGCACCCACAGGCCATGGAGTACCTTTTGCCATTGGGAGGCTTATAAGGGGGTGACTCTTGTCTGTTGCCTATGAGCCAGATAACAAGTACAATGAAGGGTGCAGTTACCAGGCTCTAGTTGCTGTGTGCTTCCAAAACTATCTGCTGTGAGCAATGGAGAGTTTGACTTCCCACTTGGCTAACCTGTGAGCACCATGGATGATCTCTCAAAGATCAGGGCTTGTGTAGCCCACCATCCATGTGACACCAGTGACTTATGGAGTTGTCCATCTGGTGAATAAGTGACCAATCAAAATGGCTGCTATGTGCACCATCTCTACTGACTGATCTATCCTATTTCAAGATTCCTTTTCTGCTTAAGGCAACAATTAAATAAGAAAGACCCAGGCATCCCCACCTACATGACCTTCTGTGGTCTGCAGTTATCATGCCGCAAATGGGTGGCCTTGGGGTAACTTTCTTGCTCCTGACTACCTGAGCAAATATGGATGGTAATGCCACTGTGCTCAGATGAGGGTAGCCCTTGTCTATACAAAAGTATGACACTGTGTTTCAGAAGTATGACTTGGTGGTATTTGTGACAAGTGAATGTTGGCCTCTGAGCTCAGTTGCTGACAAGTTACAGTATTTGAGTAGCAAATGTACTTTCTCCATCATCTGCTACGGTATGTGAATCTGATTAATCTTGTGAATTAGATAGGTCAAGAGGTTGGATATATAGATAAAGGCCTAAAAGCATAACATCTGCCTGCTTCTGGATAATTTTTGTCAGGGCTCGTAAGAGCCCCTGACATAAATGCCCGGCATTCAGATGCCCACTAAGCATCTTCACACCACCAATAGGCACTGACCAAGCATCTACACCCACATTCAGACGCCCACCAAGCATCTTCATTATTTCATTTCTTTTTTCTTTTCCTTTTCCATTGCACCCTCTTTACTATATCTTCAATACATAATACATATTACCCTATTTTTCCTCTTACTCACCACCATTACCTATACACATCCACTCATCTATACCATACACCCTTATCTACGATACCCATTCCCACCTTACCCATCTCCACTTCTCATATATGGTATACTCTTTGTTCACTATTACATCTGATGACTCAATCTTGTCCTTGATGGACATGTGTCAAGTCAGAAGATCATTCCATGACTTCATATGACTCCATCCTCTCCCACATTGACTGCACATAACACAGGCTTACATGTACATGCTGACCTAGCTTACATGTCCCCTGGTCTGCACTACACTCTTCGCTCAGGACTCCCACCTTGATATGTTCATTCTTACCCCTCCTACTTTTCTCCACCAGAAAGATTATATCCTTTTATTTATCTTTATTTATCTTTGAGTAGTATATATACCATACTGCTCTTGCCACCTATTTCCCAGCTTTAAAGATTCTTTGCTTGGGAATAGGTAAGCAACTACGAGCTAGCCTCTTCTTTCCACACCTTTACTTATATTCTTCGCTTGGGAATAGAATCTGAGCATTCGCTTTCTCCTCAACAATTTTTCAGGTCTTATGCACCTCAACATACATATCAAGTTGATATACTTCAAACCCAATTTGACCTCAGCTGTTTAACTTCTTGATGCTGAGATCATTCATTGTGTCAAAACTTACTACTGATAAGCATTTTGCCATTGTGCCATTGACTCAGATGATGCTGGAGAGTAAGAGATCTTTAATGTCAGTCTTCTTGAAGCTATGCACATAGTGAGGCATGCCTGATTT
>KB722750.1:119702-142599 GCA_000349905.1 Volvariella volvacea V23
GGTCCAGATAACCATAAGTCCAGTCCATATTGACAGTCCGTCCAACAGGTCATGAACCAGGAGATGCATGAGGTGATTCTGGTGCTTGAAACATTATCCATGTATTTGCTACCACAGAAATGACATTGCCTGTTGCCAAAGAGACCTTGCAATATTATCTGGGTGAACACTACCAAGACCACAACTGGTGGCCTGCACTTGATGCCATTATGCATGCAGAGGGTGATGCCACCACTGCCCTTCAAGCTGTTGAGCACCTCATAATAGCCAGCCAATATTCTCATCTAACTTTCAAGATACACTACTCTCTACCTTCTTCCTAGCTTACTACCACTGAATCCAATCTTCTTGCATCTGTTGATGCACTCAAAAGTTGAAACTGAATTTTAGAGACCTCTCATCAATAGATAAACTGCTTGAGCCAGCAAATAAGATAGAAATCAGGAATTCTCCCTACAGGTTTGAAGGGGGTGATGCTGATATCTTGAAGGAGGTCCACAAAAAATTCACTGCTGATGAAGGAGATGATGAGGATGCAGCCAATGAAGATGAGGATTTCAAGGGTGTAAAGGAGGTTACCATTAGCCAAAGCAATGCAATCTTGATGTACCAGCAGTTAGAAACTGTATGCCTCAAATATGGCTTTGATCTTGCTGTGGATTTGTCCTACTTGCTGCAGAAATTGCAAATTAACTTGAAGTATTCATCAAGGTCATGTTGCTTTGTGCCCAGAAGCTTGTTGTGCCTCAAGAAAGCAGAGGCTCCAGTGTAGAGAATGGGTGGCAGCAGGTTGGCAGTGAAGGAAAATGTATTTACCATCATGCTGTCACAAAGTGTCTTAATAAATAAATCTCATACTGCATCGAAAATAGGTGAAAACTGACAATATGCATTATGACATATTATACTGTACTATATGCACAAAGTAATGAATTTTTGTCACACAGTGTGTTCCATTTGTTGTCAGGGCTCATAAGAGCCCTTGACATAAACACCCAACATTCAGACACCCATCAAGCATCTACACACCATCAATAGGTGCCAACCAAGTGTCTACACCCACATCCAGATGCCCACCAAGTGTCTTCATTATTTCATTCCTCTTTTCTTTTCCTTTTCCATTACACCCTTTTTACTATATCTTTGATACATAATACATATTACCCCATTTTCCCTCTTACATACTACCATTACCTATACACATCTGCTTATCCATACCCTACACCCTCATCTTCAATACCCATTCCCACTCTACCCATCTCCACTTCCCACATATGGTATACCCTTTATTCTTTATTGCACCTGATGACTCGATCTTGTTCTAGATGGACATGTGTCAAGTCAGAGGATCAGTTATGATCTCATATGACTCCACCCTTTTCTCACATTGACTACACATAACACGGGCTTATGCATACATGCTGACCCAGCTTATGCATCCCCTGGTCTGTGTGCTACACTCTTCACTCAGGACTCCCACCTTGATATGTTCATTCTTACCCCCCACTTCTCTTCATTCAAGAGATGATATCCCTTTATTTATCTTCAAGTAGTATATATACCACACTACTCTTGCCATTTATTCCCCAGCTTTAAAGATTCTTTGCTTGGGAATAAGTAAGCAACTATGAGCTAGCCTTTTCTTTCCACACCTTTACTTATATTCTTTGCTTGGGAATAGAATCTGAGTATTCATGTTTTCCTCAACATTTGCCCATATATCCTCATAACCCATAGCCCAAAGTTATTACTAAAAGGTATGGGATATTGAAAGTTCTACTGTAGCACCAGTGCTTGTTTGATAAACAGAAATTGTGGTGAGAGGTCAAGTGACCTTGGCAAGCAAGGTAATGAAGTGCAGCAAGTGCCAAAATTTGATAGCCAATGCTTAAGGCTGAGTAGGCAGACACTAAGCAAATACAAACAAAATGCACTCCAAGAAGGCAACTCAAGACTTGTGAGTTCTGACCAGATAAATCTTACAAGGTGTCTCAATTACAGGTATCTGTTGAAGCAAGACTAGACTTGTTACTAGTACTTTTGACCAGACAAAACTTACAACCCCGCTAGGCCAGATTCAAACCCATGTTAATAAAAGGTACCTAGGCCTAGTAAACACCAGGGATCAATTGGTATGCAACATCCTCCTTCCACTTTTCCCACTCTTCTCCAAAACACTTTTGCAGCATCTCATCTTCCTTCACCATTCTGCGAGCCAATGCAATCACACCAACCACACTCACAATGGTCACAACATTCCAAAAGGTGCCCCAGGTCTTGGGGTATGTCCCCGAACACTCCACAAGCCAAGATCCAGCCGTAAAATGACATATCAGAGTTCCAAAAGCCACAGCGAGAGCACCTGTATAACTTGGATGGCGAACGATGGAATAAGGTCCAGATGTGATCAACTTGTGGTCGTGCTTGACACCCAACTCAAAGGTGAACTGCTTTCCCATGATCTGGTAGCACGTCCTTCGAATGAGGGCACCAGACATGATAAGTGCCCAACCTAAAAGAAACAGCGGGGTGATGCGAATAGTGGATATGACGTTGGTGGGCAGCAAAGGATGGAGGAGTGCATTGATCACTGGCATGGAAAATGCACTTGTCGGATTGGCGTAGGCCAGGATGACAGCGGTCTCTGATGCAGCGGCAGCTAGAAACAAGACCTACAGAATAGAGAATCGATCGGCAGTCCATGAGGAGATTCAGTGGGCACGCACCTTGGGTACTATAGGGAAATGAGGGAGCAGCAACTCGAAACCCGTTGGCTTGAGCTGTTCCTGGAATGAGGGTGGTGGGTTCGGAGGGGTGACCGTAAGGTGGATGCCCCATGTAATAGACCATAAAAACGGCAGTCTCAAGAGCGACATGGAAACCGTTGGGATCCGACGAGAGAAGCCGGTGCGTCCAACCAACGAGGCTATATAACAACCTGAAAGGGTGTTGCGTACCTGCGTCCGGCACCGGTGAGACAGCCTGTGGTACCTTGCGGCTCCCCAAGCGCGATGACTCGACGCTATTCAAGTCCCACAAGAATCCAGCCTCTGTAGCTACTAGTGGAGCCCTGCATCAGGGTCAGAGTCACCTACTTCCTCCATCGGTGCGGACGAGAGGCTGCATGGAAGAGGCCTCGTCCAGGTCGTCATCGAGAACCCAACGGCCGTGAGTAAAGACAACACACAGCAGTTTCCAAGGCAGAGCAGCAGGACGAGCATACATTCCTTCAAGAGCCCTTATTGTACAATATCGCCGTAGTCGACTACACTGGTGTACATGTGCTAGAACAAGATGAACGGGCAGCAGCACAGGCCGGCACAGAAGCCTGCGAGACTAGAATGACGTGAGACGAGCCGAGGGGTGTGAGTGATACAAGACATACCAAGCACAGCAGGTATTGCAGCGTTGCTCGTCCCGCTTCTCGGATTGGACATACACCACCTCGGGCCGTCCCACGGGTTGGGGCTGGTGATGGACAGGCTGGGGGTATGCGACCGGGGCCTGTTGCGGCGGCTGGTAGTACTGTGCGCCGCGGTATTGGGAATCAGAGTCTATGATGCGCGATGAGCGTGCGAGCGGAGGCTGGTGAAAGGACGCACAGGATGCTCCCTGGTAGGCAGCCTGGGGTTTCTCGACGGACGGCTTGAACATGGTGGGCGGGAGCTGGGGAGCGGGCGGGGTGATTCAGATGGAGGCGGCAGTGACGTAGTCGTCGACGGGGCGGTGGACGGGGCGGCGAGGACGGCGAGGCACGTGGTGCTTGGCGCTGGGCGGCGTTGGCTGTGCGGCGTCGAGTACTTATTATCTGACCAGAGCCAGACTCGCCATGTCTGCTCCTCCTGTGCCCCCCCGTCCGTACGACCTGCTGCCCCAGGACGCGTCTGCGCCGCCCCCGGTGCCCCCAGTGCCTCCGGATTTGAAATATCAGGCAGATCGATTCGGATCTCCACCTCATTTTGAGGATCCTCTTGCCGCCCCTCGTCCTCACAAGATTGATCCTTCGCTGCCCGCAAATGTCAGTCTCTTTCGCTCCTCTCTCCTTCTCTGACCGTCTTCCCATCCAGATGGCCGCCAACCTCGACCACCAGCTCCAGCAGCAGCAGCAGTACCGACCGCCTCCTGCCCCCTCGCCTTACGTCAACGCTTCGCCCGGCTTTGTATTACCTGGACAGGGTCCTGCGCCTCAGCCGCGTCCGACTTCTGTTCTTCCACCACCCCAAGGCGCAAACTGGTCTCCGTGGGCCATCCCAGGTGCAGGTCCCCCAAATCCAGGCTACGCCTCTCCTCCCCAGGCTCCTCCAATGGCTGGCTACTCAAACCAAACCCGTCCATACGACCCCGTCAATGGTCTCGCAAACTCTTTCAACAGTCTTTCCTTCGCCAGCGCTCCTCCACCCGCTCAGCAGCCCCTCCATCGCGCCCCATCAGTCACCTACGGTCCTGTTCCCAGAGCCCCTAGCCCACCCTCCGTTCTTCCATCCCTCACCGCCCCGCTTCCCACCCTGCAGCAACTCAATGTCGCCCTTCCCACAGTTCAACAGCCCACCCACGATCCGGCCCTGAGGGTTGCGTGGTGTCGTGACGTGCTCTTCCTCGTAGATCGCGCCACCGGTGCTGCAAACGCCAATGACCCTCCAGTTGGCCCAGTCACCATACCCGATCCTCAGCTCCAGCAACTAGTCCAGGTCGCTGTTCCCATAATCCTCCAGCTTGCTAATATCACCGCCACGCCCACCCCCCCTTACGTTGCCGAGGCCACTTTCTTTAGGGCCACTTTTGCCGCCAGCGGTGCTTATCCAGAACACATCCAACGCAATCCACGTATCGCCTTCCGCGACTTTGAAGCCGCCGCTCGAGCTGGTTACGCTGCCGCTTGGTTCCGCCTCGGTAGAGACTACGAGAACTTCAATGACTTTCCTCATGCAAAGGACTGTTTCGAGCGAGGCGTAAAATTGGGTGTAGAGTCCTGTGCCTATGTGCGTTTACTTTACGTCTTTCCCCACTCTCGTCTAACTTTTTTACTCGTAGCGAATGGGCATGGCTCATCTCATGGGCCAACTCGGTTTCCCTGCCAATACCGAACTCGCTGTCCCTCTCCTCCACCGTGCTGCCACTCTCGCAAGCACCAATACCCCTCAGCCAGCTTACGTCTACGCCCTCCTCCTCCTCAACGAATTCTCTCACGTCAACATCCCTCCTCACCTCTTCTCGCCCTTCATCCCTGCCAACTCTTCCGCCACCCTCGAAGCCCGCAAGCACCTCGAACGGGCAGCCTATCTCGGTTTCGCTCCAGCCCAGTACAAATTAGGTCACGCCTACGAGTTCGCTCAGCCCCCCTTCCCATTCGATCCCTTGCTCAGCGTTCAATACTACAGCCTTGCATCCCAGCAAGGCGAAGTCGAAGCCGATATGGCCTTGTCTAAATGGTTCCTATGCGGTAGCGGCGACGCCGGTGCCCCTGGAGGTTTCGAGAAGGACGAGAATCTCGCCTGGACATTTGCTGATAAAGCCGCCCGTCGAGGACTTCCAAGCGCCGAGTTCGCAATGGGTTACTACGCCGAAGTAGGAGTCGGTGGACCAAAAGACCTCAACACCGCCATCAAATGGTACACCAAGGCCAAGGAACACGGGAACCAAGACGCTGCCGAAAGATTAGCTGCCCTAAACAGCGACGAAGGCCACGCACTTTCAAGGCAAGAACACGATGCCATCACCGAGACCAAGCTCGTCCGCAAAAGAACACAAGCACGACAGCGCTCCGACACCCTTCCACCTGGGCAGCAGCAGCCTCCTGGCGCATACCCATCCGGTCCTGGTCCACAGCAGCCCGGTCAACCCCCTCGTGGTTCACTAGACGGTCGCCAAGTAGTCGACATGGTACGACGAAACTCGGTCAAGCAACAAGGATATGGGTACAACAGCGGAGGGGCTGCGGCTGGTGGAAGACTGCCACCTGTTCAAGAGCAACCCGGCCCAAGCCCTGGTCCATCACCAGGCATGCCTGAGCCCGAACCCCACCGACACTCCACCTCTCCCGGTCCTGGCCCCCGTCCCAGCGCAGGATCTCCTCAGCCACAACACTTCCCTGGCGCAAACCGCTATCAACTTAGCGACGCACCTGTTCCCAGCGGTTCTGGCGGCGCCAGTTCCCCCGGTCCAGGAAGAGGTGCCGGTCCCAGACCAGGCAGAGGACGCGGGAACTACATCGACGGAGGATACAGTCGACCACCTCCATCTTCCGGCTCTAACCCTGGCTCTCCACCTCCCGAACCACAATCCCCAACCGCAGGGCCAAAGAAACCCGGTCCTGCTACGTTCGCCGAGATGGGCATTCATGGTGTGAAAGCTGAGGATAAGGATTGTGTTATCATGTAGAGAAAGAGGGAAGGAAGGGAAGGAAGGATTGCGGATTGATGGTGATGGTATATTGATACCTTTTGATTAGACCCTGCTAGTAAATTGGCTTTAGCCAACTTTTGTACGTATTCAATGATAGGATGCGTTGTCTTTTTCCTTCTTTTGACCGCCACATCGGACTGGCCGGGCAATTCGGTTACTTCTGCTCTATCTTGTTTCAAAGAGCGATGGTCGCATTGTGTCATCCCGGCAATCTCTCGCCGCAAGTGAAGCTTCTGTTATGGATTATAAGGAGGCTTACCACGATCCTGAAGATTTGAGCGACGTGTCTGATCCCAAGCCACCCGACTTGACAGTGTGCATCTGCAACTATCTGAATTTGGTGGCGACGAACCTGCCGACCAACACAATGATGTAGCCCACATAATGAGACATCTCAGCCCTTTTACTGGCAAGGTCCATTTACGTGCCGTGTAAGCTCCAGCTACCAAAGCATTCAATTTTCTGTGTATACATATCATACAAATAGGAACGACACTTCACACTAGATTCGCATTTTCTGTCGAGCTCAAACTTTTGACAACGTAGCAAAAAGTACACGAAAACGAACTTGCGCTCACCCACTACAACCACTAACACTTCGAAGAACTAGACGACGACCTCAGGCCTTACTGACCTGAGCAACGATCGAGTTGACCCAAAGGTGAGTATCGATTTTGACGTGGTCCGCAAAAGTGACCTTGACTTGGGGACCGTAGATAACTGTGTGGGATGAGCCACCAAAGTGGAACATTCCAAGCTCGTCGCCGGTATTGACGTGCTGTCCCGATTGGACCGATAACCCACAGGTTGACACCTCCGCCATTCCAACTCCAATGAAGCAAACGAGTCCGATGTCTGGATTGTCGGCCTGGATGTAGATCAAGGCTCGAGTAGCGGCCATTGTAATCCAAGCCTGGGAGCGAATGAGGGCACCATGAGGGTCGCCTGGTTTGAGATCTGGATCATCGGGTTCGGCACCAGCATCGGGCAGTGCAGCGTAGTAGGTACCAGGGATGACAATGGCCTTGGTGATCGTGCCATTGATGGGGCTACGCCAGCGATGGTAGTCCTGGGGACTGAGGAAAGCCTGGTAGACAGTTCCACCAACAAACAACCTGGCGGACTCGTCATCACGATCAAGCATATCGTACAAGGAGTACGCTTGACCCTTGAGCCAAAATTGGTCATGATCTTGAATGTTCGTAGCGATACGGTAGACGGTAGACTCGCATGCGTTGTGAATGAGAGTAGGATTGTCAGGCTCCTGAACGGGACGGGCAGTATCCTGGACCTCTCTGGCGAAGAATTCATCCCAGGAAGAATACCCTCTGTTGACAGCATTGGGATCGGGGGTAATGTAGGTCGAGTTGAACTCGCCGCGGCCCTCCTCAAGGCTCTCGAGGGCTACGGTGCTAAACCAACCCTCCGGCTCGTCAGTGAGCGAGCTGTTGGAGTCAGGGGTTGTAAGGTATTGCCCCCAACTGTCCAGCAAGGCCTTCAGCGCAGTGTTGAAGGCAGGCTTACGGAAGAGGTCATAGCCAGCATATGTGTTACTGAGGAGGTCGAACAGGAGAAATACGGGAACTCCAATGGGCTCTCCGATTGGATTGCCTTGCTCGTCCTTCGCGATGTGGAACTTCGGAGGTCCAACGATAATCGTGTCGAGGAAGTAGAGCAACTCATCGAAATTTTTGATCTAAATAAGAGTCTGAATATGACAGAGGATGCGAATCAGAGTCGGAACATACCTGGTTCTCTGAAGAGGCCTGAAGAAAGATCTGGTTGAACAAGTCGACCATCTCTGGGTCGGCCTTGATAGCAGCCTCAAATGCTGCCACAGCGCCTGTGTGGTCTTCCCTGTTCTCATATGGCCCACGGCTGAGCTGGATGTGCTTCTCGATGAAGCTTCTGTGGATAATAGGATTGGCAGGGAGCCACCCATTGTATCGCTTCAAAGCTCTCTGTGCATACGCCATTGACCTAATGGAGCGTTAGTCGAGTACTTAACGAGGGCATCGAAAATTCGTACAGCAGACTATGTTTTGGAAACAGTAATGGATGCGAGAGTGGGGCGTGAATATGAGTAGACCGTGAAGGGGACTAGCTCCCTTTTTATGCAAGAAAGACGGTGGTCGGGAAGGAGGAAGTGGAACACCATGACGCTCCCAGATCTTGTATACGTGATAGGAATGGACTGGAGCTACAGAAGTGTTAGACATCTCTGGAGGAGTGTGAGAAGGAATGCAGTCCAATACACCCCCAACGCCACTTGAATTCAAAAGTGGTTTACACCTGCAGGTGGCCGTGGCATCGGTGAAACCGGGTGAGATATGGGAGACGGTGATACAACAGAAAGTCGTAATGATTTGATGGTATGTGAGACTGTGAGGTGCTTATTCGGTAAGCCGAATTGTGCCAACTACAACTATGGGGGATGGGTAGATTAATAATCTAAAAGACATCAGCGGGAGTGAGTAGTACGAGTTTCCCTCATTGGATTTTTGAGCGCCACGCCGAGGCAGCAATGGGAGAAGAGGATTATGCCGCAAATCAGCAAAATAGTCGCTCAAGGTCACTTGAATTGCCTCAATAATGGATAAGGGATGTTGAGAAGCATTACTGAGGGAAACGCTCGATAGGCAGAATGGGAAGTTGAACATACGAATTATTATAGCACCCCGAAACCTGGGGTTCGACAAGGTGATTATATTTAGTGCTCAGCCACAAATAGGCAACGTCCTCAGTCCGTGGTGGCACAAAGTGTGGATGCCACGAAGGGCTATATGCGGTCGAAATTTGAGGTGAGGTTGCCTTGATGGAATGTTCAGATTCGTTAAACGGTGTAGTTGAGGTTATATGCAACAGCAACAGAGATAAAAAATGACACTCTTTCTTGAACTCTTGATATCTGTGCGTTGGCCCACCGCGTCTTGTCTGCAGCGGCCAAGTAGACGATGCTTGGCTTCCCCTTCGAGTCATAAGTTGTGGGTGGCACACAACTATAGTGCATTATCTCTCATACCCAATTTATAATGGACGCCCCGATACTCGCGTTGGTCCTCCCATCACTATATACGAACCAATCTTTGCCAAAATTAAGGACGAGCTAGAACATCTCTCCAACATCGAACCCGACCCAGATCTCGTCATCCTGACAGCCAAGTTATTCAAGCACTCAAAGGTCCGCGACTTGATTGAGAGTATCCTGAATACCAAATTTGAGATGGGTGCGAAGGTGTGCAATAAGGATGGAACCTTAGCTGCTGAAAGCGACGCCATCGCAACGGTCAGCCTGGCTAGTGGTATGGCCTGGCTAGTGGTATGAAGGCAATCCACACCCATGTCGAACTCAAGACGGAGCTGGGCTTGCGTGGAAATAGCAGTATCCAGGGCCCTCTCACATTGAGGAAACACCAAAGTAGTGACAGCGTACGCCCGGTTCACTTTTTTCCACTCCCGTTGTACTTGTACTAATTTCATGACCCTTCTAGTATCAGAAAATACGCCAGGCATCACATTGCCCGTGCATTCTTGTCTCTGTCGCCGGCCCATACAGATGCTTCGCAGGGTCTATTTTCGTGGATGTCTTTGTTGCACAACCATTTACGGAGTACGTCTATCTTGGTGGTGACCCGTACGTGACAGAGCGCACCCATCGGCTCGCCTGAATTTTCAATATTTTCCGACGCGGCGTGAATGCGTTGACAGAGCAATACGAAGCACTCAACCCAAGTGCACAGCCTATCCACGCTCGTCTTCTTCCCAACCCAACATACGTTGATCAACCCCCAGCAACGGTCAAATTCATCGAGCAGTTCCAATTTCCTGGATGGGACAGTACCTGTTACAATCGCTCGCTCTTCAATGCTGAGTTCAATGGAAAGCGGGTCCTCATTAAATTCTGTGAGAGGTATTCTGAAGCAGCTCATAGAATCGTTGCAGAGGAAGGGTTTGCTCCATCGCTCCATTTTGTCTCCAAGTTATGTGGGGGAATTAAGATGGTGGTCATGGACATTGCTAAGGGCAAACCTGCACACAGCGCGTTTCCCGGTAAGCGCCTACCTGACACCGTCACTGACGATTTGGCTCGTGCTATCAGCGTTCTTCATGATAAGAACTACGTATTTGGCGATCTTCGCTACCCAAACATCATGGTGTTTAAACAAGATTCGGATCGATGGGGTGCAAATCTGATTGACTCCGATTGGGCAGGAATCAATGGATAGGTGTTGTATCCTCCAAACCTAAACGACAGTGGGGCGATCATCTGGGCACCTGATGTGGCTCGGTGTGCGCCAATCTTAAAGGCACATGACGAAGACATGTTGAAACGTATTCGTCTAGCCTTGCGTCGCAAACCGGTGCTAGGCACTATTGCGGAACGAATTTGATAGACCCAGTGCATGTTGTAATGAGCTACGAATGTAATACCATATGAGTCGTACCCTACTCTCGTGTTTGTCTACTATGATTTCTATCAACAGTCGGGAATTTCCTAGTGGATCTTAAGCTTCTCTACCCAAATCAGATCAAAGATAAGCACACCACACCGCCTTTGGAATCAGAACAACTCTCTGTAGAGTAGAATCACTTTGTGTACCCGAGATCTCTTAGTATATCTTGTATAACTTTGTTCCACCTGTCTTCCTGCATATTTTCTGTCCCTACAGACCCGATGGACATAATAAAGCAATTACAACACCAGCCCCAGTCACACCAGTCAGCGAGCGCGAGCTGCTGGCGCACCGAGAAAGATGGCACTCATTACAGTAGTAAGACATTGAAATACCACTGCAAATAACTTAGGAAGATCCTTTACATCATGCAGAGCTTTGTACACCTACTTGAACATATGGTATTGCCGTTTGTTGGCAAACATTCGAGACCAGGAGGTGTCATTGACAGATTGAGTGTTGGTATGGTAGACTGGACGAGAGGACCGCCGGCCACTCGACTTAAATTTGCGCTCTCAACACGCATGAATGTGTTCTGGCAATGTCATGTATGGGATGCCACCAAGGAAGATGTATAACAGAGTTCAAACACCTACGACTCGGAGAATAGATCCGCGAAGCAGATATGCGAGATGTCGACTACCATAGAAAATATTTCTCGTGGGACAAGCCACGGACAGAAGATACAAACGTCCTGAGACACTCTAATTGATGCTGAACTACTTGAAGCGCCACTTGGGTTTTGTTACGAGCTGCGGTATTATTGATTGGAATTACGATAGAGTGCCAAGAAGACTGTTCGTTGTACCATCACAGAACATGGACATGCGCCTCGGGGAGTTTCAACCGAATATTCCAATGAAGGGGAATGAAGTTGTTCTAATACAAATACAATAAAAACACGTCTATGAGCATGGGGATTGTTCCCTCATCCTTTGCTAAGGCCGACACCCTCTAATCCACCGATCCACCATGACAAGACCTTATGCCTTCAAGAACCCGACACTCCTCCAGTAATCCACATACTTCTTCCACAATCCAGCGTCCAACGGAGGGCATTTACCCAACGAGTTTGGCGCCAATTCCTTCGTTTTGGTGATCTCTAGCGTCACGCTCTGCCCACCTGTCTTCTCCAGCTCAGCATGAGCATTGACAACTGCCTCCTCGATGTACGCCTCAATAGCCAAGCAAGGATTACCCTCATCCTGCTGAATCGCAGCCCACCATTCCTTGGGTGAAACGGGCTGAACGTTCACTCCTACTTTGCAAAGGTTTTGCACCATCTCAGCATAAGTCGAGAGGACCGGATTGGAGATATGGTGGATGGCAAGGTAGCCTGGTTCTTGTTCTCGGAATGCGAGATCGATTGTGGACTGACCGACTGTGTCGACTGGGGTCCAGTCTAAGATGGCACCATCGACAACGGGGTATTTGCCTATTCTAGAGCTTCCGGCGATGATGATTGGGTTCATCTCTGCGGTCTAATTTCACGAGTTAACGCTTGCCTGGGTAGATAGCTAATGTACGCACCTTCCAGACTCCAGCAGCCGAGTCACCAGTAATTTGGCCAACACGAACAGCAGAGCAGGCGATGCCCAACAGTTTGGAGGCTTCCTCAATGGCGTACTCAGATACAAACTTGGACTCGGAATAACCGTGTGGCGAGGCCATAACATAATCATCCTTTGTCCACGGTGGCAATTCTTCTGGTACAGGGCAGCGCTTGGATTCGAGAACGACGCCGATACTGGAGACAAAGTAGAATCTCTTGGGCCGTGTAGTGCCAGCCAGCAGGACGAGCTCAGTGGTACCTAGGATGCCGTCAGCAACGATCCCTTGCTGAAAAGCACGATGCCTTACCATCCAAACAATCCTTCTCGAAGGCCTTGACGGGCTGATTGAAGTCCATCTTCCAGCCGGTATGGATAATCATCGTCAATCCCCTGGCCAAGCCCTCAAATTCTTCCTTTTCCAACTTGCCCAATCCGCCCAAATCGAATGGTACAACTACCAATCGCTGTTCAAGGTTTACAACAGCTTTACCGCCCTCCCTTCTCCACTCGACCTGACTCTCCATCCACCCTTCAGTCTGATTCGCCAACTCGTCCAATCCCGCTTTCGTAAACCCAGCCGAAATCTTCTTGAACACCGCTTCGTCGTCCTTGCCTCTCACAAGACACACAACCTGCTTGACATCCTCTCTATCCAACAAGCACTTGATCTGCCAAATGCCCAGGGATCCGGCAGCCCCGACGACTGCCACAACCTGATTATCAACATCGAGCGGCAGCGTTCTCCCTGCCACTAGCCCAGGCGCAGCAGCCTTGACCGTCTCAATCTGCTTCTGCAACAACGCCCACAAGTTCTCTCCCTTCTCCTTATCAATTCCACCGTGTGTCTTTGCCGGCTCAGCCTGAGCCTTACCCGACGACGCCCCGACGGCCAAATCAAATATAGCCTTGGACAGCAACTCCAAAGTGAAATTCTGGTACACAAACTGGGCAGAGAGCTTCAACCCAAAGGCCTTGACCAATCTCGTTCTCAACTGCATAGCAGTGATCGAGTCCAACCCGATATCGAACAAGTTCTTGTCAAGGTCGGATGAGGAGATGGTGGGCTTTTTGATGACTTCGGCAAAAGTCTTTGAGACTTGCTCTTGGATGTCGCCGAGGGTGATGTTGACGGTCGAATCGGTATCAGCAGAGGACGAAGCCGTCTCTGAGGCATTATCCGTGATTTCGCCTTCGAATTCCTTGTAGAGGGCGTCGAGCTCTCCAGAGAACGCCTGAAGAACCTTGGGTCGAATGCAATTACCTATCAAGAGAACAGCTCAGGCAACAAGACCAACAAAATCGCCAACGCGCATACCCTTTGCAGTAATAGGAATGGCCTTTTCTCCACCAACGGGCAACACCAAAATCATCTCCTCCAGCACATGCGAGTGGCTGGGCGCCTCCTTGTTGGCTTCTCTGACGATCTCCTTGACGATCTCCGTCCTCTCCTTGTCATTATACAAAGCTGCCTCGTTAGCGTCCAATTGAACGATTGCAGCAGTAACAGGTCGGCGGTGACCGACAATAGCAATCCTCGAAACCAATTTATGCGATCGGCAACTCGTCTCCATCGGTACAGGGTTGGTCTTCTCACCTACAAGACACGTCAAAATCTCAACATCGCCTCGAGAAAGAGAAAACTCACCGCTAACGTGTACGAGGATATCGTCGTCCCTATAAAGCAATCTAAAGAAGCCACTGCCCTTTGGGAACTCTTCAACCACATCACCCGTATTCCACGTCTCCTCTCCCTCTTTCAATACTCCAAACGCCAACCTGACATCATCCTTGTCCATGTGTACCTGGTACTTGACCGGTTTCTCATCATCAGACGTAGGACCATCATACGGCATGGGCTTCAAAATGATCGAAGTGTGCGGGAAGGGCCTGACGAGGTTCCAGGAGGACGTGTCTCCCTCTGCTGGTCGGGTGTGCAACCCGACCATCAAGTGTCCAGTCTCAGAGGATCCATAGACGGACTTGAGGTTGACCCCTCGGGTAACAATCCTGCTCGCAAGTTTCTCTGGGCAATGCGCACCACCAACTACACCCCGAATCAGCACGCATTCTACGCTTGAGGTAAAATCGACAAACCTAGAAGCAGATTCAGCTGCTTCAACCTCTCCAGCCTATCTTCTCCCTTCTTCTCATCTGTTCCACCCAACACATCGCCTCCATCCGCCTCGAGCACATCCACCAACTGCTCCAACAACAACGGCACAATGATACATGTCTTTGCATTCATCGTTTTCAATGACCTCGCAATATCGCTCGGCGACGGCGGCCACGAATTTGTCAACGGGAACATGATCGTCGTCCCAGCACACACCGTGCCCGCCAATCCGATCGTAAGACCCATAGTGTGGAACCTAGCCCGTACGGGAACAAATCAGATAAATTGACGACTCGACAGCGAATTTGGACACGTACAGAGGTCCGAGACACAAGAACCTATTCTCGGGGTTGGTAAACGCAGACCAGTCTCCACTGGAGAGCATGATCTGACTGTTGCTCAAGAAGCTTGCGTTGGTCCATCTAACCGGCTTGGGGAAGGATGTCGATCCAGAGCTGTGGATGATGACAGGGACCGTAGCAGGAATGGGATAAAGGGGCTTGATCTCCTGTCCTATAAGCGCATAGAGTCAATATTGCTCATAGTTGTCGTGCATAATGTCTCTACCTTCTTCTGGGTCTGTGACGTTTGTGTTTCCGGCATCCTTCATGATTCCGGCATCCACTTCTCCATCGAGGACGACAACTTTGCTGCTCAGGTCTTGAGAAGCAGACTTGCCGATAGCCTCGTATTTCGGTCCAGCCAACAAGGTGGACACGGAGCACGTCTTGAGCAGATGTGTAATCGCAGCTTCCGAGTTCTACTCGTACGTCCGAGAGCAGCGGAAACGGGGGAACGAATGCGATGTCAAACAAAAATTGACCGCCATCAGTCATACCATCCCCATATGTCGAAAAAAACTTACAAAGGGTGCCAGCAAGAATACCGTCACGTTCAATTTCAAGAGGGCCAGAACTCTCAGCGCCAATAGGAAACCACTATCCTCCAAGACGGCCACGGTCGGAGCCTCGAGTCCATCTTCAGTTCCAGGCTCCGGCTGGGGCGTATGATCCTTTAGCAACTCGTACAGCCGCCTGGCCTCCTTGTTGACCAAAGTCGCAAAGTTCTTGTACGTGATCTCTTTGAACGGGATCTCGCCCGTGGAGGAGATGTTTGCGAAATCGGGATAGGCAGCAAAAGCCCTCGCTCCGGTGACCGGGTCGTTGGCCTGCTTGTCCAGAATCGCAGAGAGTGTGAGAGCTGGGAAGGTGTTTGTCGCGTTGTGAGGGGTGTAAGAAAAGAGGGTCTTTTTGGCCGGGATGGCAATCGGCGTGGGGCCCTCGAAGCTGTTGGCTGGAGTCGGGTCGGGTGCATATTCGTCTTTGTGGGCACCGTGCTTGTCGTTATCGGCGTCGATTTCGTCATAAGGTTTCCCGTCATCAGGACCGGAGACAACAAACGGCTGTTCGTCAATCCAGTCCCTTCCCCTGATAAAGATGTCCCTGTCGCCAAACTCTTCCAAGATATCACACCTGATTCCCTCCACCTCCAGCCTGTACAGCCTGCTCAGCTCTCTGCGGACATTCTTGGTGCCCGGCTCGTCGTCTTTGCCGGCAGGCAAGGGGATCTCCTTGGTCTGCACGTTGAGCAGGGTGAAATCCGGGATGCGCTGCAGACGACGGAAGAGCTGGCCAATGGGGTACTTGTCGTCCAGCAAGAGCTTTTCGGTCGTCGGAGAAGTGAGGGTCACGGTCGAGGTCGCGATGCAGACGGTGCGACCGGAGCACATGAGGTGGACTTGGCGCGACTGTGTGATTGGGTGCTCAGGTGACGCGGGGGCGGTCCGCGGGGAGGTGTGCGTGTAGATGGTTTTGATGGAGATGGGGCGCGAGAGGAATGCGCTGGAGCAGAGTCAGCGGGCGCCAACGCAGGAGACCTGCACCCACCTGAGGAAGCGTTGGAGGTTGCCGGTCGCGGCGAGCATGATGCGCTCGATGCCCGTGGTGTCATCGGGGCAGTTGAGCTGGACAGCCGTGAGCGACGGAAAGACGGCACTCGGTTGCGCCTACCTCTAGGTTGGTCCCGGTCGTCGAAAACGAGTCTACAGAAGGCATGGTTAGTGGAAGTCTAGTCTATGAGGTGGGAAGGAAAGAATCGGGTGGGCCTAGAAACGACAGAACGCGGTAGATGGGTGTTTTATACTGGGACGGGTATGCTGCTGATGAACAGCGCGTAAGCGGGGGAAGGGTTGTTCGGCTACGAGTCGGACTGGACATGGTATCTGGGGTAGATACATCTCACGAGACGGTGCGCGACTGGCTCGGTGTCGAGCAGACGAATATCACAGATCAATCTGCAACTGCACCGTCGTCAGCGGGTGACGGTGGGAGATGACAGACTTACCCAGAGTGGCGGCGAAGACCCGCGTCCGTCGCTCGACTCTGGTCTGCGCACGTGTTTGCGCGTGTTTGGCTGTGCCCTTCACGGATTTTACGCCGGCGGGAAGACGTTCACACCGAACCGACTCAGCGCATCCGCCAGGCGACGCTGTGCATGTCGTCGACGATCTACAATGTGAGTGCTGGTTCGCTTGTGGGCTGGTGGCCGGCTGTGGGCTGGTGGGCTGGCTGCGCTGGCTCGTAAAATTGGATGGATATGGATCTCGATCGGTGGAGCAGGCTTGCACTCGACCACCACTGCAATGCATCCCCACCATCTTTCGCTCGTCAGCCATCCGCTCTCTAACGCTCACACCCCCGTTTCCCAGCATCGAAGTCTCCAGCCAACCGGCCCTCCCGCCATAAACCCTCCCGTCCCGCCCCAAAACCCAACTGGTCCAGGCGGTCCGCCCCAGCCCATCCAGGTCGCTGCTCCCACCCCCGTCCCGCCGCCCTCGCACGTGTTGACCTCAGCCCAGGGTGGTCCGCCCGGCCCACCGCCCCCTCCAGTCGCCATTCACGCTCATGCGGGCCATGGCCACAGTCACTCTGCCCACGGCCATGCCCACCCCCATCCTCACGCTGCCCCAATCAACCTAGGGCCTCCTGGCGCTCCCAGTGGCGCCCCGCCCCCGCCTTCAGGCCCGCCACAGCAGACTCCCGGCCCTCCACCACCCCCGTCTGGGCCAGGAGGCCCGCCGCCGCCTCAGCCGTCTGGCGCACCAGGCGGCCCCCCACCGCCCGGTGTCGTGGGTCCACCTCCACCTCCGGGCGTGCACGGGCACGGCTCCCACTCCCATAGCCACGGAACACACAGTCACAGCGGCCATAGCCACGGCCACGGCCACAGCTCGCACTCCCATGGACATGGGCACGGGCACGGGCACGCAAATGGGCCAGGCGCAGGAATGTCCAGGCTGAACGAAACCTTCGAGGTCATCAAACACGAATTTGGCATTGTCATCGAAGAGCTCAACGGTGCTCGCATCCAGCGGGACGAATTCGAGACCAAGTGTGAGTTTTTCTGCTCTTATCTCGGCCTCTGCTGACTCCTCGTGCCCTCGTTTCTTTGTCTCCCAACCCTTTGACCTGCGCAGTCTCCCACCAGATAGCCGAGCTGAACACCATCCGTACTTCGATAACCCATCTGCAGGCCCAGCACGACAAAATCCGCCAGCAGTACGAAGATGAGCTCTCCCGCCTCCGACACGAACTCTCCATCGTCCGCCAAAACGCATCCAATTCTGCTCCCTCGTCCTCCACAACCGCGTCCTCCTCTTCCTCTGTCACAATCGCATCCAATCCTGCATCTGGACCGCCGCCACACATCAATGGCACATCCGGCCCAACCGTCAACGGCATCAGCTCCCAGACCCCAGGCGGCCCACCCTCCTCGCAAACCCAGGGTCCCGGCCAACCAGGATCTTTCATTGTCAACGGCCCATCTCCTCCCAGCCAGCTCGGAGGCCCAGGGATGGGCATCCCCTCTCATCCTCACAGCGGCCATCACAGTGCCCACCAAACCCCCACTCACACCCACGCCCACATCGTCACGCACGGCCCTCCCCCCCCAGGCCCTCCAGGCTCGTCTCAAGGCCAGCCCCAGCCTCCCGTCGGCCCTGGTGTAGGAGCATACAGCGACCCCTACTACCCTCTGCGCGACAGAGACCGCGATCGCCCCGAACGCGACCGTGACCGTGATCGCTCCGAGCGGGATATACGCGTCCTGGCCGACCGCGACCGTGACATCCGCGATAGAGACATCCGCGAGCGCGAGCGGGAACGTGAGATCCGTGAACGCGAAATCCGCGAGCGCGAGGTCCTCTCCCTGCGCGAGCGAGACAACAGAGACCGTGAACGGGACCGCGACCGAGACCGCGAGAGGGATAGGGACAGAGACAGGGAGATACGCATAGACTACCGCACCGACCGTGATCCCAGCCGTGTCATCTCAGGCCCTGCCGGCCCCATAGTTGGAGGCATAGTCGACCGAGAGATGCGCGACGTCCGTGATTTGCGGGATAGGGATAGAGACATGATTATGCGCGACGTCCGCGACCTTCCTGCAGGTTCCAGCACTGCAACACCCAACCCCATGGCCAGAGGCGGTGGCGATGTCCCCATGCGAGATATCCGCGGCGAACGTGATTTTCGAGATCGTGAACTTCGCGAGAGGGACCGTGAACTAGGTCTGGGTCTCAACCCTGGGGGTGGCGTAATCGGCGGCGGGAGAGACAGAGAACGCGAACGAGAAATGAGAGATCGCGACGTTTTGAGAGACAGAGAGCTGAGGGAGAGGGAGCGCGAAAGAGAACGCGATAGGGACCGGGAGAGAATCCTAGGCGCTGGTGTCGGTGTCGGTCTTGGACCCTCCCCCAGTTCAGCAAGCGCGGCAGGCCCAGGTGTTCCTCCCGCCCCTCCAGCTCCAGGAATGATGGACTGGGAAATGCGTGAACAGAGGGAGAAAGATTTGAGGGAACGAGACCGAGACAGACTTGGAGATCAACGAGAACCGAAGAGGTTGAAGAGCGATAGGGACCCCCCTGGTGCTGGTCCTTCTGGTGGTCCTGGGGCAGGAAGATATGGAGGTGTTAAGAGCGAGCGATCTGGTGGGTAGTTCGTTTCATTCTCTCCTGCTTCCTTTCCCTTCCCATCCTATTTCTTTTATTTTTTTCTTCCTATGTATACATCACCATCTGTTGTCCCTCCCGCTTTATTTATGGTCACTCGATCTTATTTCTCTGTCCTCTATTTTATCCCTCGTACGGGTGATTGATCCTTCTACCTCTTCATCCACTGGAACCGCATTTCTGATCTTTACTGGCCTCTCTTTTTCTCTTCACACACTCCCATATTCAAAAAATCGTTGACACACTGCGTAACGGAAACATGCCTGAAAAAATATTGTATTTATACCCGACAACCACGCGACTGCCTCACACCTTACACGCTCAAAAACCCTCAATCTCCAACATAACGCAACGCAACCAATCAACCCAAATCTCTAACACGCCAAACACCCAAATGAACACCACGTGTCCAAACACACAAAACCAACCACCGAATGCCGAACTTTACCCATCAAATTGGTCCTCAATTCAATAAAACCCTCCCCGCCATCATCGACCCTACAGATCACTACACCTCCCCATCACTAAACCCAACGCACACCACTCCCAAACTTGGAACTCTTGGCGGTCCCTCCTCATCTTCCAATCCCGGCCCATCAACCACTCCAACTATCTCAGGTCCTGGGCAACCCCCCGGTTCTGGTCCACTTCCTGGTCCCGGTCCCGGTTCAAGCGTCACCTCGCCGCAACTCTCCACTCTTCCAAATGCACCTCCTGCGCCGTTCTCGATGCCCCCTTTGCCCGCCATCCCTAACACAAGCACAACTGGTACAGGCGGTATCACGAGCGCATCTCAAAGTGCTTCTGCTGGGGCTGGTTCGACTGCTGTTCCCGGTACGCCCAGTTCTGGACTACAAGGCCCGGGAACCGCTCCACCTGGTTTATCCCCAGACCGCGAACGGGAAAAGAACAGAGACAGAGAAGGCACCTCCTCAGTAGGTCCTCCTCCCACCCCGGGTTCGTCCAGCGGTGCAGGTAGCAGTGCCAATATCAGCGGGCTCGGCTCTGATGGTCTGGGTCTGAGCGGCGTTGCTCCTGGAAGCTTCTTCGAAGAATTGGATCCACAGCAAATCCCTTCTGAATTGAAGAAGGAAGGAGGCGAGTGGTTTGCGGTGTTTAACTCCAAGGCTAAGAGGGTGTTGGACGTCAACCTAGTTCATTCGCTGATGCATGAGAGGTATGTGGCTGCATCTCCCCTCCGTTCTCCTCGATTAACTTTGCTGCATTAGCGTGGTTTGCTGTGTCCGGTTCTCTGCGGATGGAAAGTACCTCGCCACGGGATGTAACAGGACTGCCCAAATTTTCGACACAAAAACAGGTCAGAAAACTTGGTGAGTCGTTTACTTCCAGCAGTACAACTGGGAATCTCACCTTGCGCTAGCGTGCTCGTCGACGAATCAGCTGGGAAAGCCGGCGACCTCTACATCCGAAGCGTATGCTTCAGCCCCGACGGTAAATACCTCGCAACAGGCGCTGAAGATAAGCAAATCAGGGTATGCACATATCAAGCTCTTCGTTTCACATCTCGCTCATACCTTTCCAGATCTGGGATATTGACAAAAGACGCATTCGCACCATCTTTGATGGTCACCAACAAGAAATCTACTCACTCGACTTCTCCCAAGATGGTCGATACATCGTCTCTGGCTCGGGTGACAAAACCGCTCGAATCTGGGATATGCAAAACGAACAACAGGCGAAAGTACTTACCATCAACGATCCTGATTCTCTCAACAACGACGCTGGTGTCACCTCTGTAGCTATCTCACCTAATGGTGCATTGGTCGCTGCCGGGAGCTTGGATACTGTTGTCAGGATCTGGGACGTTGCAAGTGGGCGATTAGTTGAGAGATTAAAAGGACATAAGGATAGCGTTTACAGTGTTGCTTTTACACCGGATGGAAAAGGATTGGTCAGTGGAAGTTTGGATAAAACTCTGAAGTACTGGGATGTCAGCGGACTGTTGAGTGGTCCTGGTGGCTCCAGTGATAGATCGGTTAAGAGTAGGAAGGATGGAGGACCTGTAGCTGGCCCAAGCTCGAGTCCGGGGTCGTCTATGATTAGAAAAGAAGATGCCAAAGCGAGTCAATGTACGATGAATTTTGTTGGACACAAGGTACGTCGTGATTAGGTTTTTTTCCCTGATAGCCGATGGAGACTCAAGGATTCTGAAACTCTTCCAGGACTATGTTTTATCTGTTGCAGTTTCGCATGATGGTCAGTGGGTGGTATCCGGATCCAAAGACCGTGCTGTACAATTCTGGGATTCCCGAACCGCAACGGTTCAATGTATGCTCCAAGGACATAAAAACTCTGGTACGTCCACATACAAGTCCATATCGTCCTATCTTGACCGATGCTTGGCTGTGTGTTATCAGTGATTTCAATCGACCTGAGTCCGACGGGTAGTTTCTTGGCGACGGGAAGTGGAGATTGGCATGCCAAAATATGTACGTGCGATGATTCACTCTTTTCGTAAACCAACTAACGACGACTGATACCCGCCGCTTCACAACAGGGAGTTACACGACGCTATAGTACCTCGATACTGACTGGTAAAAACGATGTGTGTTCTTGTTTTCGGATCCTTTTGTTGACTGCAAATACCCCAGTTTAATTGTACATACCATTTAGCTACTTGTGCGCCCTCTAACGTGTAGAAAAACTTTGGTGAAAAGCGATGGACTTGACGATCTTTTTTGTCAGCTCTCGAGCCTTGTTCTCTCTTGTCCATCTCCATATACGTATCGTATCTCTACTTGTACCTACCTGCCTTGATGTCGATATAAATACTCTTTGAGTTGCTCTTGTCCATCTATGTTTGGTGAACTAGCATGGGCCCGGGTCACCGTTCGTGACTCGAGACCTTGCTTGCCTTTTTTCTACTTACGCATTTACGCTGTCATCTTCATCCATCAACGCACGCTCTCCAGGTTGTGTACTCTCGTTCACCATTCTCGTATGTAGGAAGATTGCCCTCCGGTCTCCGGATTTCAGACGCGAATTCCCAGCGAATCTGTACACCACCTATGGATCTGCGTCGTCGAACCAGGCTCCCACTAATAACAAATATATTTGTTGCAATCATTGCAAACTCCCTGTTTGCATAACATTTGGTTTCTGGGCATAACATTTCACTTAGCAAATTACATAATAAAACTGAGATAAGCATCGCTGATGTTAGCATAACTGGCTACACATCAGATAATATACAAAAGTGTAATCTTGTATTCCTCAGGCCAATATAATTTATTAAATTACCATAACAATCCAGTCTCCTACAATGGGACCAAGCCCAGAAGGTTAGTACACCTGCTGGCATACAGTAGAAATCAATTGAGACATTGGGAGAGTGCCACAATGCCGA
>KB722750.1:142699-159377 GCA_000349905.1 Volvariella volvacea V23
GAAAATGATTAGTCATTAAAAAAGCGCCCATCACCGAAATTTTGCTTTCCTTGGGAAGTGCTCCCCAAAGGAGTGTCATATTTAAGCTCTTAAATAAGTAGTGTAAGTTAGTATAGTTTAGTGGTCATGAGTATGCCTATCATATAGGTCCACTCTCAAGGTCTCGGGTTTGAATCCAGGGTGTGCAAAATGTATATTGACTGGCTCGTAGTACCGAGAAGCAGTGCCGCTGAGGCTGGCCATGCTTTTGCCACTGTTTTCACAGGTCCATATGGCTAACAATCTTGATTATAATCAGGGAAATATAACATTTAATAATAAAATTACATCAATTATAAGTGTTAGCATGTCTCGATATTCATTCTAATTCTAATGATGATTATAAACCCTATATAATGGGTCTATAATCCTGGGTGTGGTTCACCGACATGTCATCACCTGACTGCTATATGTACAGACAACAAATCACAAAGAGGATACATATTTACAAACTGTGTTAGGTGACCTTGCTGCTTATGCAAGCAAGGTATTGTAATAGGGGCCAACAAAAAAAAAAATAATGTCACTGAGTGTGATAGTTATACTGGCCCATAAAAGTATTGCACCACTCTATTATATCACTTTTTCTCACACTTAATCATCTCCTCTGGCCTTAGTATATTATTGCTAATGATATACTACCTACCTACTATAAGACCATCTGTATACATGAACTCTCCCTCAATTCCAAGATTTATGAGAAATTTTTTAAGCAATTTTAGTAGTGCAATTCTTTTGCTGTTGTAGTATATATATTAAAACATAAGGATATTTTGACATAAAGAATATATGAAGGCTACTGTGTTAGCATATAGTAAACCTTTTATCAGCAGTTATAAGACAAATATATAATAAGGCATGCCCTTGTTCAGGGCTTGAATAAAAATAAAGTTCAATTTGATCTATTTTATTTAGATTATGATTTAAATTTTATCTCAAATACTAAGAAAACAAAACCTCAAATGTACCTATGTATTTGGATCACTTAAGACATTTTGTGTATAGCTTATATTTTGAGTATTGATATCTTGATCAAGAGAAATAATTTTATAATTTTTATTTAAATATAAGTTTCTCATAATTTGTGCTTGTAACTCAAGCTATACTATAAACACATTTGATAATGTGGTTGTATAGGCCTATAGGATCAACAGAAAAGATTTTTCTAGAACTTAACAATTTTTGACAGAGACCACTGTTTCTGTTACGACGACGTTACCTTAACGCGTCGATCCGTAATTCAAATATGCGGGAGCACGGTTGACTTAAAGACGAGTAAGATGACAAGGATGACTGGGGCCAACAAAGCGTTGAGTCGGTTATCCGTCAAAGGCGTTAATAAGGTAAGTCAAGATATGATTCGCACAGCAAAGTACGAGATAGATGTAAGAGAAAGAACAGGAGGTCAAGCTAGAGTTTTACGCTAAAGAGGAGAGGTATTTATACTGTTTAAGTGCTTGACTAAGAAGGAAATGCGGTGTTCGAGTCATATGTACGCGTATGCTATAGACGCGTAAGCTATGGACGCGTAAGGTGTACGCGCGTATATTACTACATAGAGGAAGGTTATTGTAGTTACTGAAAATGGTTGTAACTACTCGAAATGAAACTGAGTCCTGATAGAAAGTTCGAGAGCGAGATGATAGTCCGAAAATACACAAGCTGATTTGACGGTTCTTACCCATCGTAACAGTTTCTATCACTTGATGAAGTTTATTAACCACATTTATTATGAGCTACCTCTACATTATAATAATTTCTCCATAATGCCTTATATTTTTATATATTCCTTTTATCTAGTATATCACATAGGTTTCTTCAATATTTACAGCCTATTTCCATTCCATCTAGCTTCATTTGAAAATGTCACATTATATTGATTTTGCAAATTTTGGTCTTAACACTGTTTCTTCCATCAGAACTAATAAGCTTTTCAAGCAAATATTGAATATGAGCTTGTGACCCCTGCATAAGCCTGATAGGCACTATATTTGTACCTGTAACATATAGCATTAAGGTTAAGTTTAAAGAAATAATATGCTAAAAAATTTGTTAAATTATAAAAAAAAAGCTATTTACAGCAGTATAGATAGCTTGTTGAATAACAGTATTATTTGTTTTTTGGTATGCTATTAGACTTGTCTTTATTGGTGTAGCAACCATGATTTTTGTAGATGTAAGTGGGTATACAAGAAATTTTTAATTGACTAACCCCCTTTAGATAATGGCAACTCTCCAATTGACATAGCTTTGCCTTTTGAGCCAGGCAGCCTTAGCCCTAATAATATATACAGTGTGGGCTATGGTAAAGTGGCAGTATAACAAATACTAGCTTGCTCCAGATAGCTTGCTGTATTACTGTTAAAATCATGATTGAAGCTAGTGTGACACCAGATGTGACTTGGCCAGCAAAAGAATTGCACCACTAAAATCACTTAAAAATTTTCTCAAAAATCTTTGGATCAAAGGAAAACTAATATATATAGATAGTCTCATAGTAGGTAGGTAGTGTAGCAATGACAACAATGTTACAAGGCCAGAGGAAGTAGCTAACTGTGAGAAAAAGTGATGTAATCAAGTGGTGCAACAAGGTGGAAACAGAAGTGGGTCTATCATTTCTTAAGCAGCTGTAAACAAGAACAAACTCAAAGGAAAGCTTTCTTAGGCTTTAACATCCGTCATCGTATGTCTCATATCAACCCACTGATTTACCGCCTTTCGGTCAAATCGTTTGCAAATGTTCCAAGTATTGTTCCCGCTCCAGGAATGCCTACTTGGGACGAAGAGTTGGGGAATATTGCGCGTCCTGAGCGCTCTGACGGTAGAAGTTCCGTTGTCAGTCAGGATCTTAACAGCAATGCCAGTGGCAGCGACAGAAGGATAATTGCGCGCAATGAGCCTTGCTTCATCACAAAATCCATCAGCTACGCGCATGATCAGGCACATTGGGTCAACGCTGTTCGAAAAGACTCGCGCAGGAAGTGGGATATTGTAGGTACCACTTATACCAAACTTGCCACCTGAAACTCACGTTCTCGGGGTACCAAGGAAGCTCATCTCCGCCAGCTGGGTATTGTTGGCTACACTTTTGATTTAGATCACCCCAGCAACCTCTGTCATCGTAAGTTAGACCGAATGTAGTGCTTATCGGTCCTCATTAGCCTGCAGTCGATCCTTTCATTCACAGATCACTTGACATGTATGCTTTTGTTGCTGTGACCGCGTCTCTTGAAACTCTTGACGTCCTCATCAATTTGATAAAAAATGAGAACAATGCCCGAGAGAACATCTTCCGAACTTCTGGAATTTTTCCTCAACGACACTTCGACGTACGTCGAGCCAATTTTTACATCTGCTAAGCTGAGGATGCTAAGGGCATGTCCAGTTCAACGCCGATTGCTTTTCCAATCCTACATACGAACTAGTAGTTTTGCACCCGGAGCACTTCCTTCCTGCTGGAAGGCAACTCACCATTTATAGTACCCAGACACTTAGCCACAAGAGCTACGTTGTCGCAACTGACCGGAAAGATCGGCGTCTGCGAGAATATCCCGGTGATTCTAGTTGTCCTCCCCTTCCGCCTTTTACCTTCAACTACACCCGCGATAATCAGACTGCCCCAAACCCGTTTCTTATCATACTCAATGCCGAGATCAAATTTCGAAGGTACCGCAGACAGCTTGCAGTCAATCCTCCCAAAGATCCACTGCCCCCGCATGTCCTCCAGTTGATCGATCGAACAATAGAACTCGTTGAACTCATCTACTGGTTGCCTCCTGGGCAGAGGCATCCCGCTTTCCGAGAGCTTGAAAGGCCTAGAGGTCCCGTATTGTATCGCGAGCCTGAGAGTGAAGGAGACGACGACGTTAGTGAACCCGGCGAAGGAATATCCCAACGAAAGCGAAAACGAGATCGCACACCACCTCCGGAAATTAGCTCGGGAGCTCAAATGACGTATGGAAGGGCCTTGATATCTGGTGATAGTGAGTCAAACACGCTTAGTTGAACTGACGTGATTGACGTTGCACTAGATTTTGAGTACGATTCTGATGACGAACGCGTGTTAGAGGAGTTGGGATCAGGTGTGTTATTCTACCTTAGATCAGGCGCCTCTTTAAACGTCTGGCTATCAGGTTGCACCAACCCTAAAGACATGGTGTATGCATGGCAAAAAACTATTGAATCTCATTGATCACGCCCGTTGGTGTACGCTTAGGAAATGGTACTATTTGTTCTTCTGTATTTTTAAAATATCGACCATTGTATTGGTGTCAGACCTCTTGCCAATATATCCATAGCTGTGATAGAGCTATGCTTTTTCTCGTATGGTAGGAGTTAGGTGGATATCATGCGTGAGAGACAATCAACACAGGAGACAAACACAATTCCTAATTTTTTCTAACGTTTTCATGTAGCCTTTACACTACAGTGGCCGTATACATAAACTATCTAGAATGTTGTCATAGCAAACGAGTGAAACCACAAACACGGTATAAATCCAAGCAAACAATATTGGTATCGAGGTGATAGTCGGAAGACAAAGGCCGAAGTCAACGCGTCCAAAAATGAATCTTCTCCTCACGTCTAATGGATGTTATGATCCTCAGCCTCAGCCTTAGCAACACCCTTCTCCTCTGCACCATTAATAGGTTGTTCGTCCAGCCAAGCAGCGCCTCTGGTAAACATGTCTCGGTCCTTGAATTCTTCCAAGATCTCACAAACGATCCCTTCAACCTCAAGCTTATATAGTCGGTTCAAGTATCGCTTGCCGTCAATCTCCTTGCATTCTACGTTCACAAGAGTGAAGTCGGGAATTTGTTGAAGGCAGCGGAAGAGCTGTCCAATAGGGTATTTGTCGTCTAGGAGTAGTTTTTCGGTGAGAGGGGAGGTGACGGTGACGGTGGAAGTGGCTATGCAGACAGTCCGATCTGAGCAGACGAGGTGGACTTGGCGAGACTGTTTGATTGGGTTGGAAGGGGATGCGGGTGCGATACGGGGATCGGTATGTGCATAAATAGTTTTGATATTAATCGGGCGGGAGAAGAATGCACTAAGCGAAAGATCGTTAACCAACTACCACAGGTAGAAATGATGGTGGCTGACTAACCTCAAGATGCGTTGCAGATTTCCGGTGGCTGCAAGCATGATGCGCTCAATGCCAGTAATGTCCCTAGGGCATGTAAGCTGAGAAGTCCAGATATTGTTAGCTACGGTACAATAGTTATAGTGCAACCGGTACGTCGTACCTCAACATTGGTGCTGGTTGTGTTGAAAGAGTCGACGGAAGGCATTTTGAAGATACGAAGGGAAACTAGCACAAGCGAATGTTGGGAAAGTGATTAAGAAAGGGAGAGCAAGGCAAGTGAGACTCAAGAGGACGCCAGTGGGTTGGATGTGGAAGGTAGGAGACAGGTTAACAGAATTAGTCTAGCCTTGAAGCTTATATACCCACTTCGTATCCCAAGAGGGGGGCTAGCATATCTATTTTGCTTGATTACGGACATCAATCGGAATCAGACTCACAGGAGTTGAGCACCATGGGATTGGTCAGATAGCATACATTCTTGTCGAGCAAGCCACTGATGCGCGCGGTCCACGTGCCGTAGGATATAGCGGCAAGTGAACACTGAATATAGATGTCAAGTTTTTTATAAGCGCACAGTATCCTTGTGTGGAGCTGTCCACTCTTGATGACGACGCCGTGATGCATGAGATTAGATTACCAGTGGCCAACCGAGTGCCTTACCAAATCGGCTATCTGCGTTTGGACGACAATCGTGACGTGGATAAGACCAACCGACCCAATAGTCCGTCAACCTGGTGTACTTTGATTTCCAGAAGCTCCCCAACATTGTGCCTGCGGTTATGGCAATTTGCAGTCTCCTTTAGAGTCGCGGTAAGTTTGATGAGAACCAATCCACGAACTCCGTATTCGGAACGCAGAATGAACGAAGTAGATGGAAGATCACCACGCGTGGTGCTACTACCAACGGCATTACCCACCGCCAAGGGTGGAATATTAAAGATCGGACATGAGGTGGGTCTCCATATCGTCTAGCTGGTTTCACGAATTCACGGTGTACGGTGCCACCCCTCGACCTAAAAGGAGTTGTATGCATTGGCAAAAAACCACGGCGTCAGCTGCTCGTGCGAAAGAATAGAAATTCAGTTTTGAAATATACCTTTTGTTGCTTAATTTACTTTGACTACGAGAACAAGACCCAGGTTATTAGTCGTCTCCTCCCGGCGGCATATCTTCCTGGACACGGCTGCCGCCCGCAGGCTGCTACAGGCGGCGCACCAGAAGTTGTACTCTGACCTTATCCAGTCACCACAGCATCATCAGATTTTTTTTTACCTTGCCGAAGCGACCGCTTCAGCTGGGATATCACCCAACTTTTGAGAATCCGATTTGATCAGCAGGACGTGGGCGAGTTTCCAAAAAAGTTCGACGTAGGGTCCCGCTTGGAGGAAAAATATCCCATGTCGCCTCCTATGTACCCGACATGCGATGAATCGACAGGCGATACGGTGACCGTAGACTGTAAAATCGCCTGTGAGGAAACGCAGAGTAAACCAAACAGAAGCAAACATTTACGGATGTTGCCGTTCACTATGATTGGCGCTAGGTTGGGCTATATTGGCCCAAACCAATCCGTGAAGCACTTGCGACAGCACCACTATAAACACTACTAATCAGCGAATGGCGAATCAGTATTCCGGAAGTGTATTAAAGATATTGACCGCAGCCCATCAACTACATTTTATTTTGACTATCAGTCAGTGCATCTTATATCTAAGCACACCCCGAACTGTTTCCATTTATCAGAATATTTCCTATTTGAGTGAAAAAATCGCTAAGTCGCTCACTGTAATGACCTTCACATGCCCAACCTAAACTGACCGAGACATCGCTACTTTCCACGACAAAGAACTTATTTCCGTCGCGATCATCGGTGCTCATATTTCACCGAGAGATCTGTAAGAAGCAATACACACCTCAATGGTTACAGGCCGACACGACATCATGCAAGGCAGGGTTATCCGATAGATAGGTACAAAGGCCAAAAGCGTTCAGGTTGAGAAACGACAACTGTTCAACGGCCATGGCACATTTCAAAGATAAGGAATTACTGAGGGGACCAATTGGCAGTATGGGTATGTGTCGGTATTGACCCCCAGGGGGCCTGGTGAAGGCTTTATCATTGAGGCGCCGGCAGCCATTGGAGAAATCATGAGATGAGGCCGAGGCCGAATTCAAATACGAACTTTCTGTTCCAAGCTTAGGTCTCGATTCCGCAGGTTCAAAGAAGGCTATGTGTTCATACTCCATCTGGTTATGGACGCGCATGGAATGAGGTATCCGACACACTGCTGGGTTTTAGTGTCGAGAAATCCCTAGCTTCGGCCGAACAGCCCGCAGTTTTTTTTTTCAAGTTCCAGTCGCTCGGTGAAAATACTGAGTTTCTCACTTGGGGGACTTTTTCGCGTATTTGGGATGGATAAAACTGACGTCAGATATGCTATCTTGCGCACACTCAGAACTCGAAGTGTAAGTTAGTAGAGTTACATTATTCTTCCTGTTGCGAATATCTCTACTTGGTTATAGTTGAGTATGTTAAAATCTAGGAAACGATATTTACGCAAACCATAATCTCCTGTCAGTCGTGTATGCCTTGTGGATTACCATATCTCAGTTGTCGTCAAAAGCATCATATGCAGTTTAAAGTAGAACGGAGAGTAGCAATACGCTCGGGTGCCAACTAACTTGTCGAAAGAACAATGGAACTTGTCAGATTGATACCCTGGCCGTCCCCAGGAACTTCTTTTAATTAATTAATAGCCCAGGGAATAGTTCTAGACGCAAGGAGAATATCCGGAATGTATGCAAAATACGTCAACGACAAGAGCTGCAGAACCGACGTACTAGCGGCAACCGACAAGGCGACTTACCGAGGGCGACACACCGGATACTTAACGGCGTATGCGAACGCTCTGTTTATTTCCCTGGATGGTTGATATGGTGTTGAGCGGTGATCAGCAGACCTTGACTCCATCCGGGTCTATTGCACTGTACTGTCTAAGCACCTCTATGCCGAGGCACCTTCGTTGCCAGTACCTGCACCGACTTATTTTTTCCCGCCTTCCTCGTCAATAAACCCATCACCATGTTTCGTACTGGTGTGATGATAGGTGTCGACTGCAGGCATCGGAACGCCCTTTTTTCAGGATTTCTTATCATCCTAATTAGAGCAGCATCCCGCCTTTCGAGTGGACTTGGACATGTATCCCGAGCATATCCTGACCAGGACAGTGACCAAACAAACCCTAACCCTGAAATGTTGAGCCTCGTGTTCCTGCAACTGAGCACTTGACCCCGATACCCTGGCTGGCCAACTGTCCATAATATCGCTCCTGGGCCAGCCACAAAGCTGACTGTCCCGACGTCCTCCCTCTTTTCTTTCTCGCGCCAATGCCACCACCAGCGGTATCACTGACCCCGGCAGCGCCCTCGGCACCCTCGCTACAGGAAGCAACCAAAAACTCGACGGCTGCATGGCAGAAACACCTTGACCAGCTGTTCCACCATTGCAAGGAACGTTTTCCTGATGTCGTGTGGGAGTTGACCGGCGAGGACGACGACCAGCCCGTCGAGGAGGTGTATGGCCACAAAGGTTCGTAGATGGTGCATCTCCTCATTACCACTCCTATCTTGGCGCTGCCATCAGTGCTATTGGCCCATATTGCCGTGGCCCTACCATTGTTATTCGACTCGGTCGTGCTAATTCTCGTTATCCAACCAGCCATCGTCTATGCACGCGCACCGCCCACCTTCCAGAACCGCTATTTCTCGATTCGTCAACACCAGGTCTTTCCGTATTCCCAATCCCCGATGGATGACAACCCGTCCGCGTCTGCGGTGTCGCTAGGCTGGGAATCTCGAGTCGACTCACGCGCCTCGTCTCCAGCACCCTCCTCCCTGCCTCCACCGATCACTGGCCCCCTCCTACGGATACCCACGTCCCACAACCCCGCCCTATTCTCTAATGAGCTAGAATACCTTTATACCGGTCAAGGCCTAGGAGAGGCCTTTGAGTTTCTATTTGATGCTTCGGATTCGCGTGAAGAGGGTGATGCCGACGAACTCCGAATCGACAAGCTTCGTAAAGATCTCGTCTTCATGTGGAGGTCTCGTCTCTACTCCGACGTACGACTCTCACTCACCGGCAATTTTTCTTCTGCAAATCACGAGACGACCACCGCAGTATTTGCTACTCATCGCTTCATTCTCGTGTCGAGGTGTCCGTACTTTCATACCGCTCTAGTTTCATGGCCCAAGCAGATCCCTCAAACACCGGGCGAACCACTTACGCTCGAACTTCCATCTCCACCCTTCACCCCTGCATCGCTCCACTTTACCCTAGGCTTCATTTATACCGGCACTCTCGTCTTTTCTCACCGCACTTATGACCTTGAGACTGCTTTTCACATCATGCGTTCCGCCACCTACCTCGGGCTAGACACCCTATACGACGAAATCCAGGCCCGGATCGCCACGGAGATGATGCACGGTCTATTCCACGCATTCCTAGAATTCCAAGAATACGAACGAATTACGGGCGGAAAGTGGGGGACAGGGGGGTGCAGATGCAGACAATGCGCTCGCCGAGCTCCCCGCGTGCTCGAATTTGCTTCCGGCGATGACGTCAAGAACCCCCATCTGGACCGTGGCGCACGACGTGCCCTCGTCGGACTATTTGGAGAAGGATGGTGCACGACCGACTTTGCAAACCTACCCCAGAAAACACGCGAGAGCCTTCTCAAAGGTGTAGGAAAGCGAACATCCCCCATGAACGTCTTTGCGCTTCTATTTGCCGCCGAACACGCCTTGGCTAAAATAAGCGCCGTAATCGATGCGTGGGCAGACACCGTCCGTGAGATGATCCTGTCCGAGAGAAAGGTTATCGATGATGTCATCTGCAGTTGTTCAGCGGACGTATTTGAGCAACCGGATTGGCTGGACTTGATGCATTCAGACGGTCAGGGCTTCGATGACCTTGAGAGGGTATCCTGGGTCATGGCTGCTGTTGGACGCGGAGTTAACGAAAGGAATGCTGGAGTTCTCTATCAGGTAACTTCCTATTTTCGTTTCTTAGTCTCTAGGAACTGATTGACGTTCGGTAGACCCTTGTGGGTAGTGTCCTACTTCGGCCACACCCGACGGAAATTAACAAAGCCCTGCTGTCGTCGAATTCACGCCTACGCGAACAAGTAGAGAACACTCGCGTTGATGTTTTGAGATTCATCGGCAAAAGATGGCTCAATATCCGTCAGGAAGGTGGCTTTGAACCATTGGAGGGCTGGGCCCTGAAGGAGATCAGTGACAGTAAGTCCTCAATCATTTTTTCCCTGAGTGTATTCTAAATTAGGCCCTAGATATTGACGTCGCGCTGGATGACCTCGAGTTGCCCGCGTCCACCAGAAAGCACCCACGACATTCACACAAGAGTCTGCTCATTTCCAAGCCAGAGGAAAACGATGCCATGAGTGTTCGCTCTGTTCGTGTGAGCGTATTAAGCAGGAATGGTCCCAGGCGTGGCAGCACCCCCACACACGAGCCAGTATTATCATCCGGCGCCTCAATTCGCTCCACGCGTACCACGCATTCCACTGCTTCTCGCGTCACGGTTGGTGGTGGCAGTAGCACTCCACGGAGAAAGCCGACAGACTTGAGCCACCTCGGTCCACGCCCAGATTCCAAGTTGACACCTGGTCCACATATTCCTCCACTCCCTTCTCCATCTCCATCTCCATCCCCACAACCGTCGATTCATCAGCAGGACGACGACCCATTTGATGACGACGCGGAGCCGGACGAAGAGCAGGAACTTGAAATGCGGCAAGACCCCGATATGAGGAATACCCCTTCAAGTCCAGTAGCAACGAAAACATTAGTTTCGCGAGTAAACACTTCCTCCAGCCGACGGAGCGTGTCGTCTTCGAGGTCGGGTATGACCTCCCCTGCAGCGCCGCTGCGCCCTCGGCCCTCGAATGCCTCCATCACTCCTTCTTTACGATCCCATCACACAGTGCGCAAATCATCGGGGGGAAGCACACACACCTCCCTCCATCCCTCTGGACCTTCTCGACCAACTTCTGGCATATCTCACCACTCTAGTGTTCGGGACAGTACTGCCACTTTTCGAACAGCCAATAGCAATGTCGATGGACGGTCTCGTAGGCCCTCCACAGCCTCGTCAATGTCCAACCTCAGCGTACGCACCGCAAACGTCGCACCCTCGACACACTCTCCATCTCCCTCTCCGGTTCGCACACGGAAAGTCTCAAACTCGTCAACGACTTCAACTACAACCACTAATACTGCAACAACTCGATCCGTCAGTGCAAGTATGGCTGGTAATAGACGACCCGCTCCTACCACACCTAGAGGCCGCGACCCTAACAGGCTAGACCCGTCAACAGCGGCAGGATCGCCTGTCAGACGTACAACCTCCACAGCAAGCGTCAGCTCAGTCCGTTCCTCTACCTCTTCCGTATCTACCACAACCTCTGCAAGCAAGAAGGTTCTCGTAACAATCCGAAAGCCGCCTTCAGCTTCCAACCCAACCACACCCAATGACAGCCCCAAAGTTGGTTCAGTGCCTTTGGAGAAGTCTGTGTCCGCTGGATCCGCGAAATCTGCAGCTTCGAGTAGGAGCGTTAGTTCCAGGACGTCCAAGACTTCCAAGGCGTCAAATGACGGCAAGCCTGTCGCACCTCCACTTTCCAGGAAATCGTCGTCACAACAGCAGAAGCAGGGTGGAAGCGGAGATGTTACTATGCGTGATGATAAGGCTACCACGTCATCAGACAAGGACCGTACATCAATTGTGACGTCCTCTGACGATGCTTCTATGCTTACAGCAGAGGAGGGATCTCTCCCTAGTGCCATTGATGATGAACGTAAGAGGAACGCATCACTACCTCCTCTACCACCTTCGGCTTCGACTGCGGACACAGAGCACAAGAAGAGCGATAGTGCGAACTCTGTTAGCACGATCAAAGTCAAACGAAAAGGGTCAGCAGATACCATCACTACGGTCTCACGAAAGGCAGCTTCAGATACCCAACCCGCCAAGAAGCAACAGCAACAGCAGCAACCACCACCACCCCAAGCGCAGACAACGGAACAACTCCCACGCGGTGCCACGCTCGAGGTCGGCATTCCCTGCATCATCAACTCTAAACGTAAGCGCTTCAAGGCCTTTGCGCGGTACATTGGCGAAGTGGAAGGCGAGATCGGCCCCTGGGTTGGCGTCGAAGTGCCCTTTGGAGACAATTGGAGTGGTGACCGCGAGAAGATCGAGAATGATGGCAGGCTATGGCACGACGGATCCTGGGGTGGTATACGCTACTTTGAAATTGGGAATGGTGGATCCGAGTGGGGCGATTACGGCGAAGACAGGATTCGACGGAGAAGGATGGATTGGGTAGGAGGCGGTGGTGGAGGTGGGTGGAATAGTTGGGATAAGGGATATCTGAAAAGAGAAGGGGACTCGTTGAGTATTCACGAGAGAGCGAAGAGATTCAGGAGCGTTAGTCCTGCGATTTCTGATATGAGCACCTCGGAATCGAGAGGTTTGTTTGTCAGACCACAGCAAGTACTTTATGTGGTCGATGCTGTTGGTTCAGACCTGTGACCTGTCTGCTTCCTTCTCTTTCCTTCTCTTACCTATTCCACATTGCCATCCCACCCGTTACGACGTTTGTCCTTTCTTGCACTATGTTTCATTGTCGACGCAATCACCACACCCTTCTTGTCACTTCATACCACCCACTCACGTTCTTCAAGGATCATTCCAACCAAATGTCTCATAATTCCGTTCTCTCGCCATTCTACTTCGCGCATAATCTCTGTTCTTTCATGACGCATTCATTCGCTTTCATCTGCACACTAACGGCTTTACACTTTGTCATTCTGATGTCCATGTATCATTGAATTTTTTGGCGCTTTTCCTCTTCAACTCCTGGATCGTAGTCTAGTTGCACAAACTTGCACACTCATTTAATCATGTTCTCCTCTTTCAGTCTTGGAAGCTGCCTTTGGCCCTTCGAGATACTACTACTTTAGGTACAACATACAACACTCATTTCTTTCTCCGTTCTTCGTGAATTGACAGCACCAATGCAAATGTGAATTCAAACACACGTTCTGAATCCTGCGCTGTACATCGACTTAACAGTCATGCGCGAAGAGCATCGTCGCCTCCGAGTGTAGATTCAAAGCAATTAACAGTACAGATTAGTAAATAAATATGTCGCGCTCCCACAGCGTCCGCAAATCGGTAGCCTTGAACGCATGTGATACCGCATGTAATACTGTTCTGTCATGTTCAATGAGTAGTTTGAATAGAGGACCTGGAGAGCAAGCTATTATGTACTTCTACAGGGTGTCGCGTACTGCACCGTGGCTGCGCATCATATCGTTGCAATATTAACAAAGCACGCCTGTCCGCCTCATCATCACATCTCCGGTCAACTTTCTTTATCTTTGCTCTAGGTGCTCCGTACAAGAATGAGCTCCATTACTCGGCTGCTATGGCACCAGTCCTCGGGTCCAAACTCAACAACCCAATCAAAAACAGTGAGTCGTCCATTCAAGCTAATTGACCCAAGCTTACTCTATGACAAGGGTAACCTTACGTGGCGCATCTAAACCAAATTCGTATGGCAAGCTGTAGCCCACAAGGAACTCCCCTGCGACTTGAATCATCCACCTGGATTATTTCTTGAACGACCAATCAACTCGTACACTGCACAGGAATTGAAGCATCTCATCCTACGTTGGAAAAGTGCCGAGATCAAGTGGAAGACTAGTAATGGTATACCAGCTCGCGAACGTAGCTTCAAGCTTGAACTTGCGCCTAGGGCCAATGTGGATTGTATTCACCTCGTGAGGGAGGTCGATGGCTGCTCGTTGGCATTAGCTCTGGGTCCATCGTATACTACGACTTGGATGAAAGTGATCTCACTCCACGGATTTTGATTACCGAATCTGACCTGGAGCTGATTAGAGTCCGGATGGCAGTAGATATCGACCTGTCATCCCCGACCTTAACATTCAACCTTGCCATGACGCTTGGATGGAGGTTGGAAGTTTGGCGAGTATGCCTCGTCCACGACAGCCAATCATCAAGATCGGAGTTGATTGCTCAACAACTGGTGTCATTTCAACCAGAACCTTTTGGACTTCTATCTTCTATTTCGATTCTTGGAGATTACTTGGCGTATTCTGTCGACGAGACAGGGGGAGATAAGTGCTATGCTACTGTCCTCGACTGGATGAACTTGGGAGAGATGCCATCAAACTATGATAAATGGATTCAACAAACAGACATCACGCCTGTAGGTTTCCTTGTTTGTCTGGTTAATAACTGCACTCACAACAGCCAGACGCACGTGCGCCTGCTTCCCGGGAATCGCATAATTCTACGAAGGGGATGGAATCTTGAGCTTTACAATTTCCTCTTATTTACAAAAACAAAGGTCCTCACAGAACCCATTCGACAGACAAACGGGATACCACCACTTTGGACAGCCTCAACCGATACTTACACAAAGAAGGGGTTCATCCCAGAGCCTATATTGTGCAAAGATTCGATCCGAATCATCACAGCTACCCGACATGGTGTTTATGGTGTCATTCTCAAAGGTCCTGAGGAACAGCCTGATGGATCGCACGATGGAGAGCTGATCAAGCTTAGGCACATTCCACGAGGCACATACTCCGTCCAGACACTCCTCGCATCTTATGGATATAACTACTCCGCATCTTGATACAGTTCCACACTCACACTAATCTACTACCCATGGTCAGACGATGATGACCAGGAAAGTACAAGGTTTACGATTGTTCAAAAAACATCAGCACTCCATGGTAATGCAAGCCTACCACCAGTATCAGATGTTGGTGCAGGAAGGGTAGTGATATGGAATGGAGTAATTACTGTCATAAAACTAGGACACTGAATCTTGCTCTGTACGTCGATGCAGCAGCCCTCATGCACGAAGAGCATCGTCGTGTCGTCGTTGTACCCATCGCTTGTGTAAGTCCACAACAATGAATAAGCAGTAGGCTCATCAGGTGTCTAGCTTATAACTCGAGGATTCGATACCGAAACAACGCTTGCTAGGCTTGTGTTGGATTCTACACTGATTTTTTTTTTTGTTGCCATAAAACCTGCAATAATTATATTCAAATACTTTGATCCTCTCATTTTCGGTGGTCGGTTGTGCTTAGAGTCCAGAGCGGTCTTGCAGAATTTCGGGAATCAAGGTGTTTGTAAAGCATGCAGATAGGTTTAACAGTGCAGCCTTTATTAAACCTGGTCAACAAGACAGCCCGTGCATACGTCATTAGTACGTGGAGAATAGACTTACATCTCTCAACCCATAACTGTAAGCAAATCTGCACGTGACATGCACCTGCATATCTCCCCATTCAATAGGTGGGCTCAAAATTCGCAGGTCGCAGACGCAGACCGCACCCGGTCACTTGTAACAAAGTGGCTGGCGCTTGTCCCTTAATTTGCAGCCACATACGTCATGGAACCAGGTTGTGGATTATAATCGTTAGTACGCCGCAATAACCAATATAATGTGAATATTACCCTAATAAACCACTAAGCTAGCCTAATATTCGCGACTGTAAACCCCTTATATAAAATATTAGCACTAAAATTCCATATAAAGGATGTTAGCGTCTGCATGGTTCACTGACGTATGCCACATACGTTGCCACATCCAGAATCCTCACAAAATTGTGGACCATAGTGCTAATATGACCATTATTTTTTTCAAAGTGAAACTGAAATAGTTTATAAACACGTCTTGGGCCATGAAAGGACGAGCACCTCAATGGAGTGAGGGTATAATTCACTATATGGCCCCGTTGCCACTTTGAGGCTTGTCGAACGTGGCAAAGGGAGACCCTAACCGCGAGCTTGTGACATCTGCACTGTCACCCTGCCGTTCTGCGTCTGCGGTCTGCGTCTGCGACCTGCGAACTTTGAGCCCACCTAATGATACCCCCCGGAAGCGGAGGGTAAAGCTACGCCACATGTCTGCTCGGCAAACTGCGATTGGCGCCCGTGTGTGACAGGGACCCTACTGCAAGGTCGAGTCACTGCCAGTGATAGTTAACACTTGCAAGCCGCATGGTACTATGCATGAAACACCATTACTCGGCTATTGGACTATTAAGAGTCGATGGAGTTCCGTCATCCTTGTACATTTTGATTGCGAAAGACGCGCTCTGATATAAGTGTTAGAGGAAGCCCTGTTCCAAGAAGAGAAGGAACATACCCCGCTCCATTTGCTCTTGTACAAACGGATGGTCTTGAGGATCGTAATCGTCATCTAGTGTGCCTATCAGTAATCTATGCGAAATCGTGCAAAATTAGACCAACAATAATCAAACATTAAAGTTCTTCCATAAGCCTTCCTGGCCTCCAATAGCTCCCGTTCGGTAAGCTGTCTGGTTCGATGACCATCTGTTTGGTTATGCTGACCCTGCGGCGCGTATTGCTGCTCGCCACCTTCCACGGTATTCTGACTACCCTCTCCCCCATAGCCTCCA
>KB722750.1:159477-171555 GCA_000349905.1 Volvariella volvacea V23
TTGTTGTCTCCCTCCGGACTTTCGTAATAGTGACCCACAGAGAAAGGAGCCCTGCGAGAACGCCTGCCATCAAATGATGGTGGAGTGGCTCCCGTAGGCAGCCAGTATATCAAGTCAACAAGCCGCAGCGTTCGGTCGATGAGATGTTCAACGTCTGCAGGCAACATTGACACTACTCCTTCTGCTGCGAGCTGCTTGCGATACCTCCGGAATTTGATTTCGGCATTGATGATGACAAGCAGGGGATTCACTGCGCCCCTATCACGGATATGCTCAAAAGCTGGGAGACGAGGGCAGTCGGGGTTTCCAGGGTATTCACGCAAACAGTGGTTTTGGGATGGAATATATGATTTGTGGGATGCAGTGGTATGGTCGTAGATCGTGAGGACACTCCCAGCAGGTAGAAAATGTTCGGGGTGCAACACTACTAACTCGTATTTAGGATTTCTAAAGCAATCTGCGTTGAACTAACACTTGATATCAGTACTGACCAGACTTGAAAACCTTAACTGATGTGTGCTCACATCTAATCTTCGTGTGAAGGTGCCGTGGTCATCGAACTCTTGCTGTTGCCGTGGAATGTCTTGCTCGTACAAGTTGATGAAGGCATCAAATGTTTCAATAGATGCCGTCACCGCTATGAACGCATATATTTCAAGAGATTTGTGAACAAAGGGATCGACTGGAGCAGGTGAGAATCAGCGCCAAGGTGGCATGTCTCATTCAACTCACGGTGTGCAATGTTGGTGGAATGATCAAGGTTGAATAAGGGATAAATAATACCCAACCGAACGAGAAAGTTTTCCTTGTAGAAGTCTAAGTATCAAATACGAATCCTTGATGCAAAGGGGCACTGACCACATCCGCCTTTCTTTCTCGCACGGCATTAACCCAACGCGTTTGATCATGCATGTATTGAATGGATTTGGTTACAAAGCATGGTTCAGCCCGTTCGATAATCCTCCTTTGAATGCCACTTGCATGGCTGCTAACGCTGTGACTAACAACAGATTGCCCGCCATCAGGACGTGCAGGACGATTAATTGCATTTAGTATGTGTGAGGACCCGCCATGAATGAAGGAAATAGCGGGGACACGAGCAAATCTCTTGACGGAAATACGACCACCGGGACCACTATTGATGTGGGACATATTCGCCGTGGTCGAGGAGAATGTGTCAAGAGTCTAAGTAGTGGTTTGATGCGTCATAATAAGCATAAATAAACCCGCACAGGGGGAGGGAACAAATCATGACGATGACGATGACTACGTCGCGCGCTTCCTACAAGTCTGTCACTGGCTAATGAGACCCGTCAACAGGATCACCTGTTAGACGTACAACTTCCACAACAAGCGTCAGCTTGGTCCGTTCCTCGACCATAACCCCTGTCAGTGCAAGCAAGAAGGTTTTCAGCAATCCAAAGATCGCCTCAGAAATCCAACCCAATAACACTCAACGAAAGCTCCAGAATTGGTTCGAACAAATATGTGTTTGCTAGATTTGTGAAATCTGCAGCTTCGAGTAGGAGTGTTAGTTCCAGGACGCCCAAGGCGTCGGACGGATGATGGCAAACCCGTCGTATCTTCATTATCCAGGAAGTTGTTATCACAACAGCAGAAACAGGACTGACGTTACGATGCGTGATGATTAAGCTGCCAAGCTGTCAGGGTCTCGAGATTCTACTACTCTAGGTGCAACATACCACGCTCATTTCTTTCCCCCATTCTTTGTGAATCGGAGATAGCTATCGGTGGCGGCATAAATGCAGATATGAATTTTTTTAACGCGTCAGGTGTAGGAACGTCCGTACAAGTACAAGAGACCCCAATAAATACAAGCGCATACCTCGAAGCTCCCAGTATCTTCATCTGATGGCCTTGAGATAAGTTATAACTCGCATGTAGGAAGGTCGGAACTCCGGGTACACACGCCCTCGCTCCTGATGTCTAATCTACCAAAACTCATAATTCATTTCCTTCCAGTGTTGCTGATGCCGATGCACTGCTTTGCATGTTCAATATTGACATCCTGACAGGCAGGCATGCGCACGGCCCGGACGCTACGAAGCATAACCAGGATCGAGGCCGAGGTGGGTCAATCATTGACTATCTAACGGTTGACTATCTAACGGGGGGGATCGGGGTGACAATGACTATCTGTCAATCATTTCGAGAATTTGGTAGGGGGAGTGATAATAGGACCAGGCGAGACAGCTTCTCATGGTATTAATAGTTCCATCCACCTGATAAGAGCACGAACATCAATACGGCCATACCAAAGTTTGATCAATTGTACTGTACTCCAGATAGCGTGGATGTGTGTATTTCTATTAGTAATAAAACTGATTACTATCAAGATGACCCCAAAACACGGAAAAGAGCGACTTCATATATTTTCGAAATGCATAACAAAGCCTCATAAGCTACCGGGAAACCTAGACTAGCGATGTTTGTTGTTTGATATCGACCAAGCTTTCCTTTGCCGCAGAAAAACTGCCAACTTTAGTGGTCTACAAGCCCTTCAGCTCGGTGCTTCCATCAATAGATCGCAATGGTGTACTTACATCAATGCGGCTCATAGAAATGTTATCGCTCCACACATTCTTCTGCACATTCACCACGGGTGCAATAGTTGATGTTGGAACCGTCTGATGCAGATCCTGCGATGAGCCAGTGTCATCCCGTCCACCTCTAATCTGAATACGGCTGTTCAAAACCGCCAATGCGGTGTTGGAGTACAACTTTGCGAGCGTCAGCGCCGGGACCGTATGGTAGTTCTTCTCCTGGAACACAAGGAACAAGATGACATCCAATGTGGCGACAGTGGCTGGAATGAAGAGAAGTTATACGTAAATCCAAGTGTCCAGAGCTCGACATTGTGTGAGAGGGAACTGTCATACCAGTGATGGCACCGGTCTCTACTGTCAATTTGATGAGCTTCGTCACTAGCATTTGAGTTTTCTTGAAACCGGTATTACGTTTCGATAACTATAAATCCGCGGACCTCATAAGCATAAGCACCAGGAGAAGGGAAACCACCTACAAAGTAAATCATGAGGATGGCAATAATCACATCGCACACGGCGCTACCAACAAGCCAAATCTGCCAAAGGATAATTCATACTTCTGCTCCTCATCGTAACAAAGGTACTTACACTGGTGCTAACGAAGGCGACGCTCTGGAGCTCCGAGAAATTCCCTACTTGAAAGGCTTGCACACCGGCAGCAATAGCAGCTGACCCTTGCAGCAGAGCAATCTCCCATGCACTCAGTACACAGAAACCAGCTTGGGATACCAACACATACCACAGACACCGCAGCGCCGATCAAAATGGACTGTGACAAGACCTTGATCCGATAGGCAAAAAATAGTTGCACAGAGCAGCTAACTAATGAAGAGATTGTTAGCAGGTAAAATTTCCTGACCACGTTTCTCCATACCTATTCCGCTAAAGATGGGCACACTCAGCCAATTCAGCTGCACATCGTTCAATGCGCCCAGATCCCCGAATCCCTTGGCATAACTACCAAAAGCGTCATGTATTACCATAATGCTCTGAGCGGTCTCGATTGCGAATAGCCCCGAAACCAGTGCCTTTGGAATGGGGCCATCTCTAGGGAAAGCGACATAATATAAATCTACCAAAGAATGAGCAATCGCAGATTACAAAAGCAAGGTCATTTACTTACAAACTTGGATGGCCAGACTCCCGTAGAGACCCCAATTAAGGAGATAACCTATCAGCTATAGTGGGAACCTATTAGCGCAAGCTTGACACCCAACGTATGCGACCTACCACAGGGCCTGCGCTAAAGAAGGCCCGGGATATCAGTCAGAGATATGCCATGGCACAGGAAGGGGGCTTACAGATCAGCTATAGGGAATCCTGGGGGAACGGGAATGGCCATGTTTTCATCTGGCGAAGTGAATCGTGTCATTACCCTTATATCTTGACAGGCAACGTATTTTTGTACGACGCACTGGGATCGTCGCATCAAACAACTGAGAACGCTGTCAATCCAAGGCGGAAACAGTATAAGGATTTTTCGGGCATCAGTCAACGCTGATAGATAGAACCCGATTGTTGTTGCGCCAATAGATCGCCTGTGTAGAGTCATGGGGAGGGATTCGACATATGGGTAATTATCCTGGCTGTGCCGTGGGTGCCATAGCTGGAAGACGGTGCCAAACCATCATGAGAAAGTTAAATATAGGTAGAAGCAGTTTACATCAGTGAGTGCGTTGTCATCAACTTGACCACACTATAAAGCCTAAGCCTCGGGTCTCGCAGTGCCGAGCTTGACATTCAGAGCAAGCATTGGACTCGAGGCGCAAGACTGTATGTGTCGGGTGAGCGCAAGTTGCTTGGGGTGGCGAGGATCACGTGCGTTCCTCTCCGGATAATGAGGAGCGACTGATGGAGAAAATGTGGGTGCAGAAGCCACTCACACTCTATGAGATATGACATCCGGGCTCATATGCGTCAGGAGAGCAAAACGAGTTAATGTTACGAGTCTTCTAACGGCATGAAAGCCGCAGAGTTCTCATCAGACCACATGCGCCTGAGAAGTGAGAGAGTCTCGGTAATTGCGCTCAGAGTTGCCCAATCATGCTTCTGTCAAACCTATGCTTGCTTCTGATCCAAGTGAAGTAGAAAAACCTAATGTCATTGCATCCTGGAAGAGACCTCGTCCACATCGTGTGAGCGAAAGAGAGCCTCATGACACCGGTTTAAGGGCAGCCCCTCAACACAAGCCAGAACTCCTACGATCTTGTTGGTAGATGACGGAAGGCGTAGCATTGGACGATGGCGTATCAAACAGCAAAAATGAACATACAATGAGAATGCAAACGTTACACACCCCTCGCTTATATGGCTGTTTCCCCAAATTAGAAGCCCCGTCCGCGACTACGACCACGACCCCTTCCCCCCCGTCCACGCTCTACACCCCGACCGCGTCCGCGTCCGCGTATATCCTCTTTTTTACGTCCCTTGGGCTTGGGTGCGTCATCAACGAGCAGCGTGTCTAACGGCAAAGCATCAGGAAGGACAAAGTATCTGATGTTGTTTCCTCGGATAGATAGCGAGTCAAGCGTCTGTGGATCGCGGTTTCGTGTGGTCATTTTAACGGTCTTCAGATGGGTATTCATTTGCATATCAACACCTAGAGAAAATTCATAAGTCATGAACGGTTGTTCAATGGGAGACTGTTAACCGCACCCGTTATTGTACCGTGCACAACAGACCCATTTTTCAACTCAATGGTTACGGTTTCATTGTTCAATTTCATCAAAAATCTGCAGAATGCACAAGAGAGCGATGTGAATCAATATGAATTCAACGGTCCAGCCAAAAGAGAAAATTGTGGTTGAGGCAGACTTATGCCATTGAGGCGAGAATGTGAGCAATCAATAGATCAATTTCACGTACCTCACGAGCTTCATGGCTGTATGCGCTCCTTCTCAATGGCCGATACTCGCGTTATCGTGTGTGCAGGGTGATGGGGAGCGTCGTGCACAACATCCGCGCTTGCGCTGGTATGGCAACTTGCGGTCGGAGTTTGAATTTGTGGCGTTCCTCCACTATTGAGCACAAACCGAGCACCACGATTAAAGCTAAGATCAGGTGAGGGTTCTTTGAATTCATAGCATGCTATGTCTGATCGCAGAAGAATTTAACTAGCAAGGAGTTATGGCAATGCACTCCTCAAAGACCTATATTCTCCTGTTCCTCCGCAATAAACCTGGTAACAACAGTCTTTCAAGTTACCACTGGGCAATCGGCGTCACACAAGACGACAATCTCTCCAAAGGGTTTCATATATTTCAAGTTGAAGATCTTTCGGGACCCTGGAAACACTCCTTCCCATCTGATTGCCCTATATCTGTCAACTACTTAGAGCGCTTTCACCTCGCTATTTACATTGGAACTATTCAAGCTGCTATTGACGATATAAGAGGGTTCGCTGAAGAATCGCCTCCTGATCAATGTGGCACCCCATTGCTGAGTACTCACGGAAAATGGAGTTGTGCTCTGTGGATCATCAGACTTCTCCACAGCATGCAAGAAGCAGGTATATTCGAGGACATTGACCTCAGTACCCAGAGGGATCAAGAGACTTTTTATCGTCGCATCCTAGCGATTGGAAGTCTTGCATCCAGTACACCAAATGCAGCCTATCGAATCATAACGGAGGAAAATAACAAAGTTGTAGTGTACTATTAAACCTCATTAATTTATTCGTGGAGTCTGGTGTTACCAAAGACTCGACTGCAGCACTGCATCACGTACAATCCAGCCAACCCTTTGAGAATTTGTAGGCATAATCCACACAAAGCACGCTGTAAACGATGCCATGAGCGACTTGAACGTGTTGAACATGCAAATTGTACGTAGGGGCTAACTTATACATTGTTTAATCATGTGATGCACGTTGATGCACAAAAAGCAACCAATCACAACGCCTCTGACTGGATGCTGGGCTGCAGAAGCAAACCCTTCCCGAAGCTTGCAACAGCGTGCTTCAGGCTATGGCCACCGATTATGCTGCTCTCTTGTTCCTACTCGCTCTTTTCAAAGGCTTGACCAACAATTATTTAACTAGCGCTATCCGTTTGATCATGGTTTTTTCCCATAGGCTACCCATGGACCGTGCTCCTCCAACACAGAGTACTAGCGCCAGTAAGGCTAACCTTGGCAGGTGGGCGCCTGGGAACCCATGTGTGACTATTGGGGGTCAAAAGTGGGTTTTCCCAAAGGACCTTCAGGCTTGCTATAGCTCGTTCAAAGTCGTTGAGGTTGAAAAGGCCAATGTGAGCCCAAAAACTCTCATACAGAGAAAACAATTCATAGTTGTGCATTAGATTATTGAAGTTATAAATAAGACACTGGCTTTCCACACTTCAAATAACTACCAAATCCAAGCTCCTGCTCCCTATGACGAAGACATTCACAAGGTTGTCGATCTCGCCAGGATTGAACATAAGAAGTACCGCTCCGATTATGACCTTCATATTGACATTTTCCGCACGCTCAAGCGCCTCAATGACAGTCACTATCTCTGGGTCAACTTTTGCTATGTATGTTGATCATTTCTTTTGGTAGTATATCCACTAACCCCCAGCATAAGGATTATGAGCTTATGATGCTCCTATCTCCACCTTATAAACCCAGCACTCTAGCCTTATACATCAATTATCTGCCTGTCCCTCTCGTTTTGCTTGCTCAGGACACCTGCCAAGAGGTGTTCATAGCACAGGAGGCCTTCCAGGTGGCTTCAGCTGAGTTCCCAGATAGGATTGATTTCTAGCAAAATGTTCTCCCAGAATCACTTAAGGGTAAACTTGAATTGGTAAGGTGCATTCCAATAGCTGGAACCAAACATCCATACAGGCTCAACAGCTCTCTGGTGCCAGGGTCATCTCAATTGACGGAAGGTCCCCATTTGAGGCTGTTAACACTAATGCAAAATTAACTGGACTGTACCAAGCATTTGGAACTCACCAGAATGTGTATGCCATTTGACCATTCCCAACAATTCTTCTGCTCCGAGGCCATTGTTTAATTTCTTCTCCAGCTACAGACATATTGTTATAGGCTGGAAATACCTCATGGCAGACTTTGCTCAGCAATCACTTCCTCTCAGTGATAAAGTGACTATGGAAATCCAGTGCATCAGCAAACATGACATCAATACCTTAACAGTATGCCTAGTTCTTTTTGGCTACCTATGACTATCATTGACAACCATCTATTAGCTTCCACACATGTCTTGCATCAGTTCTAATGAGAAATCCTTTAATGATACAGCCTCCTGGCTCCAGAAAAACTGCCGGGCGCTTCCTAGAACTAACGGTGTTGATCTCCATAATTTGGGTCCAGACTTTGTTGAGGGATCAAGCCCTGTTGAGACATTTGAACATCAGCCTCTAATTAGTCCAGGATCTCGGAAGGAGCACTTTTTGAATGTGCTACTCAACGATTCCCCGTTGTCTGATATTGCTCTTCCCCCTGAGCTTCAGCCGAGTCTCACCCCTATAACCGGCAGCCAAGGTGCAGCCCAATTCTACCTGCAGAGGGACGAGAAGACAGGAGTACTGGCCCTGGGCAGCTTCTCCGCTTTAGATTTCGATGAACTTCTGCGGAGCCTCCTCCAGGGCTTGCAGTCTCTCAAGTCCCAAGGGGCTACCCAGTTAATTGTGGACGTGGTACGTTTCACATTTCTTATTTTCTTTGTGCGAGCACATTATATTGGCTCTAAACCTGATGATTAGACCAATAATAATGGCGGTTTTATTTGTGCTGCACATGTGAGTAATCATAGTTCTTCGCCTCTGAGCCTGATCTGGACACCCGTATCCACATTTATCTAGTGGTTACATCGTATAGTAAGAAGGCCATCCTTATTCCGCTTAAAATTATGAAGGGCTCAGACACAGATCATGGGCCCCAAAAACTCGACCATACCTCAAGCGGGCTTAGATACAAAAGCGCGAGCAGGCCCCTTAGCCCTCGCTATTGTGAATAAAATCATTAGTGACAACAAGACCGATCCTGATAACAAGCTTTTGTACAACCCTCTTCACTGGAGGGATAGTAACCATTCTCGTTTCCCGAAGAATGCTCACTGGATGAGCCCCGTCGTCGACGATGTCATCAACGGTAGAGTGGATGCCTTCAGCCCGCGGTAAGCCCATCGTACTGGCTCCTATTCGATTCGCGAGCTCACTCCAATGGAAGCCTGGGTCAAGAATGCGAACTTGAGGACAGAAATCCTCCAAATGAAGCGCTGTTCAACCCCAAAAAAGTCATCATCGTTTCTAACAGCAGGTGAGCACCTGACATGCTGAATTTTCCATATATATTAGCGTTGACAGTCGAATTGTACGAAAAAATCAGATGCGGGAGCTCATGCTCCTTGTTCAGCGTATGTCATCAGATACCTGTCCATGAGACTGGGACGAGTTCTTTAATGCTAGATCGCAATGGCAAAGCGTGAAGGTGTCAAAACTGTTGTCGTAGGCGGCAAGCAAGATGTCCCGCAAGATTACTGTGGCAGCGTTGGGGGTCAATTCATTACCTTCGCCGAAATTGATACTCAAATCAAGGTAGTCCACCATATTTTCTCACTCACGACAGCCTACTCACAAAATATTTAGACTGCTCAGCTCAAGAGTCACGTCCTTGCACTACCTGACCTGTACGTCTTTTCATCGTCCTTTCTTCTTGTATCCTGCTGTCTCTACCCACGAACACGGGAACTTCTCCCTTTGATGAGTTCCTGTGTCGACGATATCTTGTTGATGTAACCTTCATATGCAGGTTGGTGAGTGGTTACCAAGGTGTTGCATGGAGACTTGGCTTTGGTATTGACAATCGCGACGAACCAGAAGGTGAGCGCACGTTACTTTTGATTATCCCTGAGCTCCGGAATAGTGCCTTAAACGTCGGCATGTTGCAAGGGGTCGTAACGACTGAGGTTGCCGAGTGGTATCAACTTCTGATATGTGCAATAGAGTGGCAGAACCACACTGCGGACTTCACTTTGTCACTCAATGCAGACCTGTAAGCATCATCCCCTAGTAATTTGAATTCATGCGCAAGTGATTCTACATCGCATTTACTTTATTTTAGCGCCAATAACCCTGTTGCAATCTGGGAGGACGTAGCCGCCCGTTTTTTCGAGTAGATATCCATGCAACAGCCGATTCTATTTGTTGTCCATGAGGTATGATTTCGCGAGACAATGTCACGATACGCCGCTATGAATCGTGCTCTTGTTAGCTCGCATAGGACACCAGTAGAACTGTGTAAGCACTCAGTATCGTGGAAATATACCAGCTCAAATAGCGTCAATACTGAAGGTTGTAACGGCGTTTGCATGACTTATAGGGCCGCTAAACAGAGCTATTATTTTCTGTATTAGAGGCGTTTTCTTCCAATATATTTTGGCGAGTTGACAGCGACTCCGATGCTATTAAGACTCAGACTGGTGAATGACAAAAATCGGCCCTTCACTTTCTTCTGGCCTCGGGACAAAGATAACTGCCCTCAAAAGCGAAAGCAAAAATTGTCGACATTCTATTGATGATCTACGTATACACAACCGCCATGAGGTTTGTCGCAAGAATGTAAGAAAATACAGAAAAAGTCGCCTCCTAGAGACAGTTGAGCCATATCCCTCCGCTTTGACCTCCATAAGTCATTTCAGCAGGTGAGTATATGGGCAGAGCAAAGGAGTCAAACTGGATAAAGGTTTCGCTAACATTGGTACTTGCAGCTAGGACCGAAGGGCCTATATATACCAAAGTAATGGAGTGGTCATCACGGGATTCGTATCCAGGAGGGAGAATAGAGACGGGAGGGAATTGTAGGACGTAACATTCAGGCCTTCCTGCGGCCGAATTGGTGTCTACAAAAGCAGTCGTATTGAAATCGTCAATGAGAACTGAAAAAATGCCTCCGTTTGGAGATGCGACTGTATGTACAATGATGCCAGGTCCTTCGAGAGAAAGTAAGATTAAAGCGGTTGCATTGGCAGAAAGGATAGTGACTCACCCGTGTAGTTGAACGATATTGTTGCATTCAGGGTATTGCTTACATGCAAGGACGTACTAAGGGTACACTCAGACCTACTCTCTGAGATGTTCCATGCATCTGCAGGAGCATACAAAATGCTGGGATCCGTCTCTGGGATCATGGTTGCTGATGGAATTACGAGGGCTGAAGTTGGTGTTGCCGATTCGGAAGGAAATGCTGTAGTAGTAACTCCATAAGGATTGACGCAGTATACAGTCTCCTGGTCAAAAATGTGTTTACACATTGCTCCAATGGCTAGATGTCCAGCGTTAAGATAAGCGTATCGAATTACTAACGGGCATGTACGGCAGCAGAAATTTGGTATGCCAATGATATCACAGCTCACTGCATCAGTTGTCCGTTGAGAATGAAAATTGCGGATGTCAGGTAAGTCGAAGAAGGCTTACTTAGGTATGGATTGGCGCAAGGCTCGTCATCAAAACCGTGTATATATTGAGTATCAGGATCTCCGCACATCTGGATGCCCCAACGATAACTGCATCGCCATCTATGCCCCAGTAGGACATAAAGTCGATATGCGTGAATTGAGCAACGGAGGATAAACTTACCCCGATGGGCAACAGGTTCCAAATGACGGATTGCCACAGGGTACGGTATCGGCAGATCAGTCAAGCTTTTCACAAGACGAGCATGAGTATTGTGTCGATTCAAAGAATGACCACGATTATCAGCATCCGTGCATATCCAACTAAATAGGAGCTACTCACGAAGGTGCTCGCGGAAACTGCAGGAAACTGGAACAACGCAGAAGCATACAGAACAAAAAAGACTAGCCAAATCATGGAGCTAGAGTCCTTGAAAAACTCAGGCCTCATCTGTGCGGATAATATACCCCCCTTGGCCACCTTCCGCACTGCCCCGCTCATATATTTTCACTAGACAGAAAAAGTATAGAGCGGTCTATACTCTCTGGGTCGTCACATCTTACCCTACATGATGGTCAGTAGTATTGCAGTGAATAAAATGAATTCAATGCCAAATTCCTACTGTTGTTCGTATATTTACAATTACGCACTAGTACCAAGCACTACCCCATACTGTATTTGGAATAGAAACGAGACCGTTTCAACTCAGTGCGCTCTATCAAAGACATCAAATTGATGGGGCAGTGTTTTACAGCTATTCAAGTTGAAATGCGTCTGCCGGTGTGTCTAGGCCTTCAATCCAATCAAAGGATCAACTCTCTAAGAGCGAACAATAAAGCTTAGTACTGCCTCAAGGTAAGGTTCAAGGCACCTCGAGGCGCAATGTTACGTTGTGTGTAATGGCTTAGTTCCCAGATGGACAGCATGAGGCACTGCACGAGGGTTAAAATGACTTCCATGTGAGGCCGCCGAGTAATTTCTCCAAGCACTAATATACTGTCTTACCGAATTGCTTCACCTTGAGTGAGCGCTGACCTAGCAGCAACTGGAGGGATGGGAGAGTGTGTGGCACCAGATCCTTTGATCAAATACTGTGTTATGAGTGTCAAATC
>KB722750.1:184637-216322 GCA_000349905.1 Volvariella volvacea V23
ACGTCTATGATACTTCTTGTACCCAATATGGCCACCTTATCCACTCCACAGCACCTTCATAGTCATGTCAATGATTATTTCACGCTTTCTTGATCCCTCTTCCCTTTATCTTTACCAAAAATTAGTATTGATGTTCCTCTATATGCATTAAACAATCACAGTCCCAGTTGTACCTCATTTTCAAAATCTTCTTCTGCACAATGTGAAGATTCTTACCGGCGCAGTGTTCACGGAAGCTATAGATGTCTGCGGACGACGAGACTGGAAGTGTGTTACAGCATCCAATGATAAAGCGAGAGTAGAGTCCTTGTTATACCAGGAGAGAATGGGTGGAAGAAAAGGTCGACAACGAGCTATGCAAATGGAAGGAATGCGTCGCAATTTTAAGGTGATAGTGTCAAGACTAGATAGATAGTTACGTGAAGGTGAATACGACAGCCTCTCTTCACGTAGCCCTCCACCATGATACGAGCATAGGTTGGGGACCAAAATACTTACGAGTGTTTGGTGCATGACTTGGTGCTCCAAGAGACGATCTGCTCGCCAACTTGAATGGGTCGAGGTGGGAATACACTCAGGCGTTATGAGGCACGCTGTAGGTTTGTTCGACCCACACCTGAAAAGGATGGGTAGAGGAATAAGAGTGAACTAAATTTGGGGGTGAACTAGGGTGACGCCGTCATGATTGGTAGGTTGCCTACCTCCTGCTAGTTCTTAACATAAACATGGTTCGGGGCATCATGTACAAAGGCTTACTCGCTAGGGTTTGCTTATTCTGCCAACGGCCTTGAAAATATACCTCTGCTATCAGGGAAGAGAAGCCGAATAAATTCGCAAGTCTGTATTATTCAACCTAATCTCTACTAAGCCAGTAAGAGATGGCGACTTTCACCGAGTACGACGCATGTTTCTCATCGTTAGTTTTGGAGTAAGTAGACTCCACAGCAGAAGATACCGAGAAATCCGCGGGTACTCAGGGACGTATTGGGTAGATATTTTGATCGATGACCAACATAATGCTCCAAAATAATTCGTTAGGTCAGTCCTACGTTGGAGAAATCAGAATCAGAAACCATTATGGTGATACACTACGTACATCCATTCAATACACTGATTAATAACTCCAAAGCGTTGGTAACTCTCACCGGCAGTTGGAATCCGCAGTTTATTCTAATTCACGTACAAATTAGAGCTAGCTAAGGTAGTCAGAACCCCGATGATTTCTGAATGGGATTTTGTGTTAATACCGAGTCAAAAAAGGGGTCACCTAGCGGTCAGTAATGCTGTCGAACCTCAGGCGAGTCCCCTACCAACCCACTTTACCCTGCCAAAGTCCAAGCAAAATCTTGTTACCTGATCCTGGTTACTTACCACAACCATGGGCACGTCCGAATCTCACAATGTGTCCCAAATCCGAGGAACGGCGCGTCTTCTGAATGCCCCTGATTCGTTGCTCTTGCGATGCATACAATGAGTGAAAACGTTATTAGGATGGTCTTTGGAATTCCAGAAGGAACCGGTTACCTGACGATAACCATGAAAGCAGCCTTCTCGTACCGCTCCGACGGTTGTTGTGATAGGAGGTCATCCGGTGGGTCGTGTCGGAAAAATGTAACAAATGGTCAGGCGAATTCCAGAAGAACGCATTCACTATGGAACCTACTATAAATTCCTGATCAGCGCATACTATAGCAGAAGGCCCAAGACCACAGCCGATGAGATGACACACATTTAAGTCGCTAATCCAGTATATTTTAGCATAGAACACTTCGGTACGTTGTTAGCGTTACTAGTTTCCCCGCTTAGAGACAACCAGTTGGCGATTATCGGGCGTGCCTGCGTTGGGTTGACCCATTACCTTGGGAATACGACCAAACTATTGGGCAGCCCATGGGATTGGAACATACATGCCTTCCTTCCCAGAAATATGGATTGGTGCCACCCTTGCTCTTCAATGGGGTTGTAGGTTAGATGGGTCTGCTTGACACTCGTTGCTACTTGTCACCGTAACCTGCAAAGGGGCTTGGGTTTCTGAGACCTGGAGATCATACGTGGATATCTCCATTACTTCTATTCCGCCCAGTGTACAGCTTTACGAAAACGGGCGTAACTTGGGCGAGATTTGGGCGATAGTAGCAGTACGGGGTTCGAGGACGACTTGATGATGGCCGTTGTCACAATCTCCAGGCCCGTGACCAGGCACCTGATGTGACAAAGGCGTCGTGTGACAAGGCGCGTCAGAAGGGTTGCTGTTCGCCACGACGCCGAAACGACGACACAGGCTCTCAAGATGGCCTCCTCGCACAGGATCAGAATAGCTGCCAGACTACGCCCGAAAATTGACGGCGAAGTCAACGACGACGCAATCCAGGTCGTGCGGGAGCACTCGTCAGGGGCCAGCTTTATTTCCGTCCCCAACCCCCGCGATCCGAGTCAGGTTTTCAAATTCCCGTGAGTAATACATCCGTTTCTTCCGACTCGGGCAAAGCACCATAACATAACCTTAGGTTTACGAGTTGTTATGGCGAATCAGCGACGCAGGAAGAGATCTTCCACAACGATGTTGAACCCATGCTTGACTACGTCTTTCAGGGTGTGGTAAGTTGTTTGGACATTGTCATATAGCGACTGCTGAGTATCCAATAGACGGTTACCATCTTTGCGTATGGTGTTACATCTTCTGGCAAGACTCATACAATGCAGGGGACTAAGTCGCAACCTGGCGTAATTCCAAGAGTCGTTGAGGTGAGGCCAAGGCCACTGACAGCTCAGTAAAGCATGGCTTAAGCTCTTCAGTCTATGTTTGACCACTGCTACCGTCATCCAGAAGCGCAGATTTCACTCAAGGTTTCCTATATGGAGATATATCGAGATGAAGTGTATGACCTGCTTGTCGCCCGAGAAACCGTAAGGCCCCTTCGTACCTTATCAGTTTAGCTCTTCACCTACCTCTTGAAGGCACCCAAACTTCCTGTTCGAGAAAATGAGGCAGGCCTTGTATTCGTGGCTAACTTGACATCATTGGACATCGACTCTGTTGCCGAGTTTGAAGCGATTTACACGTACGTGATCAGCAAGTCCATTCGACCTATCTTACAGCTTCTGCGACAGACGTGCAACGAAACAGCGGTCTGTTGGTGCCACCAATTTGAATCGGGCGTCATCACGGTCACATGCCATTGTCACCATTGAAGCAACTTCAATCGATGGGAACAAAGGTTGGGCCAAAGAAACTGCCTTGGACTTGCGCTAGCTCACATAGTCCCTAGAGTTGAAAGGAAAGGTCAATCTAGTGGACCTAGCTGGATCAGAGAACAACAAGGTATGGACCAGGCACCGCGATGTTTGAATGGCTTAACCATGGTAAACTCAGCTAACTGGTAACGACCCCGCCCGTATGGCGGAATCCGCTGCGATCAACAAGTCACTGAGCGTGCTGGGACAAGTCGTGCATGCACTGAACCAAGGCGCTGTAAGATTGCGACTTCCCTCTTTGGAGATGTCAACTTACATCGCCTTAGTCCCGGATACCGTACCGCAATTCCAAACTTACCCGACTACTTCAAGATGCCCTCGGCGGTTCATCAATTGGTTTATTAATATGCAACTTAGCCCCTGGAGTTAAATTTAGACAAGATACCCTTAATACCCTCAAGTAAGCACCACGAGGCAGTAGCACCGCTAGACGCTAACCTGTCCCAGTTTTGCTGTCCGAACCAAGAATATAGAGAACAAACCTGTGACTAATGAACGTGGTGCGTAACCATCCTACCAATAGCAATTTCGCTCATCGGCAGTAGAAACACGACCAGCACCAAAGCAGCCCGCAGCACCCAAACCGGCACCTGCCGTTGTCCAGCAAGTTTCAACGACAAGTTCTCGGCCAAGCATTGGACTTGGATTACCTCGGCCTCGTTCGTCATTAGCACCAACTTCTCGCGTTCCACGTATTCCCCGCGCGTCATCCTACGGGGGTACTCGGCCTAATAGTAGAACCATGGTCGAGAAAACGCCCGAGTATGAAGGGAATCGTTCCCAAAGTGTTGGGATCCTGATGACCGAGGAGGAAATTAATGAACGGGTCAGTACGGATACATTCGAAGTGTACATCCTTTTTCATCCCTTGCAGATTGCCAAAGCAGTGGAGGCAGAAGTGGCGAGACGATTGGCAGAGAAAGAGCGTCAGTGGCGGGAGGAAGAGGAGGAAAGGCGCCGAAGCCAAGCAGAAGCCAGCTCTTCTAGCTTGATAATGTCGCCCAAGAGAGAACATGTGCTACCGCCTGGTGTTCTTACACCACTGCTCAAGCGCCACAGAGACCTCGACAACGAACTCAAGACACGACTGCAGAAGCTAGAGGAGAAATAGTATGTATTTAGTTTTGTCATGTCGTTCCAGTCTCAGTGGGCTTGTTCTAGTGAGCGTGGTCACAAGGAAGTACAGATGGCGGAATTGCTTTCACCTGTATCAAGAAAAAAGTTAGGAAGATCCTATGTTGCGCTAGCACGGGCACACTCAGAGAAGTCTGCGTTTTCCCCTGGCGTCCAGGGTTCTCACTGAACTACTCTACCAGGGGAGACTTGGAAGTGGCCTTGGAGTTGTATCGCAAAGCGGAGAGTTACGTTCCAGATAACATGAAATTGAAAGAGAGGTGGATACTCTTTCTCATTCACATCTTTCTGTGTAACCTATCGCAAAACCGCGCCTAATCTGACCGCCTTCCCTCTTTTACCTCTGATGCTGCACGTCGCGTGCACAAACACGATACAGAATTGTCGAAACTGAATTGGCGGCCAAGAACAACACACCATGGAACCCCTCGCCTAAACGCACCAGGCGGAGCAGCAAGGAGAAGAAGAGGACCACGACCAAGGTCACTGGCTATACATCCGCGGGAGCAGATCTAAAACTGGATGAAAGCAGGCACGTTAAGGAACAGGCCAATGCGGCAAATGCTGGAATTGAGCTCGGATTGGGACTTGCGAACACCGAGCTCGGGAAGAAACGCCCATTGGCGAGTACCGGTGATAGTGATAGTGGCTCCCCAGCACCGCCGAAGCGACGGAAACACACAACTAAATTAATCCATGCGGGAAGCGACGGCGATGAAGAGTTTGTGCGCAGCAGCCTCTTACGAGATCAATGACTGAAACAACAGAACCGACGTGTACGATTGCAGTGAGACTTGTATAGTATTGCTATCATGGTATTGTTATTATTTTATACATTCATTTCCCTGACTTGTGGCGTTCAAACTTGCCTCACGACCCCTCGTGTACATTCAGTCATCCAATCACTGATGTCATTAAAGCGTCGAGGAGTCCCTGTGTCTATATTAAGCTCCTGAGAGCAGTGTTGCTATTCATGGTAGCCGGCGAACAATCGTCCAAACAAAACTCTCACTCGGGCGATGTTCTCAACTATCTGAGCGTATATCCTCGGACTTGATATGAGAATGCGCTGAATGTGCTGCTGCGCCTCCCACCTCTACCCATGTTAACTGGCGGCACTTGACGTCTTTCTTATCTCAACCAACCACCCCAAAGCGCAAATGTCTGCCATTCACTTCCCTTTACTACCTGTTGAGGTTCGAGCCCGGAACCATGCATTGTTATCGTCCATAGGCTTTCTCATCCTCCTTCCCCTCGGCGTGTTGTTTGCAAGGTATACAAGGACTTTTACCAGGCAGTGAGGCTTGAGCATATGTTTTCACATGAGGAACGACTAAACACAACACACAGATGGTTCTGGCCTCATGTGGTCGCCCAGTTCCTTATATCAGGACCAGTCATTCTGGCTGGATGGGCTCTGGGCTACAGAACTACAAGCCAATTGCAGCAACCGCACTTCATAGACGCACATCAACGAACAGGGCTCGCACTTCTCATCCTTTATCTCATCCAAGTCTTCCTCGGAGCATTCATCCACTTTGTAAAGTTCCCTAGAATTACCCGGGGTTGGCGGCCTCCACAGAATTATCTTCACGCAATTCTTGGCCTTGCTATCTTGGCTCTCGCGGCTTCCCAAGTGGGTATCAGTTTCACTTCGTCTTCCGCCCTATTTCTGGCTTCCTGTCATTTTTCCTTGACCAATCGCCGTGCCTTCTGATTTTCCGGAGGTATAATCAAATCCTTGTGCTTATTGGTTCTGACTCGTTGATTGAGTGATGCCCAACTAATCACCGCCTCTCCAACAGGTGCACAGTGGCTTGTATACAGAGTGGCTGCTGCTGGGAGGCCTGCACCCCGATCCTCAATCCGCCAAAAGGGCATGGGTGGCAGTCATCGTGGTACGTAACATCACGTTCTAGCTTCATTTTTCTCCTCTCCATTCCTCCGGACATTCCCCATCCTCCCGAGTTCAGGACTCCAGGACAGGTGTCCCTCGTTTTCCCCGTCAGGGGGAAGGAGGCGTTTGCCACTTCTCGCGCGGATCACGTTTCTTGGATTGATCGATACTCGTGATTAACTTGGAGATATCGCAGATCTTTTGGGTGCTGTACTTTGCCGGATTAGCTTTTCTGCCTCGACAATTGAAACAAGAATCACAAGCGAGGAAGGGTGCTGGTATGTAATCATGTTGCTTTGCTCGATCACCTCCAGGTACTCACGATTGAACTCTCCCTGCTGTTACCATTGCAGCTTGACCCGGATTTTAGCCATATGTATGCAGTTGAAAATTTTCGTCGATAGTACATTACCGTGACCTTTGATTATGATTCGGACAATGAGAGAGGGGAGCAAATTCAACGAAACACGATATATAGGAGTAAGGATACATTGGGTAGATAAAGGGTGATAGCTACAGTGGGGACTCGAAATATGTTTACTTTAAAGGATTGAAGAGACGAAAGATTGGCTATAAGTTGTGGAGTTAACGAAAACAAGAGGGAGAGTCTATGTGAGCAGGGACTGTCAACGAATGTCGGAAATTCTTAGGATACAATCGGAGTAATGGCTATAAGATGACGAGCGGGTGCTCCCCTTACGTTATGGATATATTGGCTAAGATTGCCGGTAGTGGTGAAGCGGGAGAATAAGGGAGGGGAAGCCGAAAATAGGGTATTTGGTGAACTAAGCCGGAGCAAAGAATGTGGTGGAGCTTCGTTAGCACTTTCGCCGTTGGGTGACGTGATGCTGCATTAGGTTGTCTAAGGGTGTTGATTGCGATTCGGGTGATAGAGATACATCGAATTATCTCCCTCCCTGGCGCCTTGCCAGGCAGAAGGATCTTGATTGTTGTAAGGAGTGGAACCATCTCCATATTGCTGATACAGGACTTGGGCCTGAGAATGTTGATGTACAGAATGCTGCGCCTGACGGGGATACTGAAGCCCTTGGCCCATAACGTAGTAAGGATTGGGTTGTAGTTGGGGGATTGGAGGACTGCCATTCAAAATGAAATCTGGGAAAGGAGTGTTCATGAACAATACCCCGAGCAGCATTGCACTGGAGTTCTCCGAAGGGTACATGACGATACCAGCATCAGGGATGCCGTCCGCACCGCCCCAGGTGATGACTGCGACCTACATTTGGTTAGTATTTCTCTATCAAATCTTGGGAGCGGTGATAAACTCACAGTGCGAAGCTCAGCGAGTCTAGAAGATAGCGTGCGGAATTTACCATAGTTGAGATTCTGCTCCTCAGGGTCTGCTAAGCGGTCGGGCGTGAACGTGCATAATGGTGGCGGGGTCACGTCGTTTAACCATGTCTTGAACATGGGCAATATGTTCGGACGCTCAAACATAACGCGGCCAACAAGTGTGCTGGGCCAGAGCTCCATTCTACTGGTGGGGGTTCGTAGGTAGTAAGAAATCGTGCAGCCCAAATTCAAGGACAAAATACACACTTGCTCCCATCAGTCTCGAGACTTGTCATCCTGATGTCTTCCGCAATGCTCCTGTCTGAAGGCCGCATCCCGACCATTCTAGTACTACCTCTCCAGGTATTGGTGGGGATAGGACGTTGACCGTCGAAGGGAGATTGGAAGTGGGTGGGCACGCGGAAGACCATTTTTGAGTTGTCGGTTGTCCATCAATCATGCAGCCTTTAAGTGTTCGATAAGTTGGCTCCCAAAACAGAAGGCTCCTGTGAATCTGAAGTAGCATAGGCAATAATGAGTCCCATGGTCGCAAGGCGAATTGTCGTGAGGTACGCACACCAAAAGCGCTTGGACAGGGTTAACCATGCATATGGTGTTCGAGGGAGAAAGTGAAGCAAACAACATTGTGCTTGGTTACCAATCTCTGATAAACCTAACGCTCAGGCTCAGGGGCCACCGGGAACCACGCGTCCACTTAAGTCCCTCCATTAGCCGATGAAGTAAGCCGATCCAGCGGTACCCTGTGAACGTCAACGGACCCCCTAGGCCCATGAAGGTGTTGAGATGTTGAAGTCCGAGCCCCCTAGATCAAGCACACAATACTGGATCGCCGAGTAGACAATAATTGCACACAAATAAAGCGTCAGCGTAACAGCATGTGCACGGGTATTGCGAGTCAAAAACGTACTGCCAGTGCGCCATTATCTCACAGCGAAGCCAGGCCACCGCTCTGAAGCGTTAATTGTCTCTCCTTGGAGAAAGCTTGCTAGCAACGGAGGAAGCCACGTGCAAAAGGAAAATGGCCGAACTCCCCGTCGAGCTCTCGGAAGAGGAAGGCTGTAGTTCGGACGACCTTCATTAATAATATCAATAATCTAAATCGCATGGACGGGACTCAGGAAGACCACGAATCTGGCGGACTGGGCCACGTTATTTCCACGTTGTCTTGACTGCCACGCGACAATGACAACCGACCGTCGCTGTGTGCTATGGACGAGCAAAGAGCTTTCACCGCCGTTGCCTTGGCTTCTGTGCAACGCTTTGGCCTAATACCCCCTCGAACGGCTTTATCTTTCCTCCGATTCATTCAATGCAAGCGTACCACCTCCAATCCAGGGCTTCTAATATATTGAAGATAGTCCACGACTGAGTGCACCATATCGGGTCTGCCAGCTCTGTGGAGCTCCGGCTCTACAGTGAGCGTGCTTGAGTTGCCGGGTATTGCCAACCCGAGCGGGAACCCTTCTCCGCTACTTCTAGCAGCACGGCACCCGCGCCGGCAGCCTCTTTTGGGCGAAGATTGTGGTTCCGAGATCAGCTCAGCTTGAAATATCCCGCTTATGTCCGATGACGACGTCAGCTAAATTATTTCCAAAATGAAAGAGGCACATCTACCCGTGCAACCTTTGACGATGTGTCCCTTGATGAAGGCACGCCCGCATGACTTTGCTCGCAAGGCTCGCCCTTAGGTCCAGAAGCGCACGCAGTAGGCTTCGCCAACCACCCGGCGGTATGCTCGCAAATTTCCTTCCCGTAACATTGTCCGGCGCAGTGCTCAACATAAGCACAGGGATGATAGAGCTGACAGTTTACAAAATCCTGTGTTGTAAGGCACCTTTACTAATGGAGGAGCATGCCTCTCGACCGGACTCAGATCACTCCTCTGGTCAGGTACGATCTGATGGTGGACGGGATGGGCCCACTGTGGAGGGACAACGAGCCCCAAAAATCAAAAATTAGAGAGCACTAGGCAAGACGGTGTCTCCACAACCAGAACAGACTAAACTGAAAATGTTCACTGCTTGTGAAGCGTTCTCGCCATCCGGTGCGATACGCCTGTTCATTGTTGTCGCAGCAACCACCTACAGGGAAGCCGCCACGATAACGTCTTTCCATATACGCCCGCCCCCCTCGTCTTCCTTGACGATTCAGACAATAGTGGGTTCACACGCGCGTAAGGCTCACACTCCAACCACGCAAATGCAGGGAGAATGTGATGATATCCACGTTCACGAAGGGATCTGTGTGGGTCATCATCCTTGGCACCCTGAGACCGATTTTTGCCCCATTATCGTCATTGTTTGTCAGTGGGTTGCCTGTGGCTGACAGCAATGTAGTACGCCACTGTACGCGGTGTAGTTGGGCCCCTTCACTCAATCAGATAACAGACCCTCAAAGTATCGCATGAGGCAGCTTGTGAAATTACTCTGCACGATATCCCTACACGTCTTGCAGACGTAATACGACTGTCTGGAGGTTGAGGGTGGCATTATTGTCTCATTCTATGCGGCGCTTCACGGACGTTCTTGAGGCCCTTCAGCATCCGAGTTTCGAGAGTAACGAGGACGACGGCCTTGGTCATGACGGGGAGAAAGATAGGTCTCGTTTGTGAAGGCCGCCGGCGATGAGACCACAAAAAGTGGGCTAAAGCGACCGTTTCCTTGTCCAAGTACCCTAGTAGAGGCTAGAACGGGCATAATTGCGCGGTTCAAAATGTATTTGTCATTAGCAATGTTGGTAAGTATTGCGATGCACTGTATAAGAACAAAAATAGAGAACAAAAATACAATGAGACTAGGCGAAGCAACGTGAATAACCATAATAAAACACAAGTAGAAAGGGAAAATCAACCCCGCAACGGGTCTGACAGCCCAGGTGCCTCTCGAATGCGAGGACTCGGTCGGGGAGACGCTGCCATAGACAAGAACTGTGCAACAAGGTCAATTAACAACTCAACGTAAAACTGTCATTGCTCGTACCTTCTCGCCCATTTCCGTTATGCTCCGTTCCTGATTGTCGCGAAAGACGGAAAACATGTGTTTGAGATTTCCAATTGTCTTCTCGTCAGCCTCCTTGGCTCGACCGAGCTCTACAATCTCTTCCTCCAAAGCTTGAAGCTTCGTGAACGTGCTAGCAAGCTCAGCTTCGAGCTTCTTCCCCCGGGCCGTCTCCTCCTCCAAAGCCGCGCCTGATTTTTGCAACTCCTCCTGCGCAGTGTTATATGACCCTTCCAAACCCTGACACTCAATCCGAAGCTTCTCCATTTCCGAGTTGACCTTGGTCACCTCAATCTCCAACGCACTCATCGCTGTCCGAGCATCCCTTAAAGCCTCCTCGATTCTGGCCTTTTCTGCCATTTCTTCGGCGATACGGACTTCTCCTGACTTGATCCTTTCCTGAGCTTCACCGAGTTGCAATTGCAGGGAAGTGTTATTTTCCCTAGCATCGTCCAAGTCCCTGTGGAATGCCCCTGCCATTGACTCGGTCGTACTAAGTGCTTTACGGACGCTGTGTAGCTCTTGCTCCTGTCTTTCGGAATGGTCGGAGAGTTGGGTACACCGGTTTTGAGACGCCCTGAGTTGTTCCTGATGCAAGGTAATATTGGTTTTCGCTGCCTCTAGTTGTTCAGCCAGAGTCGAGTTCGCCGCAGTTTGTTGTACCAGCTCATCCTTTGCTGCCACTAAAGAGAAGTTGATTGTTTGAACTTGCGCATTGGCCTCGCCAAGCTCTACGACGGTAGCACTCAAAGTTTGCTCCAGCTCGTCAATTCGCAGTTTGAGGGAAGACGTTTCCTTTTGGAGTTGATCTAATGCACTTTGCTGGGCCGCGATATCTTCGTGCAGTGTTTTCTTCTCCTTATCATGCGACGCTTCTCGCTCACCCAAGGCTTTCTGTGCGGCGTCCTTTTCTTGCTTCAGCGCGTCTACTCGCTTGACCAACTCTTCATTCTTGCACTGCGTATCACGGAGCTTTATTGACAGAACTTCGTTATTGGCATTTGCCGCCTTCAATGTTCGCAAGGTTGCCTCGTGTTCACCACGCAGAGTTTCCATTTCGGCAATAAGGTGTGTGAGTTTGTTTGAAGTTTCTTGCTCTTGCCTCTTTGACGCTTCAATTATTTCCCTCTGTTCATCGAACTCTTCACCGAGTTTCTTCCGTTCCTCCGCGAGGGACTCGCTCTTGGACTGTTGTTCCTCGAGCTCGGTCTGGATCGATTGAATTCTCGAGGCCAATTCCGTTATCTCTGCATTGACAACCGATAGCTGATTGATATACTCGGTATTCGTCGCTTGCATGTGGGATAGTGACTCTGATGCCATCAGAATCGTCAATTCTGCATTCCGTACGGAAAACCATCAGACGTACCTTCGCTCGTGCGGATTGACTCATGCAGGTCTTCAATTCGCTTCTCATACAATCCCTCGGCCTCCGCTTTACTCTTCTTCAAAACCTCAAGCTCGTCATCCTTGGACGTTACAGCGCTCGCCTCGGCCGCCACCTGCTCCTCCAAGGCAACAATTCGGCCATCACATTCTGTCAGCCTATTCTCCAACTGCGCATTGGTGGCAGATATGTGAGAGATGCGATTCTCCAATGCTTGGAGCTCCACATTGCGAGAATCCAAAGTATTTTTCAGGGTAGTGACCTATGGGGAATGAAGGAACCCATTTGGGGTAAGTTCAATGACTTTTAGGGTTGTAAGGTTCGTACCTCAGTAGAAGCCTTCTTGAGGGCAACGAGCGTCATGGCGTCTGTTGCATAAGAGTCATCGTCATCGTCATCGTGCACCGCATGCTTTGATCTTGTAGGTGCCAATTTGACGGGAGTCGTCACAGGTGTCATCAACGGATGCGTTAATGCAGTGCCTCCACTATTTGGACCAAAAAAATCATCATCATCTCGCTCGTCAAAACGTTCATCCCCTGGGGTGCTAGGAGCTGGGGTTGGCTGTTTGCTCAAGTTAGGGATAATTGAGCCCGATTGTGTGCGTGTGATTCCGTCAAAAGAAGGCTTCTTCCGATTCAAGAATATATTCGGCATGAGAGGCCTCGTTGGAGATGATGGGGGGCCTTCACTAAAGTTCAAGAGGTGAGTGGCATGTGTCAGGGAAAAGTAGAAGAATTACTATACCTGGTATCGTCTGGAATGTAACTTAGCGGAGTAATGCCTCCTGCATCGCCGTCGTTGGCGTGCTCCTTGAGCGTTTCCAACTGATTCCGGGCCGCCTCTAAATCCGCCTCACGCTCCTTGAGTTCTTCTCTTAAGCGCTCGATTTCCTCGTCATCCTCGAGATCTGTCAGGGGTGAGGTCTCACGCCACAATCGTTCCGCTTCTGCATGCCGCCTTTGTAGAGCAAATATCTCAGCTTTGAGCTAGGATAGATGTCAGGTATCTGTAATCTCCGAGAACAGCAGATCACACATACTTGCGCCTTGGTCATCCTATCAAATGGGCCTCTAACTACCGGGGTGGAACCTGTTGACATCCGTGCCCGCTTTGTGGGAGAGCGCTGTGGGCGGCCTGTGCTTACTGATGCATCTGTTCCCAAGGATTCGCGCCCATGGTGTTCCCCTGAGACCCCGCGAGCTCGCTTAATACCACGGGGAGTACGGGGAGCACTGACACTCCGGGATATCTGACGTAGAACCTGATCCTCTATAGCAAGGGTGGACGCCTCGGAAGATTCGGGGATGCGTCGTCGTGCTGCCGAGAGGCTACAGAAAGGGGTTGATTAACGGTCAGGGCGAGTGGGATCGGTACTTACACCTTCTTTCCCGCTGGTGTCATCGTGACGTTCCCGGACGACTCGGGCGCCAATATTCCTTCGTTTTCCTGACGGAGATGACGGGTGTGAGGAGAAAAAAATTGTGTTCTTAGTAGGGCTACTGACGAGTTTATGGATTGCTTTCGTAACATGATTTGACCACCGTGGACCAAGTTGATCTTTTCGCGCTTGCGCGTCTTTCTTGACTGCAGATCCTCAGTATGTGACATAAGCACGAAGACCAATCCAAGACTCACTCTGTGCACGGATGGTTGCCATATGAACTGCATGTTTTCTGTGTTCTGTTTGAATATGGCTCAAAGCGCCCAGCACGCCTAGAGAAACGTAAATCCTTTTGTTCGGGGCGTAGAAAAGTAACGCACGATCTGCATATGTGAGTCTCGATGCCTTGCTTCTTCTTGTGTAAACCATGATGTAGAGATAGGTGATGGTGAGAAATGAATCAGGAGTTGGAGGGCTTAAATTACAGACGCGTCTGGGCGCGACTCACTAATTAGAGTCACGTGGACGAGACGCCGGTTCCGGAATGAGTCGGTCTCGAGGGGTCTCGGATTTGCGGCCTGACTCGAGGTCTGCAGGAACAGACCGGAGTAGTCAAGCTCATGAAGTCTGGTGTGGCCAGTATAGACTATGATAGCCCAGGCAGCTCGACAGGCAGAAGCTTGAAGGGGCTCTAGCCTGAAAGAATGCGGTAGAAGGTAATATTCACTTTTATTGTATCTCAAGTCATATTTCTCCTCTGCTTGAGTCAATTCAAAGTTGCCATTTTGAGTCAGATAGCCGCGTGTGTGGCAGTGCTGTTTGTATATCTTGTATGGGCCTGTTTACAGTTATTGACTACAAGCTCAAAGCGGAACACGCACAAGGTAACCGCCACCACGATGGCACAGAGGCGTAGCTCGTATCATGAACCCGCAACGGAGCAAGAGAGGATACTCAACATGGCGCAGGCACTGCAGAGCTCGCTGCAAAAGACAAATCTCAATCTGTTAGCAGCCAGCAAAGAGTTCTACGAAACAAAGCTCGATTTAGATGAAGGAACCGAGGAGGTTACGCCTAAAGACCCTGCCATCGTCGCTGGCGATGTCGCGGCACAAATAGTGGGTTGTAGCTCTCGGTCTCCATGGCGTTACTCACGTCTCTCCAGTCCTTTCTCAGAAAGCTCAAGTTTCAATACTTGGAACAAAACGCCAAGGATAAATACGTCAAGTCCATCGTTAGCGACATAGACGATGCACCCATAGTTTCGGCAGAGGACAACAAGGTGCTGCAAGCCAGCAACGAGGCTAAGAAGCAAAAGTTGAAAGCTTCGAAGCAGCGTTTGGAAGAGGTACAAGGCAAAATTCGCGCACTGGCACCCCAAGTTAGAGCGGGTACGTAGTCACGCGTTCATTCCAATCTCTCGCCCTAAAATCACGCGTCAGAATATCAGAAAGTGCAAAACGGGTCCACTGAAGCCGTGATTCTGGCCCAAAAGATCATCGACGCACGACTCGCTCTATCCAGAATCCGGCAAACACATCCGCACCCACGTCTCACCGTACCACTCGCCGACAAGAAGCTCGCTGATCAAGTCGTCGAAATGCAACACCTAGAAGATGAGAACCAGAGGGTAGTCAAGCAAGTTCAAGAGGCCAAGCAGCGCGTGAAGAGTGCCACTATTGAGGCCGAAAAACTCCGATCTGAACGGGCTGAGATCGAGAAAGCAGTGAGGCTTGCACACGTCGACGAAGATGATGCGCGACTGGCTCCTTTGTACGAGTGGTATGTGATTACCTGTTATCCAAGAGAAAGTACCTCTCACTAGCGCCCCTTAGGTTCACGTCTTCTTTATCACTTCAACGGTCCTTGCACGGTTTGCAATCTTTCGACGCCGTTTCTGACAACGAACTCCATCTAACATACAGTGTTGGGCCGCAACTACAACAAGTCGTTATCACTCTCATCTTCGCACCTGACACATCTCAACTCATAAATGCGGAAGTCGGCGGGATGGAGGGTCTTAGTGACGAGATACCAGAATTGATTGATACCCATATTCAAGTTAATGACCCCAAGGGGCTAATCAGTGCCATTCTAGCGCGTGCAAGGGCTATGTCCAGCGAAGGCAGTCGCTAGGAGGCCCATATTGGGTTCGTGTTGGGTCTTCCATTGTTATTTCCACTAGTGATTGATTACCCGTGTATTTCTACCAGTTTTCTGTAATGAACTAGTCATACGTCTCAATGTGGCGTGCTCCAAACCCGTGGCTGGCCGTGTGGGGAATTGGACTAACCGATAGCATCACGGACCCACTGACTGACAAGGTCAAGATAAAATCGAACATTACGAAACAGAAACCCTCCAACGCTGGCTGAACTGTTTGACCCATAACGGTCACTGCAATTCATTCTCTGGAGGGTTGACCAGTGTCTCACGACGGGAACTCTCCCTCTTCAGAATGCCCTTGTAGTTTCCCCAACGAGCGCATGAGCTTGGCGTTTAAATTCATTATCCGGAGATCGTGTCTGCGGTGCTATAGAACATTTCATTCTTCCCTACACACCGCCGCTGCACTTTGTAAGTCCCTTACTCTAATGGTAAACCAGCTGACGTTATTGGAATACTGGCACTTAGTACCGTTGCAATTATCTAGGTCTCTAAAGCTTCCGCTGTCAAATTGGCGTCGACATTCCTGTCATTTTGTACTTGGGGTATCCCTGTAATAAGCAAGACCCCCATTCCTGTGTTTGCTTCGAATTCTGTCCCTTTCACTAACCGTACCGATTGAGGGAAGGAGATACCGAGCGCTGATCAAATTTCCTTTCATTTGCGAGACTCAGTCCAGGGCAGAGATGACACTCGGAACTACCGTACGACACGGACCATGTGGACTAGTCAGAAGTTAAACAGAACAATACCGAAACTGCAGTTCATGGCTAAAACAGCTCTCTTCGCGTAAGGATGAGCCACAGGAACTACAAGCGGGTTTCCTTGTGGTATCCGTAAGCGTCTACGATGACATGCTTCACACGGAGAAAAGCAAACCAGATAGATCTTTGAAGGGTAATCAGGAATTCAGCGACACGCAGACCGACACTCCAAAGCTTCCTGACGAACCCAATACAACTACCCTGCCGCCGTGTGGTTGAGGGACGTCATTCAATGCATCAGTGTACAATGCCACGGTCCCACTGATCTCACCAACGTCGTACGTGTAACAGGAACGAGTGGACCCTAAAAATCCAGGTTAGATGGATCGTGAGTGCCGACTATACAGGCCTTCTCATACAACTTCCCACTATTGTTTTCTATAGCTGCTGATGGTTCGCGGTCAAGCCGCGCACTACGTTAAAAACCAAGCTACCCTCACGGGTCCTCCGACGTTATTTGGTAACCCCCGACACGGTCAGAGCGTGGGCGTCGACCAGGCTCATTCACCAAGGCTAAGAAAAATCAATGCGTAGCCAAGAGTTGAAGCCGTCGAGTTGTGTGTGCCCTAGGAAAACTCGGCGTGTGACGGCACCAGCACGACGGGTAACGTTCTAGACAGTATAATCCCCTGAAGCGGCAAACACCTCGACCGACCGGGAACTTGAGAGTTAGGAGTTGACTTGGTATGAACGCCAGGTTTGGCGTGCAGTTTAAGGTAGACGTTTTCGTATCGTGTCGAACTTTACGGTCTCGACGCAGACCTAGGTTTTGTTTCTTGGGAAACGCCTTGGATTTCGTGACGCGACCGTGACCGCCTCTCGTTCCGAAGAGCCCATTTTTAAACCGTAGTATTGGCCATGGGATCCCGCACCAACCCTTTTCTTGACGGTGGCGTAGGCATTGGAGACCGTGAAGCGCATGTTGTCACCGTTGGGACGCCACTTGAGCTGTCGGGGAGGTCCAATGGCAAGGCACAATACAATTACGGTAATTTAGGGATGAAATGATCCATGCGGATTTTCGAGATAGGGGCCTTATAGATCTACAATGTCATACCGCAGATGAACGACCTACGAGGGATGTATGCTGATGCCCAATTACGATTGATAACCATCACGGGCGTAACGCCCGGTTCTTGATTGCGGGATCCATCGAGATCATCGAATTGACAATAATAGAATTCAGTAGCATCGTTTCATCAGACAAGAAATGAGTCAAGTGCGACAAACTCTCAACTCGGGTATGAACAACTCTCTTTCCAGCGAATCTCCATAACGAGTGGACCGCAGCGGTACTCCAAGCGGAGCCGCGGATTAGAGATATGCCCGCAACCAAATCCAATATCTTAACCCCCAACACGAGTACCATTCTTGTCAGTGCATTGCCACCAAACACTGCACTCAGGGTATAATCCAGCAGGTTCGTCACCAGCATCATTCAACAAAAGTGCAACAACCCCATGTGGCGGTACGTCGTGGGCCGTAAAGTTGCGAACAGCAGTACCATTATCAGTATGAGTCCACAAGTCCTGGATACGAAAGTTGTGGACAATCATATCCGTGTTCTATCAGAACATAACAAATGCTTACGCGAACTGTATATTGCCGTCCTGCGCGAATCCACGGGGACTCGGTGAGGTTGAAGGACAAAGTAGCAGGTTCGTCCAATGTATTCAGCTATATATCCGCAGATGGTTAGCCCAAGTGGTGTCCATCGGATTTCCGCAGCTACGTACGAGCATGAAAACGGTTCCATAGGAGCTTGGGCCGCTCCAGTATTGTGCAGGGTGAGTGCGATTACTCGTCCAGTCAGGCTAGTAACATGATCATCAGCATTGCTGATGGGCTCATCATTGAATTTACTTGCATTGATGCCCCAGCGGAAGGGCGAGATACTCTTTCCAACAACGGGATCCTGGTTGATTGCCAGTATTTCTTTATTCTTTAGAATACCGAGAATTTCTGGGGTGATTGCAGACAACTACTGAGTGGTTAGCTGGATCATCCGAGTCAACGAAATGGGGTTGACTAACATTCGTTCCGATCTATCGGTCATTCGCATCAAATATCACTAAGCGCCAGGACATATGGTCAACTCACGAGGAGCGGGGATTTCATCAATGCCCACGCAGTGAAATGGGACTTAGATTCTTCGTATGTCAAGCCTCCATTACCCCTATACGGTGTACCCATCGTTAATATGGTTAATATGCTCAGTCACTTGATCGATCACCTACAATTGAAGCTAGGAAAACAGTGTTATATCACGTCGAGTGCTCAATTTTCGGAATAACTCACCATATCGAGGTCATTACGAGCATAGAAGTCGGTGGAGGCAGTAATGAACGAATTGCTACAAGATGTAAGGAATTATACCACGGGGTTAATGAGACGGAACGTACAAATTAATGATAAACGCCAAAGAATCCCATTCAGGAGCAATATCGCCAGTGGTCTGTGGCACACTTGGTTCAGGACTTCTTTGCTCCAAACGGTGAAATCATTGCTTACTCTCCAACTATGTCCAAATTCGGCACCCCAGCTGTCGCAGAAGCACGGAGGCATTTAGTTAATACTCAATACGGTAAATCATCGGACTTACAGCCAGACTTGACTCTAATGCAAACAATTCAGTAGCTCATCGCAGCACACATGATTGATAACGCACCCAGCCCCATTGGCACAGAGAGAAGACGAAGGGTGTCCTGCGCTCCTTCTTGGCGACCTGTGCCAGCGCGTCGGCCATGCGTTGATAGCCTGGTCACAGAGTGCATATTTAACCGTATAGACTTTGGGTGCTATTGAACGGACTTACGACCAATAATACCCTGACGTGTGATGCTGTCATAGGGAACTGAATTCCTTGAGCATGATCCTAATCCTTCAACGTCACTTGGGTGGTACTCACTGGCACAGTTATCGTACCTACACAGATTGTCAGTGTCCTGTTTAATTGCGATGCTGCACAAATAGAACTTACTTCAGGTAGTCAAAACCCCAATCTGAGAATGTTTTCGCGTCTCGGAGTTCATTGCCATATGACCCAGGATATCCGGCACACGTGAACCAGCCTGCATCACTATACTGAAGCAAAATAATCAGTAATTATACCTAAACGCTTATCGATAATCCTTACAATTCCGGTTTTGCTGTCCAATGGGTGCAATATTTGAGCAACCCTCAACAAAGAATGCCCGCATAACCGCATACTCACAAACCAAGGGCATGGATCTCCCTATTAAGCCTCTTCATGCCGCCTTTGAACCGCACTTGGTCTGATCGAACGCGCATCGAATCCGTGAGTCTGGTACCGAGCCTCCCCACTTACCTTCGATAATGTCTCCATTTGCAGTTCGGTTCTTCTCGGAATAGCAGTCATCAATATTCACATAATTATATCCCGCTTCCTAAAACGAGTTCGAGGCGCATATATGCGGTGCACTCCTGCTATCCTTACCTGGAGACCAAGAGATTTCATGAGTTTTGCAGTCATGAGCATCAATTCTTCGTCGATATTGCACTATGGTTGCCAATTGAACACCTGGGCAGCTACCGAGGCGAAGTAACCACACCTGATACGCATTCCATGCTGAAAGCATTTTTGAGCATACTGGAAGGTAACATTACTGGTATTCAGACGTACTGTTATAACCAAGGACTGCATGGGTTGTATAGATGAGCTGAACGATGCCAAAGATGAAAGAAACGCATACTCGGAAGACGTGCAACGCCATTGTTCAATGCCTGAACAGGGTATAACCCGGCGTAGTACAGCGCAACTGCGCTTGATACCCACAGCGTGAGCTTCGTTGAGAGCATAGATGCGACAAGTATAAACCACCGATGCGAGTATGCAGTAATACAAGCGATTATAGGTGCAAATGAAGGCTTTTATAGATTTCCTTCCGTATTGACACAATGCACCCGGGTTTGCTTGTTGACGAGCTGCGTGGTTCTGTTGGAAGAAGAGAAGCACTCAGTCCTCATGGCAATCGATGAATGAACGACCTACGTTTTCCCGAGCAACCACCGCTGCGTCACAGTTTGAGTTTTATTTTGTTTGGATCACGATGGTGCTATTTGACGTCCAGGTGTGCTGACCACCCTGGGCGAGTTGAGCCACTACTTGGCCTGTTCGAATTACGGGGATAGATAGTTGTAGGCTGAGATATATAAGACTATTGCCACGCCGACAATGCCAAATGACGAGCAAGAAAGGAGGTTGCGGTTGGGACCTCGCCCCCATCATAGTGGCCGTATTTGTAGAAGGATCACATTCCCTTTGATTTTCGGCCAGATCGAGACAACTGACCGTATGAAAATTGGGCAATGGGGGGGGAGCGTCTGGGGCATGCGTCTTACTGCTTGAAGATCATAGCTCCTACATATAAATAGAACCGTTTTTTGTCTGCCATGATACATAAATGCGCCCCTACAAGGGACGAAAAATAGAAGGGCACTTCAGAGCACACGAGGATGACTTGGCGGATATTATAGCTCGTAGAGCAAGGCATGGCAATTTACACCATCGAACGAGCGGAAGTATATAATATATGCAGAAGCTAGAAAAATTTTCAGTGGGTAATGTAATTCAGATAAGACAAACCGATTACAGCACAGAGAGCAACGTACCAACAAAAGCAGAAAGACCTAGTCCTCTCCAAACTTATTCCATTCATCTTCATCCTCCTCGTCATAGTAGAAGAGCATCCTAGCACCCATCTCCTCCAGCTGAGCAAACTGACCCTCCCTCTCATCATCATATCTGACCGCAAGCCTCTCAATCGGCCGACCGGCATTACTCCTATGGGTAAGGAAGTCCTTCAACAACGACACATCAACTTGCGCCAGAGCAAGCGCCTCGATCTTCAGTGTGCGTAGTTCGGGGAAAATAGACGCCGAAAATTCACGACATGCGCGACAGATCGCCGAAGCTATGTCATCCGATTCGGGACTAAACAAGCATGGCTCTCCCGTTCTCGCTAGGAGCTTTTTTACGCAAAAACAAGTCGGCGTGGCATCTCGCAGAGCGGAGGTGGGATAAGGGTTCGAGAGCGTCAACGTCTGTACGGTCGCTAGGGCTGGGGAGCACGAAGAGAGTACCTGGAGACTATTCGGAGGGGGTTTCCAACATAATTCGAGGGAATGGAGTCTCTTTAGAGGTAATTGCGAAAGGATACCAGTTGGCAAGCTGGTCCATGCGTTAGCGTGTGCACGCCAATAAAGCCGAAACGTGGTTTCGCTGCGCTCAGAGACTGAAATCGTTCCGAAAAACGATCCGTTGGGTTCAGCTTGCATTCTCAGGAGCAGCGATGGTAGACTTAAGGACTTGAGAACGAGGGTATCGCGAATAAATTTGATAACGGCATCACCTACTAGGACCAATGGTGCTATATCAGTGGTTTTGAGGGACATATCGAGGTTTGCCAAGTTTGGGGAGGTCAGATGTGATAAGAAATTGGCGCATTCCTTATCAAATTCTTGATATAATTCGAGTGAGACCAGAGATGGTAGTATGATATCAGGTAATTCGACGGTTGTCTGGGAGCCCCAAAGAGCTTTGTCTAGGGTAAGTTGTCGAAGGTTCTTCAGAGAGGACAGGATCCTGTAGAGATATGCAGCATGCGGCATAGAATCGTCGTCTGGCTCCTTGATCTTGAGTTCGACAAGCTCGTCTGAAAGAAGGGACGCGTTGAAACGGCCAGCAACAATGCACAAGTGCTTCAGCTTGAACGTCGGGGTCCATTTATCATAGAATCCAGGACAGTTATACACTTCGAAATGTTTCAAGGGGGATTTGGAAAAGTCCAAGCTGTAATCTTCGTCCAAATCCATGTCATCCCCCACAAAAATCAACGAGGAGACTCGATTCATATTCGTGGTCAGCATGGGTTGAGTCTCTGTCCGGTAAGCGGAGCGGATTGGGTGTTCAATGAACAACGAAAGAGGGGCAGAATTCGAACGAATAAAGAGTTCGTCGATGCATTGTGGTGACATGAATGGGATAGAGATGGTAGTCCAAAGTAGGGGATATTGAAGAGCAACTGTCCTCCAGTGATGTGAGACTTGGGTCATGCCAATCCACGAGAGACTTCGAGGGCATGGAGCCTGCCAGTAAGCCTGATCTTCTTGGAGAACCATAGCCTGGGATTCCAGCATTATGTCTGAGAGGATTTCATCCGGAATTCTAGACACTGGGGCAAGCGCATTCCGACGCTGGCGAAGTTGCTTGAGCCGCAACTCCAGTTGAGCGATTTCTTCATCAAGCCTAGCACGTTCAGCTTCCACGTCCTCGGGGGTGTCAGGTCCGTGAAGGGCGTACTCGAGCGTGCGATCAGACATCTGGTGAGAGTGGGAGGAGTAAAATTTGGTGAGACGTGGCGAAGGTGCTCAGCGACGCCGCGGTGACCGATCCTTTTGATCCGCCTAGCGCCAACTCAAATTTACATAAGTAGAGCCACAAGCTCCACTATATAACGGCTGCCACCATGAGCGGTTGTCTTGTCCCTTTGTTCCTCTGAGGCCACTGGCATAGTGTTTGCTGTCTTTGTTTTTGGGTTGTAAAAGGCGTAGTCGACGCTTGGCTAGTCAATTGCTGGTGAGTGTTAGTATCTATGCACGATGCACGGTGGTCGGTTCAACCAAGGCGATTCGAGGGTCTGAAGACGGCCGCGCCGGGATTTGACTTGCTGAATGTTGAGCATGTCGGATTCCGGTTTCCGCCTGAGCGCCAAACGGTGCGCTTGTGTCGACGTTCTCACCGTCTCCCTTCATCATGTCATGCCTCCAGACTACTGCCCAGATCGCCGACCTTGACGCCAAGATTCACTCACTCGAAGCCCAACTTCTTGACCTTCGAAGGAAGAGGAATCGGTTAATGCCCATCGCTAAACTCCCGCCAGAACTCATTAACGACATCCTCCGCCACCTTGTCGACGCCACCGTTTCCGACAGCGAAAAAGTCATTTCTGATGCACTATACAAGGAGAACCGCCTTCTCGTGTACCGTTGGCTTCCTGTTACGCATTTTTGTTCCCAGTGGCGGAAGTTGGCGTTGGAAAATTCCTCCCTATGGACCCATATCTGGACCACTGACCTTGGGAGGTTCAAGGCGTTTATTGAGCGGTCCAAGGACCAACTATTACACATCGACACATGGTCTGATGGCCTTGCTAGTGCTGATCAGGAAGAAGTCTTTCAGCTTATCGTCAGCAATATGCACAGAATTCGCTTGCTTCGCCTTCGGTTGTGGTTCACCAGGAATAAGGTCCCAATGCTCCAGAATATACCCGCTCCCCAATTGGAGGTTCTTATATATTCAGATACCTCATATAACCCCATCACTACCCCACCAACGCAGCTCGAATATCCAAAGCTCCGCCGCTTGGAAATACATACATGCTCAGAAGACGAGTGGGGTTGCCTCCTTCCCTCACGCCTACCCACTGTAACCGACGTCGTATTAAAGGAGCTCAAACTCCATGACCAAATAGCATTATTAAACCGCTGTACGAGCATTCGCCATCTGTCGATAATAGATTACATGTTGGACTCCTCAGACCCACCCGCCCCAGTTGAACTACCCAACCTTCAATACCTGAAGCATTCTTTCGCTCCCTGGAATACACTCGACTTCCTCGCGTTCCCTTCTGTATCACGGGTAGACATAGACACCAATAAAACCACCAACCATTCCGATGAGGCCGGCGCATCCATTTCGGTTCTCTCAAGATTCCTGGGACTATTCAGAGACCCCATCCACTCCGATGCACCACCTCACCACTTTTCGCTCATATTCGACACCCACAATCTGACCGTTAAAGCTAGCGGTCCGACCGGTGAACAGCTCATATCATTCAACAGCTCGTCTTTATGGCAATCTCCCGTAGATGCCTCCGACTATACCCAATGGTTCGAAGGTCTCCTGCAACTATCAAAGACGACGAATATCGGGTTCGAGTCGATCGAAGTCAGGAGCAAACTCGGCGTACACGACATCTTTTGCGCCTTCCAGGAGCATGCGTCAGTTTCGAAAATTCACATCAACAGCACCGACGGATTCATGGATATCCTATCGCCCACCTATATGAGCACTGTCGAATGCATCGTACGTGTGCTAGACATGCCTCTCACGAAACCATTCTGTGAATGTCAGAGATGCCATGAAATGCGCATAACATCTTATCCTGGTTTGAAGACGCTCGTTTTGGACACTGTGGAGGAAGAGGCGGTTCCATATAAGGATGCAGAGTGGCTTGAGATGTTCTTGGGTTGGCTGACGGAACGGAGTGCAAGAGGGATTGGGCTAGAAAATTTAGTATTGCATTCAATACGCGGAAAGGTTGTGCAGGAAGAATTGGAAAAGCTCAGGAGCATTGTACCCAGAGTTGAATTGGAGGAGCATGAGGAACCGCAGAAAGAACTTGTATGAGAGTAATTTCTTTGTATCACATCCCATGTATTACTTAGTAACACTAATCAATTGCGCCTCACGAGATGGCATCGCCATACGAACTATTGGCGCTTAATTGATACCCTACACATTTAGTAGGCTACCTGCACGATCAAACTGGAGTCATTGACAAAGCGACCTAAGCTAAGCACGACCCAACGCTCCAAAGGGTTGGAATGGTCAGGTTGGCTCATGCACGAGCTTAGTTTTGTATATGGTGGTCACCTCTACCCTCATCCTATCACATGTCCCCTTACTAACATCTACAGGTAAAACGGTAAGGTTTTGCACGGAATATTTAAGAAGCTGGAAGACGTGGAGGGTTTCTTTGGTCGCTACCCGCGGCTCCTCGGAAGTTATTCATCAGGTCGTCCTAGTTCCATGACAGTAATTACACCAATCCATATTACTACTCTTCCCCCACCAATATCCGATACTGGTGGTAGCATTGCATTACCATGAAGCGTCGATCTCTTCTGAACAATGGTAAAACCTCCCTCCCCTTGGTTGTCATCATCTGACCATGGATGGTACATGAGAGTGAGTATGGAACTGTACCAAAATGCAGAGTAATTATACCCATAAGAGGGGAGAGGATTCGGGACAGGAAATAAAGATTGTGGGATATGCCCGAGCTTGACTATCCTTTGTGCATCAAGTTGATTATTGGAGTTTCCGAGGAAGACGCCATAAACGCCATCCATGGTGGCCGAGATTATTCGGATCGAGTCTTTACAAGATATAGACTCTGGAATGAATTCCTCCCTTATGTGACTACCACTGGAGGCTGTCCAAAGTGGTCGAATCTCATCTGTCCACTGAACAAGTCCTGTGAAGACTTTTACTTTCGTAAATGAAAGATAGTCGTAAACTTGGAGATCTCATCCCCTCCGAAGAATTATACGATCCCCTGGGAGCAGGTGGACATGCACCTGACGATGTGAGCACAACTACGAACCAGACAAACGAGAAGCCTTACAGGTCTGAGATTTGCGCGTCGAATCCATTTATCGTAGCCTGACGGTGCCTTTTCCAGGTTTGTCCAGTTGGTGATGACGGTGTGGCATATATATGTCTCTTTCTCAGCGACACAATATGCCAAGAAATCTCCAAGAATCGAAATTGCGGATGCACGACCATAAGGTTCTGGTTGAAAAGATACGAGTTGCTGGGCAACTAAATTCGATTTCGAGGAGTGGCTGTCATAGACAAGGGATACACGCCAAATCTCGAGCCTATATCCAAACGTCAAGGCAAGCTTGAACGTTAGCATCGGAGATGATAAGTCGACATCTACTGCCATCTGGACTCTAACATAAGTCAGGTCAGATTCAGAAATGAGAACGTGTGGAGTAGGGTCTCTTTCATCCAGGTCGTAGAATAAGATGGATCCCAAGCTGATCCCAACAAGTAGCCATCGGCCACTTTTCATCCACTTTGACCCTAGGCGCAAGTTCGAATTTGAGTCTACGTTCTCGAGCTGGTACTCCATCATCAGTCTTCCACCTGATTTCGGCACTTCTCCAACGCAGAATAAGATGCTCCAATTCCTGAGCAGTATACGAGTTGATTGGCCGTTCGAGGAATAATCCAGGAGGATGGTTTAAGTAGTAGGAGAGTTCCTTGTGGGACAGCTTGCAATAAGGCTTTAGTTTTAGATGCACAGCATAAATTTTTGCAGGTCTAAAGTGGAGTGAGCATGGATCAACTGGATTGGCATGGACCACTCACTGTTTCCTGAGGTATTGAGTTCGTTCGCGAACGAAAGATCCAGCTCCGTAGCGATCGACGAAACGAGCCCATTCTTGTACGGAACGCGTACAGAAAAAGATGGAGAAGACTGATTGGAGACGCTATAATGAGGCGGACATTATACAGCCTGTACTTCATAGCAAACCGCAACGAAAGACGCCCAGTATACTACGCGACGGACTCTCGATGCACGTGACTCCGTTGGGCCTAAATCGAGACTCCCGCCTTGAAGACCAAAATACGAAAAAAACACATTTTGAATTGTTAATTCTCAGAGATAAACCACGTACCCTGCGCGACTAACATTCCTCGGTGGCTGCGAATAATACGTATGTCATATCCTAGGGATAATGAATGCATGGCAGGCAGTCGAGGCAACGCATAACATCACGCGATGAAAATGCTTCAAGTCCAAATTCCCCGGCCTCAATGGGGCAGGAGAATGCTTACTAGCTGCTTAGTACATAAAGAAGCAATAAACTACCACCCCGCATCCCACATACTGTACCTGCACAGTGACAGGATTACCACCAGGTAAGTTTGTTACTCTTCGTCTTGTCCGGCGCTAAAGGTACTAGTATCGTAAGACTACCGCTTGGCTCTGGCCATGGGTTACGTTCATTGCTATTAGTGTACATTGACTCACGGAGTAAATCTGCTATAAATCGTCGTTCTCGAGAGCAATCACACTAACACTACTAGTAAGCAATCATCATAGTTTACTCCTTAATTTCGACAGGGGTGATCTCAAAGATGTCATTTGCGCCAAGCAAATTTTCGCATAGAAGCTTGAGGCCATTAAAATTAATAGTGAACAAAGATTATGTCACTTTCCATGCTCACCTGTTCATATGGCTCGAGGGCAATCCATCTAGCGGACTTATTGAGTGTGAAGATGCTGATTGAGTATCGTTCATCAGCCCGTGTCGCCATTCAGAACATGACTATGGGACATATCGATAGAAACGGGGGTCATCTGGATCGACACGCTCGATAAGCCATTTATCGCTGGGTTGCATTGCTGCGGCGACTTTATTCTCGAGGTTGATTACTCCCAGCTTGCCGTCGTCCGTGGTCCTGATGAGGTAGTGACCGTCTAACTCTTCTATAAACCACTGCGAAATGCTCAAAAATCAGTAATTATGGAGGGTGGTAAGAGAAACAAGCACTGACGTCGCGAGGCCTGACGCCTTCTGGGAATGTGACCACAGACCACGGAGGCATTAGACCCTCCGTATGGCGATCAGCGACTGGGCGGGCTTTGTTGCGGATTATGTAGAGTCCAGTTTGGAGCGACATGCCTTGGATCAATGTAAACTCCGGCGGGGAGCTTGGAGATAGGTTTGCTCGCTCATTCCAAGCTTTATATGCCAGGGAGCTCTGATAATGATCGTCTTATCTTTTCTGCTATCCTGGAACTGGTATTTCTTCTATCATCTCATTCCTTGAATGCTCTTCTGATATCGTTAACATGCCATTGGGGTATGTCGTACAAATATATACCAAGTGATATTCATCTTCCCCTCATAATTCCCGTATTGGTTGAAGAAAGAGATGATAGAAGGTCTGTGCTGAAATCCTTGCTCATATGACCAGGACGAGCTCAGGATCGTTGTCTGACGGCTTCTATGAAAGAGTTATGTCTCTCAATGAAGGCAAAAACAGAACTGAATAGAAACGTGTCACAGTGGAGCCCGCTGGTCATGGGTTCTTGCCAGGGATTGGTAGAGACTATATAGGAGATTCGGCTTTCACTATTTTGCGCCTGTCAGAAAGAGCCTCATCTCTGCCTTTGTGAACTTGTGCAAGGAACGTGGGCTGCACCTTGGATCAGAGTGGCACATAATGTCGCCGAATTTTCGAATTCGAATCCTCTACAGCTGCTTAAGAAAGAAACGATCAACCCACTGGGCCGAAAAACAGCTCAGGCACAGCAGTGTCGAATTTGAATTTGTGTTGATCCTTGAAGCGGAATAAATAAATCGAGTACGGAAACCTGAGCGCATGACGTTGTGGCTTCGCTTAACTGAATACGACAAGTTTGTGGATAAAAATCAGTCGAACCAGTAATAAACGAGTCGCTACAAATCATCAAACCTTTGGGATGATAAATTCAGGGAATAGTCGCATGCACATTCATAATTCTGGCATCTCCAGGTGGGGAATATGCCTATTGTTGCCTGTAAGATAGTCAGTTTAACGTTCCATTGAAGTGCTTACCTTCCGACTATGTCCGAGGTCTGTACCCCAGCTGATCCAATATTCAGTAATTGTGTCAAAAGCTAAAATACTCAGATATACAGCTTGACTCTAAAGCAAGGTGTGTAATTGGAAAGCCAAATGAATTCACCACACCCCATTCACACAGAGAGAATTGCTCGTTCTGCTACTAAGCTCTGTATGCACACCCCTCATCCGCTGATAACGTCCGGTAATGCTATACGACTGACGCTCTCAGCCGGATCTAAATTCAATATGAGTAGGACTTCGGTTCTTGAATATCACTAGTAGCACATACCGAGACAGATACCGTAAAATCGGCGTACACGACATCTTTTGCACATTCCGGGAGCATGAATCAATTTGGACATCGTGGAGGAAGAGGAAATTCCGTATAAGGATGCAGAGTGGTTCGAGATGTTCTTGGATTGGCTAATGGAACGGATGTAAGAGGAATTAGACTAGAAGAGCTGATATTGCATTCGATGCACGAAAAGGTTGCACAGGAGGAATTGAAAAAGCTCAGAAGCGTTATTCCCAGAGTTGAACTATAGGAGCATGAGGAACCGCAGAAAGAACCTGTAGCAGATTAATTGCTTTGAATCACATCTCATGCATTACTTAATAACACGACAGGGACGTGATAATGAGGCGGACAATATACAACCCGTACTTCATAGCAAATCACAACAAGAGACGCCCAGTCCACCACGCAACGGACTTCGGATGCACGCGACTCAGTTGGGCCTACTTGGAGACCAAAATACGAAAAAAAACTCATTTTAAATTGTCAACCCCCAGAGATAAACCACGTACCCATTTCTTGAAGCTAATACGACCAACAAACCTCGGCAGCTGCGAATAATACCATTGTTTTGTGTGTCATATCCTAGGGATTCGTTTGGACCTATAGATTTTTGATGAGATGTCGAAATCTATTACCAATGTAGTAAAGGAGAGTCATACTGTGACATCTACCTACTCTGATTGAAGGTCGTACGTCAGTCTCGCGCATAGATGTGTGAATGTATGATCTAAACGTGGAGTTTATTTGTGGCCTTTGTCCCATTGCTGGATCATGGCTTGTAGGTGCTGAGTACATCTGCTGTAATGAAATTGAATGTCAGCTCTAAATCGATGACCTGTTGATTGGAGTTGCACTCACCCAGTTCGTTCACCCTCTTGTAAGTTGCAATATCAGCGTGTGCAGTTCACGGCATGTGCCGGGGTCAACATTGGGTCAACACGTCTTGCATCCCTGAGAAAAAGTTGGCTTGGCATAGATCCACCCCCCCAGTCCAATGTATTCTCCACAGCTCGAAGCACGAATCGCAATCGTTGATGCAGATATGACCGAGTTGGAGGCTCAAATCGTTCAATTACGACGCCAAAGGAACTCTCTGATGCCCATTTCAATGCTTTCCCCTAGGCTCATCATCGATATTCTCAAACTCATCCTTGACGAAGCCGTAGCCGCTATAAAAAAGGTCTCCTCTGAACACGAGCACACCGATGTCGCACCTCTGCTTAGCAGTTGAGTTGAGTGTACCCAAATCTATGCAAATTGGAGGAATATAGCGCTAGGTTGCCCCGACTTATGGTCCTTCATCTGCACGACCAACACGGATAAGTTTGACACGTACATCGAGCGCTCAAAGGGCCTCCTCCTGGACCTCGACATCTGGCCTCGCAAGTATAAGCGCATCAAGATGTTCCAACACGCCATGGACTATATGAACAGAGTCCGATCGCTGCGCCTCTGGCAGAGAGCGATTGACTGGGACTATCTCAGGTTTCGTGGCATACGCGCACCCAACATCGAGGTTCTTCGATTCACAGAGAACCAGGCGTCGTTTGTGAATGTCAATCGAATTGATTCACCAATTCTCATGCCGAAGCTTCACCAACTGGAAGTATCAAGTGGTTCGAACGCGACTTGGCGCCGTCTTCTTCCCTCGCACCTGCCAACTGTCACCGACCTTACCCTCACCGATCTCGACTCTGAAGATGAATTGGACATACTGAGACGTTGTAATTCAGTTCTCAGGCTCTCTGTGCGCTGGCAAAGTCGTGGTCAAGTGGCTTCACTGCGATCGATAACACTATCAAAGCTCTCCCATTTACGGCTCAACGACATTACATGGCCAGTATTTAACCACCTCACCCTCCCCTCCATTCAGCATATAGATGCTTTGGTGGTAGTTCAAGCGAGCCAAGTGTCAGACTGCTTCACCCAACTTGCACAGATCATCAAATCCAAGCCCCTTAACAATCCCACTCGTGGTCATGCACGATTGCACGACCTCTCGATTTCCTGCTGTCGAGGGCAAACGGTCAAAGTAGAAGCACTAAACGCAACGGGAGATCCTCTTGTTACATTGGATGTCGAGCTTGTATCAAGCGATGCCGCTACAACAGATACCTCCCGCATGTTCTTTGAGCACCTTCCATCATTCATGCAATCCGTAAATATGGGAGTTCGTGCGATTGATGCTGAATTGGTGCACGGTTGGCATGAAAGCGATTTTCAATGTCTCTTTTTCACCCTCCAGGATGAACCTGATACGACCACCATTCGTCTTCGAGGTATTGTTGAACTGCAATGCTTCCTTTCGTACCCGTCTTTTGAGGACCACCCCGAGTTCATGGGGAAACAATCAACGGATATTTGTGCCTGTAATAGATGCCGCGAAATGAGGGTCCTGTCTTATCCGAAACTGAAGACACTTCTCTTGGGTAATATAGACGAAGGGGGAATCGTCAAGCTTGAGGGTGACAAGGGTTGGGATGTACTTGTAGACTGGCTTGAGGAAAGAAGCGAGATGGGGATGAGGCTAGAAACATTGGTGTTCATACGGTGTCGAGTGAAGCTTTTGGATTCGAACATTTACGATAGGATATCGCGAGCTGTCACTAATGTTGTTGCGGAAACGTACCGCGCATAATGATTCCTGTCGTCTATTC
>KB722750.1:239561-254081 GCA_000349905.1 Volvariella volvacea V23
GGGTCCGGCATGTTCCATAACCTTCTGGAAGATTCTAGAGAAGTCTTGGCATGCGAGGATATTACTAACAATGATTATATAATAGGAATAGACGCCTAGAATAAGCGCTGAGGCATAAGCGCCCACAATAGCCGCTCAAGGGTGTTAGCGCTTGAGGGTTACTAGAAGAATATGAGGTAATTGAAGGGAAGAAATAGTGTGAACACTGTCACATGTAGAAAACCATGACAATGCCCTTTGTTTCGTATTGAGTCCGATGACCTGATCTTGTTCTAGATGGACATGTGTCGAGTCAGACAACCAGTTATGATCTCATATAACTCCATCCCCTTCCACATTGACTGCGCATGACACGGGCTTACACGTACATGCCAACCCAGCTTACACATCCCCTGGTCTGTGCGCTACACTCTTCGCTCAGGACTCCCACTTTGATATATCCATTCTTACCCCCCCCACTTCTCTCCACCCAAGAGATTATATCCCTTTATTTATCTTTATTTATCTTCGAGTAGTATATATACCGTACTGCTCTTGCCACCTATTCCCCAGCTTTAAAGATTCTTCACTTGGGAATAGGTAAGCATATGAGCTAGCCTCTTCTTCACTCACACCTTTACTTACTATTCTTCGCTTGGGAATAGAATCTGAGTATTCGCTTTTCCCCCAACATTATGGTAGCACATCATGGGTGATGCGTCCAGTACAAGTGTGCACATCTGATGGTCTCAAACGACCTCCCCATGAATTAGTTTTGTTTTCAAGCATGACATATATGTTAAACACTCCATTCTGAACTTCAAATCAGGCCCAATTCTGGTACCTTCATCAAAGCTTCCTATTGAGTGATGTTTCACATGTTATTGCACATCTGCTCTTGAATTTACCTAGTTAGCAGACTGGGGCTTATCTCTGACTCTCCAAACAATCAGCTTTTTCATGCTATATGGTTTCTCATTTGCATGAACATATATTAGGGGTATTTTATACAAATCCAGGTCCAGATTTATGGCTGGCCTGTCAACAGACTGCACCTTACAATCTATAGATCTATCAGAACATTCCAGAAAATTTATTTTCTTGGTTTTATCACCAATATACCTATTGCCATCAAAACAACAAGCCTATAGAAAATTCCTTGGTAAGACTATGGGGAATCTCACCAAACAAATACTCAAGCAACATAAAGTTCCCATAACTCTGTTTCTCATCAGATTCTGATGGCAAATGGCAAGCTATCAAACTAGAGAACAATAGAAAACCTATAAATAGTTAAATAAATACCATATATAGTTAAATGTATATTAGTCATATTTCTAGAATTATTTGGTCTCATTGTATATAAACTAGAAGAAGCCCAGTCTAAACTCCCCAGCTTCAACTTGGTCTACTTTCCTGAGTTTTGTTATCTTTATTACTGCTCCAACACCAACAACTTTCAAGGTTAACCAATATGGTGAGTAATGCATTGTAAAATCCTTTTTTTCTTTATCTCTTGTGTCAAGAGATGATGCATTTATAGACCATAAGATATCTCTTGCTATCAGGAGGCTTATGAAAGGGTGTTGCCAGTCTGTTGTCTTGAGGCTAGATGGTAAATAACAATGAGGTATTGTTAGCATGGTCACTGGCACCCAGAATGCTCAAGGCTCCCAGAGATGTCTGCTGTAAGCAGTGCCAAGGGTTTAATTTCCTTACTTTGATTAGCCTAAAAATGTTAGTGAGGGTTATGAGTAGTTTGGTTACACTAACTATACCTAAAGCCCCTTGTCTACAAGGACCCAGCATGAACAGTAGCTGCTAGAGTATGCCATCACTTGATCATTATCTTTATTTTCACTGTTTCCAATTAGGGTACCAACTTAAAACATGCATAATGAACAAGTGAAGACCTAGGTGTCTCTTCTAGAGTGACCTCCCATTGACTACATTGCAAGAACTCATAGAGGGCAGCCCAAGGGTGACTTTCCTGCTTCTAACTTCCTCTATGAATATGGGCATCAATAACACTGTACAGAGTAAAGGATGGCCCAACTGTTTGGTTGGATATAACATTGCCCTAGTTGACTTATCTTAGGTTGATAGGTGGTATTATGTGACATGTGATGGATCACTCCAGAACTCAGTTACTAGCATCAATGGCTTGTCCCATTTGGATTACTGGATTAATTTAGATTGATCAGAATCAAAACTGAAATCAATATATGATAAATAGATGAAATAACTTCAGAAAACTGATCTAAAAGGAGTATTACTAAAAGCAAACAAGATAATATATCTAATCTGATAAGATAAGATAAAAAGATATTAACCTGAAATCAAATTGTATATATATAGAAAAACTGTGACAATTAATATATAGCAAATTTAAGTAATTTTTTTAAGACTATATGAAATAAATAATGTTGCTACAGCTAGCTAGCTGCAATTTGGCTAGCACAACTATGGCTAAAGACCTTGAGTAGCTGCAACCATGGCAACACTAAAAATGAGTATAAAATAAAAAAGACAAATTTCTCAGATTTCCAAATATTTAGATCTTAGTAAGTCATTTGAGTATATAAGCAGTAAGTGAATATATGTACAAATAGAGCATTGAGGAAAACAAGCAAAAAAGCATATAAAAGATTAGTAATGACTTCAGAAATTATTTCAACAAAAGCAAAAAGAGTGAATTTAAAAGTAGCACTCTGATTGAAGATAGCAGTAATTAACACTGTAACAAAGCACATTACTGAGAATACAGCATGTGTAAAAATCAATCAAGCCATTCAAAATATAGAGCAACTCACTTTCTAAGAAATAAAATAATTGTGCAAATCAATCAAGCCATTTAGAAATGTAAAGTAACTTACTCTCTAAAAGATAAAACAGTTGTAAAAATTAATTAAGTTATTTAAAAATGTAAAGTAATTTATAGGTTAAGAGATGAAACAGTTATGAGAATCAATTAAGCTGTTCAAGAACATAGAGCAATTCGCAGACTAAGAGATGAAACAGTTGTAAGAATCAATCAAGCCATTCAAAATATAGAGCAATTTACTTTTTGAGAGATGAAACAGTTATAAAAATTAATCAAGTCATTCAAAATATAGAGCAACTCACACTCTGAGAGATAAAACAATTGTGAGAATTAATTAAGTTATTTAAAATGTAAAGCAACTTACTTTCTGAGAGATGAAACAGTTGTAAGAATTAATCAAGCTATTTAAAATGTGGAGCAACTCACTTGCTGAGAGATGAAACAGTTGTGAGAATCAATTAAGCTATTCAAAAATGTAAAGCAACTCACTTTCTGAAAGATAAAACAGTTATAAGGGTCAATTAAGTGTTAGGGCTTGTAAGAGCCCCTGACATAAATGCCCAACATCTAGATGCCCACCAAGCGTTCTCATTATTTCACTTCTCCTTTTCTTCTCATTTTCTGATATGCCCCCCTTATTATATCTTTGATACATAATACATATTACTCCATCCCCTCCTTACACACCACCATTACCTACTCACATCCACTCATCCATACCCTACACTTTTATCTATGATACTTATCTCCACCTTTACCTATCTCCACTTTCCACATATAGTATACCCTTTGTTCTTTATTGCATTCAATGACTCAATCTTGTTCTAGATAAACATGTGTCAAGTCAGATGATCAGTTATGATTTCATATGATTCCATCTCCTTCCCACATTGACTGCGCATGACACAGGCTTACACATACATACCGACCCAGCTTATGCATCCCTTGGTTTATATATTACACTCTTTGCTCAAGACTCCCACTTTGCTACATTCATTCTTACCCCCCACTTCTCTCCACCCAAGAGATTATATCCTTTTATTTATCTTTATTTATTTTTAAGTAATATATATACCACACCTTTGCTACCTATTTCCCAACTTTAAAGATTCTTCACTTGGGAATAGGTAAACACCTACAAGCTAGCCTCTTTACTTACCTCCTTACTTACTACTCTTTGCTTGGGAATAGGATCTGAGTATTTGTTTTTTCCACAACATTAAGCTATCCAAAAGTGTAAAGCAGCTCACAGGCTGAGAGACAACACAGTTATAAGAATTAATCAAGCCATTCAAAATGTGAAGCAACTTACAGGCTAAGAGATGAAACAATTAGGAAAATCAATCAAGCTATTTAAAATGTAGAGCAACTCACATGCTGAAAGATAAAACAGTTGTAAGAGTTAATCAAGCTATCTAAAAGTGTAAAACAACTCATAGGCTGAAAGATGAAACAGTTGTAAGGATCAATTAAGCCATTCAATATATGGAGCAACTCACAGGCTAAGAGATGAAACAGTTGTGAGAATCAATTAAGTTGTTCAAAAATGTAAAGCAACTCACAAGCTAACAGATAAAACAGTTGTAAGGGTTAATCAAGCTATCTAAAAGTGTAAAGCAACTCACAGGCTGAGAGATAAAACAGTTATAAGAATCAATCAAGCCATTCAATATATGGAGCAACTCACAGGCTAAGAGATGAAACAGTTGTAAGAATCAATCAAGCCATTCAAAATAAAAAGTAACTTACAATCTGAGAGATAAAATACAAGTCAGAATTCATGAAGTTGATCAAAAGGCTACATAGCTCATCTATTACCCAGACAAAACATTTATAATTGTAAAATTATGATTAATATGTTTTATTATTCATTATATGTTTAATATGAATATTTTTAATTTCCTTGAAGTTTTTATCTATATCCATTCTTTTCAGTTTTTGTTCTTGTATTTCTGCATTGCTAATTGACTTGATATCAGTTTTTGTAATTTGAAACTTTTTATCACATTGATGGCTTTTAGAGAGTAAATGTACAAATACTTCTCATAAAGTTAATCCAATATACACCACAAAAGTGTTGAATTCCCTTGGTTTTTGATATTATATGGTGTCTTGTATAATGGATAGTTGAATTGCTGCTGATAATACCATACTCTCTGAGCAACTATAACCCTCATCACAACAGTAACACCAGGCTTGACAAAAGCCAAGAAATCATCATCACCTTTGATTTCAACTACTTGCCTTCCTGTATCAATACATAAATCAAACAGACTAGCTTTCATCTATTGTTGCAACACTTTATGTTCTTATGGTTGGCCACTTCCATTAAACACACATCCAATTATATTGATGAAATGCTTAACCAAAGCCACAAGCACAAATGTCACCATAAAGGAAAGGCCCACTGACCAAGTGGCATATACATACCTGGAGTGATGTGGCCATACACATCGGAATCATGATTTTACATCCTGTTGCATCTTTGAGTGTTATCCATCCCATCATTTTTAATGTTGGATTTTGTATGTTAACAGATTTTAACAGAGCTTGTAGCCTATATTCAATTTTTGCAACATGATCCTGGGTTTCAGACATATGCTCAGTGAGCATTTCAACCAGGCTTTGCATTTTCTTAAGGGTGGGCTCCATGTTCACTAACCCCTACAAGGTTGATCAGCAATAAGTGTTACTGGCAATATTGAAATACCTACACCAATTTCATGTAAAGTATGGTCCACATTGGCAAGGCAGTCAGCAATATCTTGTATAATAGTATTGTATTGATATATATGGTGCTTGCCTAAGTCATTTAGTTTCTTTTGTACTTCCATCAATTGACTGAGCATGTAAGAAACAAAGCTGGTCAGAGAAATTGAGGGGAAAAAAAAAAAGGTCAAACAGCTTACTCCAATAAACTACTTTTCAACTCATCAGTGTCTCCTATACTATCTGACATTTCATGTAAAATGGATTGCATGCTTTGAATTTTTGATTTCAGGATATCTTGCTTATTTGGGGAATTTTGCTGCAGCGATTCACATAAAGTCCCAGACTGGTGAGCTGTTGCAGCAGGTCCCAGAAGGGCAGTGATTCTGACCACAGTGTTCAACGTCCCAGCATCTTGCATGCAGATGTCATAATATCAATCTGTAAAATCAACTGGATTCAATAGATCCTATGTGTCTAGTTGAAAAACAAAGGGGTATTTGCCTTGATCATGCAAAGCCAAATGAACATTGCCTACAATGTTGATGATTGAAGCATTATATGGAGGGCTTTTTCAGATAAAAACCCTTGACATTGAAGGGTCCAGTACCAATCAAGTCTTGATAGGTCCTGATCAGTACTGATTGGTACCCAAGGTCCTGAATGTCTTGGCATGGAATCAGGATGTTCAGGATGTTTAGGACCCTCAGGACCCTCAGGAGAGTTTACAATTGACATCCTCATGTGTAGCATTCTAGAAAATAAATATTTAGATTTAAAAATGGAAAGAAAATATTAATATGCACCATTGAGATGTATCATATAGCTTGCAGATACAGACCATATACAAGTTAGTATCACTGGTATATTCAATCACAATGTATTTCTGATGTAAGTTCAAAATTTTGTATTACTTTATTATGCATTTCCTGATTTGCTAACCATTTAGCTAAAACCTCTTTACTTAGCATCAGGACCATCAGGACCATCAGGACCTTCGGTACTGATCAGTACTGATCAGGACTGTCAGGCCTTATTGACAAGGACAAATAATTTTCTCCAAAGGGGCCCACCATAGCATTGTTTATAACTGTGGAACCAGGAAAGAACTGTGCGAGTGACATTTGTATCCGCTTCTGGCGACGATCCTTATCATTTGGGTTGTCTTCTGTCTGCACTACCTCTACAACCTGAGTTGAGCTGTGCGTGTAGCTGTGAAAATCGGACTCACCGGGACTCCCTTCGCCAACTTCCTCAATCCCATTCTCCCGTTTACGGCGGCCGAGTCTGGGTGTTTGCAGAGAGTGGCTACGAAACCCGGCTTCCACGCGCGGCTGATTATCAGGTGTGGGTTGTTAGTCGCCAGCTGTGGTGCGACATTGGCCTTGGGTGTTGGTAGATAGTAAATTTTCCATTAGACTGGTAGAAAACAAGGATTGCAGTGGGTGATTGTTCAAAGCGATGTTCGAGATGAGAGTATGGTCTCAAGTTAGGACGAGGCAAGAGCGTGGCAGCTTCACCAGTATATTGTAAAAGCTGTGTAAACAGCGCTCAACGCTCTTGATTGTGACAACTGCGTGTATATGGCTGTACATTGGCACATTATTCCCCTATAGTGCTATCGTCTAAAGGCTAAAGTTACTAATAACCTCCTGAACTTTGCACACTCCCACGATGCTTGCATGGTTTGTCACAAGCCAACCATCCGTATGTCCAACTCCCCAGGTCAAGTACTATCGAACACCGAGCATTGCCATTTTTCCTTTCCTTCTGCTCCATGTCTGCCCCTTTATGCATGCCACCTGCAGCGGTTGTTCCCACCCATCGCAAATTCACCGTTCCTCGTATACGTTGCGTGTGCTCTATATCAGAAGCGGATGTACCTGTGTAAGGTGGTACTGCACCAAATGCAAATGTTAAGGAGCCATTAGTTCCTGGCATTAGAATTGACGGATCGGGGTTGTATCGCTCCATAATGAGATATTGAGCGCAGAAGCTACCTTACTGTCCTCCTCCTCGTCTGGACTAAACGCGGATAGTAGAAGAGACGGAAGCGCCACGACCTCTCACCCAGACCGCGACACAGACTTGGTCGAATGTCAGTAAAATCATCCGAGACTCCCGCGAACGCCAACGGTCAAACTACAAGGACTTCGAGATTTATCCTTTCCCCGGCCTGAGCTACTAACCGAACCTGGAAGAATGCCCCGAACAGCATCGTTCGTGCAAGCATGTAGGCGAGTTGCAGATAGCAGAGACACGTATGGCGCACAGAAGGGGAGAATCTGCAGAATGGAGTGAGCTTGGTAGTCACCGTAGTCGTCAACTGTGTGTATCACCTCTGTCATGTGTTATAATAGCTAATCCGTGCCAGGCTGTCCGAAGAGGTTGAACTATGCCCAAAGATCCAACTCGAACTTGCAGTCTGATCACAATTGAATGCGGGGATGTGAATTGTGATTTTGCCTTTCGACGTGGACCGCACTCCGCGGTTGTCAATGTCAACGCACGTTCACTCCATACCACACGGTCGCATGCAATTCTTCATCCCTTCATCCCTTCCTCCGTCCCATTTTCTTCGTTTACATAGGTCTGGGCACGTAAAGCGCGTGTATATGCGTACATCCGAAGCAATCCAATCCTATTTATCCCCTCACGGGTCGCAGTCGTGGACGATTACGGGTCCAGGGTCGTCCAAGGCCATATTTGCCATAACGCTGAGGCTTCAGTGCGTACCTACTGAACGGTGTCGCTATTGGCTGTAGCCTATCTCGGTGACAGATCGTCAGTAATGCGCTCATGCTTCTGGGATGGATGTCAGATACAACTTTGGATGGACGTGGATCCCACCGAGTATTCTGCCGTGCTAGACTTTAAAGGCTTTGAAGTTCGAAGAAAATTGACTGCACACATATTCGTGGTTCACTCTGTAGTTATCCATTGCATGTGCTCCATGCTTGGCCTGAACGTCTCCCTCAATGCAGATCACCTAGTGCCCTTAAGAAGTTGGTAACTTCTATGTTCCATTTAGCGTCTCGTACTGATTCGCTGTTGTTCTCAGCCAAAGAAGTTCCTGCTATCTCCATTGCGCACGGCTGCGCTGTGAGGCGGAAATGTCTTGATGTTCCAGCGATCTGTGAATGCCGTGTTGAGGGCATTTTATGCGGTGGCGGTTGTCAGTCAAGGACATACTATGTAAGTCTGCCCCATAGGCTACTTGCAACTGTACTAATTCCATTCTACAGTAATCCTGCATTTGATGCTGGAGGAAAAGACGCGGGATGGGGATATTACAAAGTAAGCTGCATAATGCCCTCTTCATGACTTGGCGTTACCTCAATGTTGGAGATGTTCGATTATCGCTGATCGCTCTGGAGCCAGACCTGGCTGGTATGGTATGGATGGCGCTCGCACATGCACCACCGTCTGGTTCGGTGATGCGGAAATCAATGACGCTGGTACTCTGCCGTAGTCTTGGGCTGAGCCAGTGTTGGAAAGTGGTAAGATGTAGTTCGAGAGTTGGGGCTGTGCGGAATGCTTCGATTAGTCTTATTTTTTTGCTACATTTGATCGAAATATCTATACAAAGACGCACTTGTCAGTCGAGCGACATGAAGGACGACGAGCCTAGAAAATTTGGTAGGAACACATGTGTTAGACCTTCTTTAAATATGGCAATCTCTGAAAACGATCCATGAGCACGAACAAGAGAAACCGATGTTAGCAGCAAGGCCACGGTGTGCATGGGCGAGCGAGATGGATTGGGGATCAGAACATCAGAAGGTCGGATTGTGCTTCAGAATACTGTTCGATTCTGCGTTTATGAATACTAGCGAAACCAAGAGAATGCTGATGAACAAGGATCGGCGTATGATCGATGCTCAGATCTATGTGAAACATTAGTACCTAGTCCAACTCTACCACCCAATTAGTCCCGCAGTAATGGTTGGAATTACGTCGACCACCCCTCCCCAGCATGGCTCTACACTTTGACGACCGATATTAACGTGGACGATGAGTTGAAGAAGGAAGTTTGGCGCTCTGTCGATACCTTTGAGAGGCTAATCCCAGATCATATCGAGCGGGTGGAATCGTTAGCGTTCGTCTTTGGCTCGGAGTTGACTCATTCGCTCCAGGAGACGTTTCGGATGTGACACTCCTTGATGAGCTGTATTCCCCATAACGTGGAAGTCGACCTTCATCGCCTCAAGGAGCGCCTATCCATAACAAAAGACATACCCGAGAATACGAGTGAGTACCGGTACTCTCGTGATCTGTCTCATATTGGAGCTGAGTTGAGTTATAGGGTCAAACTCCAGATCCGAAACGTGCAACACGACGTTCGACCACCTCGACAAGCTCATGGCGATCGTCGCGGAACATCGTGCATCATCTAGACCAATCCAAATCGCCACCCTAAACGTCCATCGAATCAATATGAAAGGTCGTTCTGTCGCTGTTACATGAGGCCTTTCGCACATTTCTTTCTTACTACGACGAGCCTGTCCCCCGACCCCACGAAGCCTACTTCGTTGGCTACAGACTCTGCGAGAGCATGGGAGCCACCTTCCCTACCCGAGACACACGTTCAGAGCAATTTGATGCGTGTGTGAGTACGTATCTACCGTTTTGGTTGGGCAGCCCAGGCGCCTCTCCTACCGGAGAAAGGATTGCACATCGAGTGCTTTGGCTTCACAGAAATATCCCAAGTGTCATACGCGAAGATAGGTTGGAATTTGGAGCGCCGGATCCAGACGGCGACGTATATGGTCAAGTGGTGCACGATTACGAAAGGATTATATGGTCGCTTCGTGATCAAGCACAACACGATGGAACGGTCAAGAACTTCTTGGATAATGGTGCTCCGATGTTCTTAATTTGTGTAATTGGTGAGAGTGTATCGCATTCAGAGCGCTATATGTTGAACAACGCCAAATCTTCTATAGGGCATATGATTCTGGTTGCTGGGGGGTTTTACGACGAGGGTTCAATTATGGTAGAACCACTGAGTGATATCTGCCCCATGTCGAATAGTCAAGGGCGCAATAGCATTCCACGGATCTCTCAAATTTTCTATGCATTAGAACAAGGGATACATGAGCTTTCGAGGTGATTATCAAGTACCTTTAGTTGACTCATCGCTAATGCTTGGTTGTAGGGCGCTGTATGATTCCTTGACAGCACCATAAAGCACTCGTATACCCGTGATGTATTTTGTCTGTGGGTTATTCGTCGAGACAGCCGTATTGGGAGACCTTGAATCTCCCCAGTGCACCCATCTTTTCTCGTCTCGGCTACCTTGACACTACGGGAAGCCCCAAAACAGCTTCTTAGTGCCGCTTCCGTTAAATGGATCCTCCATTAACATGTTCACCAACGTAAGGCGTCGCCGTCGTCGTGTTCTAGTCGTATAGAAACTTCGAGAAAAAGCAGGTACACCCACTGCGTACACACGGAGGATAAGAACTCAGCTAGATGTCCCCGTCTGATTTTGCAACGACACAGCGGTGTCCTGACGCAACTCAACAGAGACTCAGGAGAGTATGTTGTAGAGAGAGGGCATTGAAGGTGTCACATGGCCGGAGAGTGGTTGAAGCTATCATGACCGTTCCTTAACTTGTCCAACTGTGGGCGCAGTCTGGCTGTGCTCCCGGGCTGCAATTCCCGATCAGGCGTGCCGGCATAGGACCACGCTTTTCCATCAACTACCATCGTGCATATCTGAATGGTGCTCCCTACTTGTATTGCCACACAAATCGCGGAGCTGGACGCAGAAATTGTTACTTTAAACGCACAACTCGTTGAGCCGCAACGACGAAGAAACTCTTTATTGCCCATTTCTAGCCTTCCACCGGAACTCGTTGTCGACATCCTGAAATACATCATCACAGATGCTGTCGAGCAAACAGAACGTGCTCCCAATGACAGTACTAATTGCAGCAAGACTCGAGCGCTCAATGCTCATAACTGGATTCGGGTCACTCATTGTTACGCAAGGTGGAGGGAGATTGATTAGGTTGTCCAACATTATGAAACCGTATCTGGGCTATCAGTAGAGGGAGGTTCAGAGCATTCGCAGCGCGTTCCGTGGGCCAAATTGATACTGCACATGACCTGGATGAAAGGACCCCCCCCGCAGACAACATGCATCGAACACACACCTTGCATCTCCTAGCCACAGACATGATACCTTCGTGGCTGAATACGGTACCGGTGCCTGCACTCGAGGTTCACTCTTCAGTACGGTTATCGTGGATTTGGTGTATATACTACTGCTTATCTGTCCTAGTAGAGGAAGAGTAGAAATACGCAGATTGTGGCAACATGAGATAAGGCCGCATTTGACGTTGATCCCACAGCATAACAGCCCTTGCTTGCTAGAGCATAAGCAAGTTGGAACAATCCCGTGTACATGTTCCTAATGTACAATAATTCACGGTGCGCCTAGTTAGGGCAATCCACAGAGTACTGAGTAATGCACACTCGTCGGTACAGTCACTCCTCAGATACGTCGTCGTTCTCGCCGCCATCCCGGAAGAATAGCGATTGGTTGAACAATCTGTGCTTTCCACCTATGATGACAACCTGACCCGGGATGATCTGTCTGATCTTGGCCCACACAACGTTATATCCCTAGAGCTCTATTAGCGTAAGCTCGAACACACAAGCGCCCACTTGCCCAATGTTTGCACTGATAACAAAGCAGGGAGTGCGCCCCCAAGAGATCCGGTTCATCCCACGAAAGAGCGGCCCCCAACGCTTCATAGTCAAAATTCTCCTCTCGTAACCTGAGTTCCTTTGATATCGTCCTCCGGGGGACAAGCGAAGTAGTCGCCCACCAACATCGGGCAAGGACATTCGTATTTTTGGTGATATCGCTTTCTAGCATTGTCAAACACCTCTTGATGATCCTGATGGCACAACTGGGCTCAATATTGTACTGGTGACTCCGACGTGGGTCGTCTAGGAATTCGCTGAAGGACAAGTGGTGGACCTTGGGTATTCCGCTCGCGTCTTCTGGGATGTGGAGAACGGAATGGAGTTTTCTCAACGCCAGGCGGTATTTTGCTTCGCTGAGACCGAGAATGATCATCAGATCTGCGTTGGTGAAGAACAGATCCTGCTGTAGGAGGTGGTAGAGCTGGTAACAGCAGATTAGGAACAGAAGATCTTGTGTGTCGTTACTGAAGTTAGGTAGTCCTTGCATGATTTGCATGTACAGCGAGTCGAGGGACGAGAAGCTCCCGGGTGATCTTGAAAGGGATGCTCGAAGACGATCTTCTGGATCGATGTCATCTTCGTCAATGTAACGGAAAAGGGTCGTTGGGTAGATGTATTGCCCATCCGCATTGAACACGATCCCATCAACCACATCATCCGAAGGCCAGACCCCAGCCGACGCATACGACTTGAGGATATCTTTGTGCTTGACATAGATGGCCGAAAAAGAAGAGCGAACGAAGGCCTTCATCTCATTGTCATCTTTGCACAGCGCAAGGTCAATTCGAGGCCGGCAAAGGGAAGAAAGTGGCTCTGCTTCGAATGAGTTGACGATATGGACCTCTGTACGGCTGGCGAGGATGAAGGCGAGAGGGAAATCGGGGCCGCACGACGCAATCAGATTCAGCACAGCCCTCTGGTCCGATTCGTTCCCGCATTCATCGAGTCCATCGATGATGATGACGGCAGGTGGGTCATCCGGAGTGTACGCCTCTTTGATTGGGTCCACGATGAGTTTCTTCCATTGGACGACCATGTCCGCACTCAACACCAGTCGATCTCTCTCAATTGCCTTGTCTATCACCTTCCCTACCCTCTCAAAGCAAATAGCCAGTTGATATGCGATGGTAGAGACGAATCGTAGGAGGTTGTTGCGATGTGGGTCACCCCTCCAGAAGAAGAATGAAGCTGCGACTTGACCTTTTGAATTTTCAAGGTCCAGTCGGTCTGCCGTGGTCTTTGCGATCGCCGATTTCCCTATCCCCGCTGGTCCACAAAGCCAAAGAACACCTCGCTCCCTGTACCTATCTTCGATCCATGTGATCACGTCGGAGAGGATGGCTTGACGCGTTTCTTCGTGACACCCCAAAGGATCTGCTCTGACATCACCGGTGTGCATCGCACTTTGTACAACCATCATTCGTAATGAATCTCTGGCTGGAGGCTAGACGTGGGAGAAAGCACCCATCGGTATCCAACACACTTACCACGCTGGTCGTAGTGTTGCGGAGCCTGTGTATAATATATCATGTTTCCATCTCCAACGCACGTCATGATACTCCCGCTCTCATTGAACACATTGCCGCCATTGAAAAGGTGTGCTGTAGGCGGACTATTTGCCCGCAATGGCGGCCATGGCGGGCATTGTGATTGATATTGTGGATGAGTATGCAGCCGAGCCTGTGTGTGTAAACCGGTATACGAAGTCATGTCGAAGATGAGTCCAAGTGGGGTGGGAGTATGGAAAGAGGGTGTGGGTTGTGCTAAGTTCTATGTCTGTGCCAAAGTCCCGAGCACAGTTGCATAGCCCCAGCATTGGTTATGGGACGAGAGCTGACAACATCTTTTCCTTCTAATTGCGGAGCGGTAGCATTCAAGATTTCTACGCCAGGGGCTGCAAATGCCGACCGCTATTAAGAACAAGTAGGGGATGTCACAATGAGCAACCAAATACGCAGACGATATCGCCCCTGGAAAAGAGGATTGATTCTCTCCGCCCGGCTGATACAGCAGGAAAATTAGACCGTTTGGTGTGCGGCTGTGAGCAATGCTGAAAGAGGGAACGTACCTTGGCGATCGCGGGTCAGCTCCCTTCCACACTTAGGGTTTTAAGATATCTACTGTCAGAGGTCGCACATAGAACCAGCTCATCGCAAGCGTTTTTTCCGTCTCGGTGTTGGCTCCTGCTGTTGACTTGTGAAAGTCGAGGCCATCCAACCGGTTGCTTTCTGGTCTCCCGTTGGACATAAGTCCATGGACCTTCCCATCAGACCAAACGATTTTCCACG
>KB722750.1:254181-293327 GCA_000349905.1 Volvariella volvacea V23
CCTTGGAGTCAAGCACGTCCAGTCTTCGCGTTGGTGCACCCGAGCTCTCGATGTACTTTGACCTTTACGTTCCCATTCCGCAACCCCTGCTATACCTCCAACAGCGCAGGGCCCAAGGGCAAAGTCAACCTGGACCGTCCAATTCGAAAAAGCAAAAGGGCAAACAGAAGAATGCAGGTGGTGCTGCAAGTGCGGTAGGAGGAACGACCGGAACAGGCGGTGGTGGTAGCATGACGGTGCATACGTTGTTCACACCTGCTCAGCTAATATCGATTGAGAGAAGGGTGGATATGCTCGTTCACTGTCAGTCATTTTTCAAGACTCTTATTGTCATCTCTTTTCTCGTATTCCTGTGCTTCATTTGATCAACGAATTCATGGTAGAAGATCGTCTTGACTGACTCGTTTGAACTCAAGGAAGTAGGATACACCGTACTCGGGTTGACGCAAACGATCCATCGAAAGTTGGATTCGAAAACGCACATCAACACACTCGATGTTTTAATGCCCTACCTCGAGCAGAGGCTCTCAAAATTTCCATCGGGAACACAAAAAGTCGCTGGACAGGCCAATGGCTCAGCCGCTGCAGAAACCGGGAATTGCCCGATTGTATTCCTCAAAAGACTCAACATCGTCTTGGACGACGAGAGCGAGAAGGGCATTGGTCTGGTACGTCGACCTCCCCCCGCTCATCCACTCCTTCTCACCAAAGCACATCTCACCAGGCAGCACAACCATGCAGCACCTACGACATCCTGTCTCTAACGCCCACCACACCCTCCACCCTCTCCCTAGCCTGTCTAACCCACACCCTCCCCTCCCAGCTAACAACCCACATCATCTCCCTCCCTCTCTCATCCTCCATCGGCTCCCGCCCAGCCGCCATAGCCAAACTCAAACACACCCTAGTCAGAACAACCAAGCGCAACGGAGCAGTATTCGAAATTGGATACGCAGGCGCAATGGGAGGGATGGGAGTCGAGGAGTTGTGCGAGTCCGAGCTCGAGACTTCGGATTCTGCGTCTGGGCTGGGCGGCCCCAGTGCCGCTGTTAGAGCGGATGCAAAAAGGTCCTGGTGGGCTGCCGCTCGAGAGGTTGTGAGGTTGACAAAGGGGACGGGGGTTATTGTTAGCGGGGCTGTTGGTGATTTGGGCGACCTTAGAGCACCAAGGGATGTTGGCAATTTGTAAGTTTCACGTTTACTCCGATGCGCAACTGCGCATATAGGCGTTCAGATAACTGACTGTATGCCAAATCATCACTTAAACAGGGTTACATTGCTTGGTTTGACACAGGACCAAGCTAACGACGCATTAACGAAGGTACCGAAGAATTTGGCACTACGTTCTCGTAGGTTTCTCCTTACGCATGCAGACTAAAAGCTGGCGTATTCATGCTTTACAACAGAAACGCGTAAAACATACCGGGCAGTTCTCTCAGAACCCCGACTAGTAATATCAACACCACCAGCAATGCCTACCGAGCCAGCGACGGCATCTCCAGAAAAGGTCGCGATGGATACCGATCTGCCCGAACCAGTCGCGTCAGAAAGTGCTCCGACAGTCGCTATGGAGGTTGATGATCCAATGCCGACTTCAATTGCTTCAACAAGCGCAGGGCCAGCCGCGCCAACACCCATGCCAAACCAAAAAGGTCAGAAGCGACCACGAGAATCAGAGACCGAAGATCCGTCAGCCAAACGACACAACGCGGATGGAAACACGCAGGAGGGTGGACCATCGGGAAACGGTATTAAGCACGATATAAAAGGTAAAGAAGGCAAAGGAGCGACGAATAATGGACCACGCGATGGGAATGGTGCAGGAGAGAAGAAGAAAAAGAGAAAGAAGCACCGGAGCGTACTGTCTGGTGCTCAGTGATTGGTGTAGTTTTACAGTTGACGAGGTTGGTCCGCACCACGTCCTTCGTGCAGTATACAGTGCCCCTTCGGGACAGAATCTATGAGTGGTGGAAAAAGATATATCATTCAATGCGTTAAACATAGTGTCATGGTTTCGAGGCTCCGTTAGATGGTGTCTGCGAAGGAGGAGGCGGATTCGTTAATGGGTTTTCTTCTCGTGCTTGTTGAAGTAGCGTGTCTAGTCCTTTCGCCTTCACGGCTTTCTGTAAGTGTGAAGGAAGGAAACGTTGCATCAGTTAATTGACCAGCGAACGCAGCGCATCACAGAAAGAAATCCAGGCGAGAGCCCGCTTGTGATGCCAAATCCAGAACCACAAGCTCACCTGCACACATTCCTTATATTTCTCCCAAACGCCTCCACACTTCCTCTGAAACTCCTCAGCCTTCCTCTTCGAGTACTCCTCCCTCTCCTTCTGGCTTGCCAATGCCGCACCACCCACTCGATTCGAGGACTTTTGGGATAGCGCGACGGCAGGCTCGAGGTACCCTTCAAACCAAGCGTTGAAGCACGCGTCGTATTCTTGCTTGAGGGGCGTGCATTCGGGTAAGAGGCTGTCTGCCATGAAGGAAGGAAAAGAGATGAAGGGACCCTGGGCTTGCCCAAGAATTGTTGTCGATGTGAGCGCTCCCCGGGTTTGGGTGATGTAAGAGGCTGACGTAAGCCGGCAAAACCGCGTCAGCTTGAGCGCGCTGCGATTGGTCCCGGCCGAGCACCCTCAAGTTGGCATGACGCGACAACGACGGGCGGGTATTTCAAGGCGGTTTTCTGTGCTCAGCTGGATCAGATGGAGAGGAGAGGAAGACCGTCGCGAGGTATAATATTGCCCAATTTCAATAACCTATGGCTAACCAAACCCTTACAGTCTTTCGTACTCTAAACTAGCTAGCAGGAAAGCTGCCAGACCCTTTAGGTCGTTCACTCGTGTCGGAACGCTGATGTAGTACTGCACTCCCTGAGTTAGTGCTGTATGGGTAATGTTCAGCAGTATGCTCACCTCGTAAGTGCCATTGCCGCTCAAGCTCCCAACCTACACATCATCGCGTCAGATAAAATTCCTCGCAAAAATAAAGCACACAAACCTCAACAGTGTTCTGCCAATTAAATGTCCCATCGCTATTGGCAGTGACCCAGTTATTGATGATATACTGATACGCCTTCTTCATCGCCGCCACAATACTCCCATCTGCATCTCTCACATACCCCAACCTCACCCCCTTTAGCAACGAGTAAACAAACATGGCCGCCCCACTGCTCTCAAAGTAGTTTCCCGACCTCCCCGGCTTCGTCATCACCAACCACCACACGCCAGTGCTCCGGTCCGCGGCATCGCGGACTTTGGGGGCGAGGTCCTGCAAGATCTTGAGAATGGTTGCATAGCCCGGGTTGGACGAGGGAATGATTTCGAGGATGTCGACGAGGGCCATGAGGTACCAGCCCAGAGCGCGATTCCAGATTTCAGGCGAGTGCCCGCGGTCGGGGGAGGCCCAGGTGGTGGAGTGGGAGTAGTCGTAGCCGTGGTAGAGGAGGCCGATGTTGTTGGCGTCTGAAGGTGCTTGAAGGGTGTTTTGGTACATCAGGCTGTATTGTTTTGTGATGTCGGCTGTGGGACGTGGGTAAGTACGATTTTGGAGTGGATTCGAATGCCGAGCGTGTACGCACCCCAGGCTGTGTTGTTGGTTGGTTGGAAGTCTTTCGTGTACTGGGCATAGAAAATGTCGCCCATGTAGATGCCATCGAGCCATCCTTTCAAGTGAGGTACCTTCTATGAAATGGCGTCCCCATTCTTTATGATTGGGTGTAACGTACCTTGGTTATAATATCTCAACTTATGCCAGTATTGACCCTCCCCGGTTCTAGGATGGGAATCAAGCTGCTTCTTGAACGTATCAGCTGCAGTTTTCCACTTTGCTTGTCTCGTTTGCTGGTATCTAGTCCGGCGTTCATCAGAGATGCTGTCAGACAGGTATCAAGGATGTCGAACATACAAATAGAGGAAAGTGGGTCCAGTTCTAACAATACCAACGTTTGAGTCAGCAGACCGAAATTAACGAAGCAGAATGAGTTTCCTACCTAACCGGATCCAAGGAATAATCCGCAAGCCTACGTACGAGCAACGTCAACCACAGTTCTTCCCCAAAACTGCCCAAAGAAACACGATACCCACGCATAATTATCATGAATCGTCCCATTATCCCTCACGATATTATTCGCCGCCGCCAAAATATAGTCATAGTACGTTCTGTTCCCCGTTTTCTCGTACAGCAGCCTCAAGCCCCACTGGAGTTCTCCGTGTTCATATGATACGTCACCCTTTCCGGAGGAATTGAGTCCGTTTCCTTGCTTTCTGGCGATGGCGGAGTCGGCTGCCCAGACGGCATAAGATTGAGGACGTGCGAGGGCAGTGGAGAGGAAGGAGGAGGCTAGGAGGAGAACTAGAGGGGTGAAGGATTTGGAGAACATGTTCACTGGTACTGATACTGCGAGCTCAATTGGTATTGCAGTGAGCTAGCCCTACTGGCAGTACTTGGCTTCAATGGAAGTGTGGGATGGCGAGGTTGTCTAGCCAGCCAGCTACCGTCTGTAGGCAAGATAAATCCTCCTCCTCATGCGACAACCGGGCCTTGCTACGTGAGCGGGATGCGTAGCACCGGTGGTCAGAAGGGCCCCATTGCCCGCGGCGGCAGAACCATGCGGAAAAATAGAAGACGTATGGTTTACATGACCTATGGGGCATTAAACCCCTTCTCCCTGACGGACCGTCGGGCAGCGTATGCCTGCGTTAGTGAGACAAAGAATGGCGCAAGAACTTGGGTTTAGAGGTTAGAAGAACATACGCATGCGCGCCGCCTAAAGTCTGTCATTTGACTATCAAATGGCTCCAGCGATTTCGTGAAGCTACTTATAATAGCCCGACGGACCGGTTATTTCCACAAACTCCCCGTATTCTCCAGTGAAGGCGTGAGTGAGCTCCCCGCTCAACTCGCTCGGATATGGCGATAATCAACTCTGATACCTTAGACTTCATCTCCCCAGGGAGACCCATTCGCTTACTTTGTGTTCCGTTTATTGGAGAGGGAATACAACTACAGTTACTATTGTTAACAAAGTTGAGTCAAAGAGAGGATAACAAGCATCCCAAAGTGACAGGATAGGTCTACGCTGGATCCACGACCATGACTACCACCCCAGCATTTGGCATTCGATAATGAGATGGCCACTAGACCTTCGAGAACACCTACAGGTAAAGGGTGAACGATAAGTGAGGTCATACATGCGGGATATGTTAACTAACCTTGACGAATTCTAGAAAGTAACCCGCTAGAGTGAGATTTAGAGCACAGAAGACGGTGGACCAGCAATTACCTTCGAAGCTAATCTCCCCGTTACCATCTTCATCCAGTTCTGATATCATGAGATCGAGTTCTTCGTCGTTGACCTTTTCACCTAAGGGGAGCCAAGTTCAATATTTAACCCGCATTTTAATACAAGGCGGTGAAGCGGAAAAAATGGAGACACCATTCGCTCCACAGCTTACGCCGCAGGAGTGGCGGTATGGCTACATTCCCAGCCCGCTATGCGATTCTCCAAAACCAGGCTCTGGGTGAAACCACTTACCCATAGTATGCAGCATATCCTTCAGTTCACTCTTACTAATCTTCCCGTTCCCGTCCTTATCAAACAGCTTGAACGCCTCTCTCAGATCGTTAGAATCACCGGGTTTGGGGGCTACCAGTTGCAGAAATTCGTTGAAGTCGATGGTCCCGCTCCCATCTTCGTCGAATCCAGAAATCATAGTCCTCACTTCCTCCCTCGTCGGATTTTGACCCAGAGAACGTAGTGCTGCTTCCAACTCCACCACCGTTATGGCACCGTCACCGCCTGATTAATTGGGAGATGGGACGGGGTATGCATGGGGCGATTGCGAGAATGAAGGGGCGAATGAGGAACGATATCCGAAGCATGAGGTGTGATTTAATGAAGATGTCACATTAGTTGCCGGCAACAACAGAGAGCATGGGTACGACGGGGAGAGAAGAATTGATGTCCGATGACAGGTGGCGGAGTCAGGTGGTGGTAGAGGGGCCAAAATTAGTTTGGTGACATGCACATCAAGATCTGATAAGCGCTAGCCACGGAAAGATTAAAGGGATTTGTGCACTTACTCGTATCGAACGTCTTGAAAACTTCCTCATAATCTGCAAAATATCATTGATAATTGGATAAGCAAGAGAGTCCCGTTCTTGGACAGTGGGGGTAAGCTCCTGACCTCTGAGCTCCTCTACACGGAGGCAATATCGAGTCAGCGTTTATCAAGAAATGATGGGGAGAATGTGAAATTGTAGCGGTAGGAGATAGTGCATGAAGGAGAACCCAAGCGCGCTCAAAAATTTCCCAAAGAGGGAGCTTTGCACATCACCGCCGTGACACGGCGGGCTCGGGGCGCCCCTTCAGATTGTCCCATCGCTCAACTCGAAACTCAGGCCGTTTTCAGCCACGTACGCAAGGTTTGATAGCGTACAGGGGAGAACATCTGATGTAATAGTTCATACCTGGAGTCTAGGGAGATTGGGATTGCAGTCAGTACGTCGTAGATCAGGCTCGTGGTACCAAGGATCGGTCGATGAACGTGCTCATCTTTGTGATAATGATACCATTAAGAAGAAAAGGAAAGGTGATCTTTACTCACAAGGTGAGCGGCCATGGTCTGTCAGCGAAGTTGAAGTAGACGATGATGAGATAGAGATAGGAGCGATTCAAGAGAAGGTTCCGGAAGGCGAAGAACTCTTTGGGGACTTATGTTGCACCTGATGTTACGAGTTTGTGACAGCCTGACAGACTCGGAAGGCACACTCAAGGGTATGGCAATGACACCAGATTCAGAATGAATGTGATTAGCGCCTTGAGACCGAGGAGGGCTGCCGTTTGGGGTTAGCTAGAGTAGGCCCTGCTCCTGTGGCCCTAGGGGATACGGCAGTCTGATTATGAGCTATCGATCAGGGCCTGCTAACGGGGAAGAATAGCCATTGCCAGATACCTTCTTGATAATAACAGGATTCAGCTGGTGGCGAGCTGGAGTACGTGAATAACTCCGAGCACTTTCGCCAAGGACGAAGAACGTTTCTCGACTGCCGCTGGAAATTACATCAGCATCCCCGGTGTATTCTTCGTGGAGAGGTAAATTTATATCCGCTTGCCTGTTACTACAATCGCGTGTGCTGTTGCATGGAAAAGAGTGATCAAGTTCAAGTCAAGAATAACTTGGGCCAATTTATCGACCAATTGGTGCATCGTGTGTAATGCTGGCACCCTGGTGAATGGACCGCGACCATTAATGTGGTGGACCCCAGCAGCGCGTTCAACTTACAGAGCGCGTCATCAATTGATGCTCACGTGATTACGTTACCTCTGTGGCTGACTTAGGCTTGCCGAGTCCCGACACGTTGTCCCGGACACCCACTGTCACGGTCACAGGTGGTACACCATCTTTCAAAGGCACTGCCTCAAACTGTACTCTATCTACCATACAATCCAGACTCTAAATGTCCTTAATCAGCACCGATAACTCTCTCTCCAAATTCCACCACACCACGTTGGCTCCTATCGCCGTACTGCCAGTAGAAACTCTCCAGGAGATCTTCCTTCGCTGCTATCCTCCGGCCGTATACCATCGCCACAGATGGAGGCTAGGACTGGTATCACGAAAATGGCGACACGCTGCTTTAGCATGTGCCGAGTACTGGTCCCATGTTTTCGTTCGATGGAGTAATTGGCCAACGGGACCTGATTTCATCTTGATGCTGGATACCTGGACTAAAAGATCAAAGCAGAGACCTTTTTATATAACCCTTACCGATATATTTCTGGGGTCACGCGAAATCGATGTGCTACTTCCCCTACTCTTTCAGCACTGTCACCGGTGGCGGAGCCTAGAGCTTCACATTACGAGAGAGATCACCCTCAAGGCCTTTCAAGCACTTCGAGGAACACTCCCTCAACTACAATCCCTCCTTATTGGGATTCAATTTCGCTCACCAAATTCCCAAGCCTACACCATCGACATCTTTTCTCGTTGCTCTCCGAACCTATCAAGCCTAAATCTTTTCACTACATACTTTGCGCCAATCGATGTCCCAATGCAGCAAATAATGTCGCTGACCATATGGAACATGAACGCCCTCAATGCCTTTGCACTCCCGAACCTCAGACACTTGAACATTTTGGGAATCTCGCACTTTGACACTGATGCCGTCACCCAATTTCTTCAGAGGTCTCGTTGTAGCTTGAAGTTCCTGAAACTTCAGTTTGACGTGGTCTCTTCGTGGGATGCTTTGAGAGATGCTTTGAGGGATGTTCTCCGCCTCTCAGACAACCTTGAATGGCTTTGCGTCCAGATTCCTTGTGCAGAGCAAGGGAGTATAGAGGAGCGATTCATTCATGATTTCTTACGAAATCTTTGGTACCCTGGGATAGGACAATTACTACCAAAACTTCGCATCCTAGAATTTCACGTGGACGATGATACAAGCCAGATTGTAGACGCACACATCCTCTACGTGGTGGAGAATAGGTCAAAGGGCCTGGGCGGGGTTGCTCTAATGGAGCAATTTTCCTTTTCAACAGGGAGTGGTATACGCCGTAAAACATACAAGCGGTTGAAATCCTTGGTCGAGGAGGGTTTAATCGTTTCACTCGACAGTGCAGATCATCCTGTTGAGCCTATGTTACGCAGACCATTACGCGATTTTACGGGCTTCAGAAAGGCTTGCGACGACGACGGAGGATGGGAAGAGTGGATGGAATGACAAGGAGATGGAGACGCGAAGGAGAGGGCGAACCGACTTGAATCATTTGACGTGCTACTCTTCCATGGCCATGCTATTGTGCTACTGTATTCTTGTTTATCTTCTGGGACCAACTAGCCGAGTTATTTCCTTCCAATTAACTGCTCTATATTCTTGCATCACTTGACAAGTAAGGAATAGTCGCGTTATAGGGCATTGGGAGTTTGATCGCTTCGCCGCGCTGCGATGAGTGGCACACCACTCGTCGCTTTTTCATATGCTCGACGAGTTCAGTCCAGACCAACTTGCTCCCAAAATAGTTCGTACTATGTATTTGACGCAGACTCCCTTGAAATTAGTCCACATCAAGGCCTTGAAATCTGTTTATTTAACTTACAATATCACTGCTATCGGTTGAATGGCCTTGGCCTTTCAGTGTACGCATTCACTTGCATTATTATCGACACAACACTCAATTTTGATTTGCGCGTCAATTCAGTACCACAAGGATCACCAATGGTAGCAGATTGAATAAATACACGGAACGTAATTGCTTTGACATTGAATCCGTTAAACCAAACTATAATTAACCAGTGACTATCGACCCGGTGGCTTAAAGGTGCTTAGTTGACCACCACGCTGAAGGCAGATCTATAAACACCCCAAAGTCAGCGTCAAATTCTTTCCAAAAATAAAAGATAGAAGGGGCGTACGTCGTCAAAGTAGCAGATCCGGAAGTCGCTTCCGTACCGCCTTGCACAGTCTTGATATATTGCGAAGAGCTGAGGCCTTGACTGCTCGTCAAGTACTACACAGCGTGTTAATATAATGACGTGCAAAATATAGGTCATCTTACCCTAAGGAAGACATTCAAATCACCACTGAAGCTGGTAACTTGTCCTCCATTGGAAAGAAGGAATGAGTAGACGACATTAGCTCCATTCGATCCAATGTACACATTCCTACAGGTAAACCAAATCAAATGTCTAGCTCGACACGTAAGAGAAAGGCTAGATACGTACCAGCTGTAGCCGGCGAGGGAGACATTAGTCGCCACAGGTCTTGGTGTGCCATCCGCATTCCAGTTGTACGAGATGGGGCCAGCACGGAGGTTGGCCAGCCAAATCATAATTTCGCTCGCATCTGCACCCCCAACTGTAGTCGAAGTGAAAAGATCGAACGCAATGTTCGCAACTGCGTTGCTAGAGGCGGTCTGTGACCATCTCCAGGTTGACTAACAAAAAAATGGAGGAATGAGCACCAAAGCGCTGAAGGAGTAACCGGGACAGATGATCTCACAGGAATGCTTCCAATAGCCGACAACCGTTTACCCAGACCGTTGTTCAAGTTGATGTTGGTGTAGCTCTTCACACCGTTGCCACCAGTCCAGCTCCAATTAGTCCTCCAGGCGATAGTAGTTCCGCTCAACGAAGTGAGGGATGCACAAGCTTGACCGGATGTAGCACCGCTTTTACCCCACTGGTTGAGGTAGAGTGTATATTGGCCAGCTACAACAGTATCCCATTGTCCTAAGCGGTGGTGTAAGGGAACCTATAGGCGCGGTAGAAAGAGGATAAGGCCTACCACAGTGGGTGCTGGTGTCAATTTGGCGTTTCTCGAGAACAAAGCCATCACGAGAGGGCGCTGCTGAGATGAAGGGTGTAAGGAGGAGGAGGACAGAGAGCTTGCCGAAAGAGATCATTTCGTGCTATGTAGGAGACCGGGTGGACTTTTCCTGGGTGAGGATTTCCTGTCCATCCTATCTTTATATATACGCAATTTTTCTCCTAGACTTTTGCTGATGAAAGAGAACACCACGTTCTCCGAAATAATACCCTTGAACGGGTCATACCACCACAATGCGCGTCAATAGAACCTATGAAGGTCGTCATACGGCGAATGTAGTCCCCATTCGCAAGTATGAAATGACAATGTGTAGTCGTTGAAGTTCTTCTCTACTGGTAGGCGGACCGTAAACCGATCACTATTTTAGCGGGGTCATGTCATGTGTCACTGTGGCAAAGCCTACCCCCTTCCAACCCGCGCAGATTATACAGAACTTGAGAATCCAGAAGGACTTCCTGCATCGGAATAAGCGACTCGTGTAACTGAGAATCAATTAGCATTGGCTAACCACTTGGGATTGGTCCGAAGTTTAGGCTTCAAACTGAATCAGATTTGGCGGATAATTGGAAGGCCTATAGCAAAGTCAAATGATACGCGCTGATATCGCCTCATATGATGAGCTTCCGATGCATCTAGACCCTGAAGCGTTCCCCAGGATGGGGTAACTGGTAAAGGTAAATCTGGAATTTGCCGGGGTAAAGCCAAGTTAAGTGGACACGTACGTTCATATACCGACCCCGCGGCTGAACACTTTGAAACTTTCACGTACGAGGACACCCACTGTATGCGAAATCAACTAGAATTATCCTCAGATAGTCATCGGAACTGAGTTACATGTACTTGTATTTATATACATTACCGCCAGCTCTACTTCCGCCTTCTCCCTTCCTTCCAAGGCGGCCGTCTCTGCTTATTCCTAGTTTCCCCGATCAGTCGCAGATTACGCAGTGTCGGTAGGCTTGTGGGGAGTATTAGCGCCACCAGCCCTCTCTTCTGCCAACTTAAATGGGCCACCCTACGCGAGCACAGTGAGTAACACGGTCCGTAAATGACACTTGTACCGAATAACTCACCTCATCGGGAACATGTTTCTCGTGTCCATGGAGGTGCCCCTCCATACGTTCGTGGCCTTCATGAACGAGCTCCGGGTGATGAGTCAATTTACCCTTCACAACATCCTTCATTCCCCCAATGATGTCGTGGAGGTCCTAGAAGGCGACAACATCAGACACCTTTTCCCCTAAGCGAGTGTTGTAGAACGTACCGCATGGTTATGCTGGTTATGCTGAGGCCCAAATCCAACCTTCCCGGCATGCCTCTGCTCAGGATACTCCTCCCCTCCACCCTGCGCCTCGCCCACTCGCCTCTCTCCATGGTGCGACTGGATGCCTCTTGGATGTTCCTGCGACCTAACATCACCCGCCGCAACGGGACTAGCTCGATCTTCCTGTTCTTGTGATGCACGAGCATGGTCATGGTGGCTGTGTGCATTCCCAGCCTTGTCAGTGGACAGCTCTTCATCCGGATTCCTCCCCAAAAGCGCCTCGTATTCTGCGACACCCGCGTGGGTGCCCAGAACCGATGCTCCAAACTCGGATATGCCTAGTTCATTCTCGGCTTCGTAATCTCTCCCAGCGTCCGATTCGCTGTCCGAACTGCTGTACGACTCCCTATCCGATTCCCTGTCCGGTTCTCTGTCTTGTTTTCTATCCGATTCCTTTGGGCTCATCGCAGCGTCAATCCTAATAGATGGTGTATGAAGAGGTGAGTAGTCAAAAGCTCGGTATCACTTTGGGCGGGTATACGATCCTGGGGTGTAATGTGGGTGAGAGAATGTACGTTTTGCACTTTGAGGCTTTTAAGTCCAAGGTCAGTGACGTCACCAGCGATGTAGCCTCTCCAGTCGGTCCAGTGACAGTGGGTGAGAATAGTCTCGAGCCCATCCGTTCTCACGCATCCTGAGTTTGCGTCCACTACGCGATGCGATTCAGACGGCTGTGGGACGAGACTATGTAAGAATCCTATCCATCGAATGTCCGGAGCAGCCTTATGGCGGCGTCCGCGGTGACTGGAACTTAGGGTATCCAAACTGATGCCGCAAGAGTTTCTCTTTGACCAAGGGTACTATAGATTGGGTAGTGTCGCTGTAAATTACACAGAAATGTAGTGAACCAAGAAAGCCGATAACAGATGAGAAAATGAAAGCGTAATGCATGCGTTATAATTCCGTTACTTTCTCGCCTTCTTTGCTCCTTTTTCTGCATCATCTCCTCCCTGCATAGCATATTAGCATTTCAACGTAGAGATCAGGCTATGCTTACGCACCTTGCGCTTTGTACCTGACGTTCCGGCTTTTCCTTTCGTTGTATCAGCCTTTGATTTGCCCTTCGATGTGGATGGTGCTGGTTTCTCCTTCGGTTTGGCGGTGAAGAATCCGTCAAGTCGACCCTGCTGTTTGGCACTAAGGAATTTCTGGAGTTTGGCAGCGCCAGCCCGCACACGCTCCTCGCTATGCGGCGCAGATGATCAAAATCTTGACTTGAACAGGGAATTAATTGGAGTACCCACTTGAATCCTTTTTCAGTTACCAAAAACTGCACCAATCCATCGACGTCCGGGTTCTTCCATTCCAACTATAGACCTGGATAAGTACAGGTCATCTAACGTGCTCAGTCGTTACACGTACCTCGACTTGATCAGCTGGTGTAACGTCTGGGTGCTCGAACAAGTTCTTTGCGTCCTCCCATGGCCATTCTTCGGGAACAGACACACCGCCTTTCCTCTTCCCCTTCCCTTTCGGCTTACTTTCCGATTTCTTCTTGGGTTTTGGTTTCTCCTCTTCCTCTTCACCATCTGGTCGTTCCACCTCCGATGTTGCAGCTGGTTCCTCGTCTGATGGGACTAATTTCTCATCCTCTGACTCGGCGGCGGCGGCAGCAGCAGCTTTTTCTGCAGCTCTGGGGAGAAAAGCGATAAACGTTATGGAATGCCACAACCAACCCGGTGGTCAACTCACTTTGCTCGTAAATGCTCCACAACCCCTTCGAGGTCATCATACTCTCGGATCAACTTCAAAGCTGATTTAGGACCAACTCCCTTTATGGGTTCGAGGTAATCACAACCCAACAGAATACACAGGTCAATGAACTGTAGAAACGATCAATTGAGGTGTCAGTAATCACGATTGAGGTCACCGACCTGGCTCATCGTCATATCCAATCCAGTTAGTGCAGCCTTCAAGTTTATTTCAGCGATGGGCTGCTTTTTCGCTTCAGAGAATGTGAGGTGGCGGAACAGAATTGGAGCATTGAAAGTCAATGTGTCCATGTCCTCTGAACCAGCGGCGTAGACCTATTGGTTACGGATGAGAAAGGGTGTGAGGGGTTAGGGGGTTGCATACCTTTCCGCCACGAGCCAGCTCAGCGCACTGCGCTTCTGCTTCTGAAGGTGCCTATGAAAGGTTGGTATTAAGAATTGAAGTATATGGGCGCAATACTCACAATGACAACAGGAATGCCCATCAAAGCTAATAGCCGTCTACACTCTTCGTTATGCTCGCGGGTCACTTTCACTTGTCGTCGTGAGAATCGGTCGATGTCCTCTGCTGTTCCGACTTCCTTCGCTTCCTCTCCCTCCTCTTTGGCTTCTTCTCTTTTCTCGAACCGTTTTGCGAGCTATACAGCACATTTAAACTAAAAAATGACCAAGTAAGATGATGTCTACGCACCACGCCCTTCTTCAGTTCAGGCGGCCGCCCATCGAACACGTAGACGGGTTTGATGCCGTTTTCCACTATCCTGATGGTGCGGTAGAAGAACCCCATGAGATGACTTGTCGTTTCCCCTGCATCGTTGGTCAACATCTCTCCGTCCCTCTGACGAACTGCTATGAGAAATTGATATATCGACATGGAGGCATCGATGGCCACTTTCCGGCCAAATAGGGTTTTAATGTCGTGGTACTTGATGGCTCCAGGCGCATGTTCTGACAACAGTCCGGTAAGGCCCTTGATACCCATAGCGTTGGATGTGGAGGTGGTAGAGTCACTAAGTGGAACAGCGCGAAGCTCTGGGCGGCGCGTTACGTCACGCGATATCACAGTCACGTGTAGGGTGGATCACGCGACATTGTCACACTGTGACACTGTGTCTGTGACTCGTCTGCTGCTCTCGTCTACAACTTCGACTGCATCTACCGTATGGGTGTTGAGTGGGTCCGAATTCCAGAGATACACACCTCTGCAGTTAATTTTCCAAGGAAACTGGAATTCAACACGTAAAAATCTCGGTGGCATCTGGTGTAAGGAACTGCTGCGCTGCTTCTTTCTTGTGATTAAGGTAAGTGAATGCGTTTTTATATCTTACATATCTCTACAAAAAGCTACTGTTACAGGATGAAATGTGTATTTTTGCTTCCGCGGCTTCTCATGGGTGACTTGCACCGCATGCTCGGGAAGCCAACTGGCTTTGTGTCATGTTCTTCAGTCATGCATCACGAAGCTTGACTACCGTGAGTTATTTCGAGCACTCGCCGGGAGCATTGAGCGCAAGGTAGCAAGAACTTCCTGCTCTTCTGCTTGAGAGTATTGCATGAGCGATGTATTCTGCATGTGTTAGAGAAGGGAGGCGCGCCTGCATCCATCTGATGCACTTCTTTACAACAATCTGTTTCTTTCACTCTTATCATATCGCCCCCGAAAATGTTCCAGCTTTAAAGGGTGGAGGCGCTTCGTGTACGACTCCCGCACTGGACGCGCGATGCGAGCCCGAATCCTTGCTTTGGAATGTCTCTCTCTCGTTCACTTAGCTGCAGCAGCCAACTTCACTGATTATGTGAACCTGTTCATCGGAACAGCCTCCGGTGCCAACGGTGGCAGCGGCGGAAATGCTTTCCCTGGTGTGTCCTTTCCATTTCGAAAATGCGCCATCTGACCTGTCGAATGCGCATTTTGAAAAGGTGCCGCCGTTCCACACGCCATGGTCAAGGTAATGTGGATTCACGTTTCGCCCGATCTTCGATGCTCCGCCGCACCCCTCCTCCCCATACTTTCATTAATGCCAATAATTGGTTCCCGCCGTCCATTCCTAGGTTGGAATTGATGTCAGCACAACCCCACGACAGGCTGGATATGTTGCAGACAACTCTTCCATCACTGGTATCTCATTGATGCATGATGAGGGTACTGGAGGTAATACCGCGGGAGGATACGGCATTTTCCCATTGTTCCCATTGAACAACTGCACCTTCACATCTTGTCCTGTCGGGATCAATGCACGACGTACTCTGCGTGCTGCTGGAACCGATGGTTCGTTTCCGTCTATCTCGCTTGCCCAACATCAACTGATGAACGATCATTGTTATCTAATCACACCTCCTGCCCTATGATTTTCTTTGTTCTCCTTTCATTGCGCCTTTCCCTGCTCACCAGCCGCCAGCCCTGGCTACTTTACCTCAACATTCACCAATGGCAAAGATTGAGACTACTTCAACCCGGAGGGCGGGGTTGATACGGTTCACATACCCTCAATTGCAGGCTTCTCCAATAAATCACGTCGTGGTCGACCTCACAAATGATCTTCAGCGTTCGTTCTCGGGTGGCTCCATAACTGTTTCAGATGCAGGCAGGGTCAAGCTGGGTGGCACTTTCCTGCAGGTTCGTATAGTTGCCCTTGACATCGTGATTACTTGGTCTATGTCATACTGGGTGTCTAGCCCTTCTCCTTCATGGCCTGCTGTCCAATTATGCCTTGCCAACTCAATCACCACACCTATGCCACGCATTATGATCGCAAAAAAATATAGCTAGGCCTACGCGTGCATATTTGGCTTTTTCTCCTCCCCTCTCTTCCTACCCCCCTCTTCCGACGCCCTCTTGCCCAGCAGCCTCATTCATCTTCATCTCAGATGCGCTAACGGACTGACGTGAAACTCGTTGCAAATACAGAGCTACGGAACAGACAATTATACCGTCTACGCCTGCTACGATTTCATTCCTCCAAAAGGTCTAGGTGGTTCCGATAGCGGGCTAGCTCTCACCCAATTCGGAACATTCCAATCAACCTCCACCTCCAGTCCATCAACGATCGGTATCCAAAGTAACACGACCTCTCTGAATTTCCCGTACACATCGCGAGTAAACCCTGTTCAAGCGGGTGCTCTGCTTTCCTTCAATTCCGATGTGGTGCTAGCGCGATTTGGGGTTTCATTTAGAGGTGCTGATGAAGCTTGCCAGAATGCCGAAGAAGAGCTAGCAGATTGGGACTGGGGTAGAGTTCAGAATGAATCAAAGGAAAAATGGGAGACTGTCCTGGAAAGGGTCTCAGTCGATGTCGAAAATGAAGACCCTAGGGTTGTTGAGTTGTTGTATTCATCGGTTAGTGCCTTTCATGCCTGTCGGCGCTTCGGCGAGGACTTATCGCTTTATTGTACTTTTAGTTGTATCGCGCTTCACTCGTTCCCGCCAACCTGACCGGAGAGAACCCATACTGGACCTCACAATACCCTTTCTATGATGCTTTGTTCTGGCAGGTTTTTCTTTGATTGGACGCAAATCAACTATCTTGTCTCATCGAATCCTTAGTTCCTGGGACACATTCCGAACCGTTCATCCCCTGCTCTCGGTTCTCTCTCCTAGAGAATGGTCGGAAATAGTTAATGCATACATTGATGGATGGAGATTTACGGGATATATTCCCGAGTGCCGTGCAAACACAAAGACGTATGTGTCCTACCTTCTCTCTTACATCCCATTTCTCCTTCGTTCAAACTTCATCTCCTATTCAATCCAACTATTTGTTTTGTCTCAACTAACATGAAGTTTCATGCACTGATACTCGTTACACTCTTTCGTCTATTATTGCATTTTGGCCTGCTGGACTACACGCTCGCCTATATGATCGGCTATCGCAACGCGCAGTGGATACGTCCAAGGCGGAAGTGATGGCATGCCTATACTAGGAGATTGGGCAATCAAATACGCTGCTTATGCTGATGAGCTGGGCGTTCCAGCTAATGACCTGTATCAAGCCTTAGTGGATACCGCTGAAAATACAGTAAGCACGACTCCGTGCTTCCATCTTTAATCATCCTGTCACTTGACTTCTCATATCTGAACATGTGTTCTACTGCGTAGCCCCCTGATTGGTACCGAGGTGCGTTTCTTATAGTTTTGATATGATTTAGACATCATAGTTGAACGCAATACAGTCGGAAGACAGAATACGGCATGGAGAGCTTTTGGATATCTCCCTACGAGTTGGACAGATCCATCTGGATCAAGAGGGTTGCCGACCCGCGAAGCCTTTAGAGCGGTTGAGGTAGGTGGCCATGCAGATTCGTTCGAATAATCACGTCTGATGGATGAAATCATCTGACCATTATTGTTGCCAACAATCGTCACTCCTGATCCTGACTTCTGGTCGTGCACTGCTATTTCCTCCACATTCACACACTCCCGCATTCATTCACCTTCTTGACCCTTGCTCTTCCCCACCGTTGAATTTGACATTTTTTGGGGATGAATGACGCACTCGTCATCAACCACGATGCCTTGCCTTGCCTGTTCGCGCCTACTTCTGAATGTTTCGACTGATGAATTGATTCGCACAGTATGCATTGGGCGATTTCGCAGTCCGACAGGCAGGCATTGCATTAGGCAAGTCCTCGCAGGACGTCGAGAAGTACACGAATCGATCATTCAACTTCGTCAACCATTGGGATGCACGCCTTACCCATGATGGATTCACCGGTTTCCTTCAAAGGAGATACCCTGTGAGTGTCTCGACATGTAGCCATGGTTCCTTGAGGGAAGCCGCACTTGAAACCTTCTCACTGGGGTTTGCCTCGAGGCCCCTAGTGCACTCTAGTCCCTGACATGAATATACTTTCTACGTCCGCAGTACAGCCACCACGTTGACTTTCTCTTGACATCCTGAATCCCTTGACCTATTTCCACTAGCGTTTCCCTCATTTCGGTGTCTGTCATCTCTTATCCTGCTAACTTTGTTTATCGTATAGAATGGAACCTTTGCCTACAGTCCGCCGGATGCCTGCTCCCCTGTTGGCCCTGGCGGGTATTCGTGTGCTCGAGGGGCCGATAATAATGTCGGCTTCTATGAATGTGAGTAATCGTCCCTTGCGGTGTTTGGTTTCCTTCTCCCTTTTCTCTTTCCCCAATGAACTCCGGGACGGCACACCCAAGTGTTCTGCCGTTTTCTAAGAACATACCCTGTCCCATTGCCATTGAATTACCCCCCCACTCCCACTCATTTAGTCTGACTTTTTGCACTACTCGACACATGATCATCGTTGCACTGTGCAAAAAATTATCGCCCTTTGTGATACCGCAACTCGTACCGGACCTGCATTGCTGACCCTATCTTCCACTCAGCGTCTTCATGGGAATATAGTTTTTATGCTCCGCATACCATGGCGACTGTGATCAGATTGATGGGAGGTGCTGATACATTCATCAATCGAACGTAGGTGGAAGTTAGTACAATTTTTAGTTCAGTCAGCTAATGTTCTCTCGGGGGCGGGTGTGCCTTGGAAATAGGGATCACTATTTCGCCAAGGGGTACTACTATGCCGGAAATGAGCCCTCATTCGAAATGCCTTGGGTTTACCACTACGCTAATAGACCTGATTTAAGCGCCCTTCGGGTACGTCAAATTGTTTCAACACCGGTATTGGCGGGTACGTAATATTCGTTTTCATCCGACGGTAGACCTGTATAGCTGAGTTGATAGAAATCAGAATACCAGGAAACGACGACTCAGGGGCAATGGCCTCTCTACTCGTCTTTCATCTCATGGGATTATACCCTATCATCTCCACTCGCCAATTCCTTGTCGGCTCTCCTTTCCTTTCTTCGTTTACCCTCTATAATAATCTTTTCAATACCTCAACCAAGTTTACGGTCTCGGGGTTCGACAAGAATACCCTTGTACAGTCACCGGCGATGGGAAATAGGTTATTTGTCAACCGTATAACGGTTGATGGGAAACCATTACCGAGCTTGTGCTGGATTGATTTCGACGATGTAGTTGGGGGGAAGGATGTTGTAATTGAAGTAGATGGGGACCAACAAGCCGCGGCAGCGAGAGGGTGTGGTGATGGTCCATCGGCCCTGCCTAGCTCCTTAGAGACGGGCGGCTTCCCGAATGCATTGGGTGATTAGCCAATTGCCTGTATTAATACTTTTCGAGGGAACAAATGGTCCCTACAGTAACCAGTATTGGCGCTCTTATCGGATGTATATCTGCTTGCGTGTTCTACAAAGTATGGCCAAGGCAACAAAGATTCCATTTTTGCTGTATTGCAATCACTTTAGTCTACAGATGCATGCCAGCCGTCCAAGTCGTCATTCCTGCTGTTGTGGGCGTGCCGGACCAGGCATGGGCTTGACAGCTTCGAATTCGAATGCATGCATCAAACAAAGCTTGTCCGTTTAACGCTCTTTTCTCATTTAAGTAGTAGCCATTCACTTCACTCCTGTCACTCCTCATCACTTCGTTCTACACACTTTGTCTTAAATCACTCCCACATCCGGCTCATCACCGTCGACCTCAACTCCAGCGCCACCGATAAATCATGACCGCTGCTTTCGTGAGTAAAGATCGTCTCTTTTCTCGTCAATGGTATCATCATCACGGGAACGAGAAGACCTATCAATCGATCCTGCGGTACCATAAGACTGATTTCCAACGTACTGACTGCAACCCCAATTCCCTTAGACCCCAGGTTAGATTATTACTTCATATCCTCCCCCCTCGACGCTATTATGGTTGGGATGCAGTCATTAACTGCCCTGTAGTTGGCTAGAAGCCACTTCAGTCCTCGAGCCAGGAGTTGAGATTTGAGGGGGAGTGCTTCGTGTCCCGCCATGCTACGGCGGTGATGCACAGACCTCCCTCTATCGATCCCTATCCAGGGGCTATCAGTATCATCTTTATCTCGGCCCTGATTCATTCGGCGTCTCCCACCGGCTTCAGTGAGAAGGGTCGCAGCCGGGAAAAGAACCGAATTTTCAATGCTTCACCAGGGCGTCGGCGTTCTCCGTACACACGCTGGCTCCTGCATCCACATTCACCGTCTCCTGATGCACGCTGATGGGAATAGCATGCTAACTTGATATCTTTTACCTTTCCTTACGCTGCTTGGACGGGTACAGATCAAGTCCGAGGTTAGGAGTCTTCTGTGCTGTTCTATGGACGGAACCCTTGCTCATCCCTTCATCAATGTGCTGTAGAGTACGAGGATGCCTTCAAGATGTTTGACAAGGGTGAGTTCATGCCTCCCGTGTGCTGTTCCTGTGGCTTATCAAAATCTTGATATTTATGTAACGGAACTGATTTTGGCTCCCTCTCCCGCCGCCTGACCCCTCCGCTTGTCATCGGGCATCAACTCCTCTCTCCGCGTTCATACCCCCTCCGTCGTTGTCAACAATCGACCCAACCTACCATCACTGGGACTCGTTCTATGCATCAAATATCACCACCACCAACACATTGCACGCCATCAAAATTGCTCCTAATTTTACTGTTTCATTACCGATATCGCCCTGCGGAATGTTTCACCAACTGCAATTGGGCCCCTCGCCCCTCGAACACCACATGCGCGGCTCAAACGCCTCATATGTCGCAATTGTCCCCCTGCCAACTGACTAGACGGTGATGGCACCATAACAATAAGAGAGATAGATATTGTCATGCGTTCACTGGGTCAAGACCCGACGGAAGAGGAATTAAAGGAGATGGTTGCAGAGGTCGACGTGGATGGAAATGGAACTATCGATTTCAATGAGTTTTTGCAGATGATGGCCCACAAATCCAGTCGAGGGGAATCGGTTGAAGACCTAAGGGAAGCTTTCAAGGTGTTTGATAAGGATGGGAGTGGAAGCATTAGTAGAGAAGAACTCAAGGGCGTGCTGCATAGTCTAGGTAAGTTATTCTGCTGGTCTGATTTGGGGGATCTTCGCACTTGGAGGGGAAATGGGTTTCCGCCAGTTCTACGCGGTAAGGGTGTAGAACGAATGTTGTTCTTTGCCCTTCCCGCTTTATTCCCTAGTGCGGAAAGGTTTGGGCTACGTGCTGAGTTCGATCCTACGCAGGTGAAACGGTCAACGACGAGGATATCGATAACATGATGTTAGAAGCGGATGAAGATGGTAACGGAGAGATTAGTTTCGAGGGTAATTGCTAGTCCTTCATATGGTGTGCTCTCAAACTGATTCCAATCGATTGCCTTCAGAATTCATCAAGGTCTGTTGACTTGTTCCGTTTGCGCGGCTTCACTGAGTGTCCTCCCTTTCATCTGTAGATGATGGCGAAGCCATAGTGCACATTTTGTTTTTGTACGCAGATGCTGAGGCGGTCGCCATGGCCCTATTCCGTCGCATTGAATTACGTCTCACTTGTGTTCTCCCCGTAATAATTGTAGTTGTACTCCATCCAATAAATCTATTCAACTTGAGCAGGTATAGCGGCTAACCGGCTCGATTATTCCCGCCTTCTGACGTCATGGCGGGCGATTAGGGGCTCCGTAGTGCGCAGTACCACACCAGAAGCGCACCGCTGACGCCACTTCTTACCTCCCCATAACGTCAATCCACACTACGACACACTCATCAGCGTTCATTAGCATTATTAGCCCCCCGCCTTTATATACAAGCACAGCAATTTCGTGGTTGCAACATGTCCAGCACGAACACCTCCAACACGCCCTCTGATGTCTCTAAAGGTGCCGGAAACACCAACGAGCACACTCAAGGCGGCACCCAGCAACGACAGACAGCGCAGGCCAACGACCAAGCACAGTTCTCGATCTTACCTCATCCAGCGGTGAGCTACTTTACCTGGCGGTTCGCTTATCAGAATCTAAGCACCGGTTCACATTTCTAGAAGACGAATGATCCAGCAGACTTACTTCCAGCAGAACCTGAAAAGGGATTCAGCGGGCTGAGTAAAGAAGCTGAGGTTGGCATCATGGCCCATCACGCCAAGGGTCCATATGTCCCAAGCGAGGAGATTAAGCAGAATCTACCCGAGCCACTTGTGAGTCCTTTTGCTAAACGAACCACCCAGTTCTAGGCCATCATCCACTCTGTTCGGGAGTCGTGGCGTTACGGCGGCTTGCTTTCCTATATTACGTTGTGTGTTCGGCGATCATACTGATCCTTGGTGTTGCCAGAGTCGCGAGGAGTTGCAAGCAAGGGCTGCGGAGTTGAACAAGTAAAGCAAGTTAATAGACCTTCCGGGCTCGGTGTTGTCAAGGGGAATAGGCTTGATCTTTCCCCATTCGTACTTTATGTTATTTCACGTTCGAGGAAAGGTGTTCATAGTTGCGCCGTCGTTGACAAGGGTTGCTTGCGGTGTAGACCAATCTATGTCATTGAACTAAGTCATGCCATTGCGAGATCGAGGCCACTGGGTGTACTGGGCGGACAAGAGGGTGGCGCCCTACTGCGTTGTATGTTCACCTTGAAGATTTTACTAGCTTGCAGGACGTCACTGCCACTGCACAGACACCACGCGACAATTGCAAGCCCACCCGGCCGTCAATACCCTGGCACCTGAGAGGTAAATCGGAGATTGACAGCTACACGCTGATGTCAAGACATCATGACTTCCCTGTTTGCAAGACATTCCGCACTTCTATGGAAAATAGTATTCACCGGAGGTGGTTGCTCCATTGAGGGAGACTGACGGATAACATGTCGGCCATGCTCCCATGTGCTTGCGATCGACAATCAATCGGTCCGGGATCAGAATATGAGCTCAGAAGAGGATACATCCATTCCAGCGCGAATATAGAACAATAATATTATCAAATTGGGGCTCATATGGTGTGGGGTCTCCGCTCGGGGACGTCAACCCAGGAGCTGAAGAAATTGGCACACTACCCAATATCCTGGCCCACCAGTGATAGTGCTACGTAGTTCAGAACTGCTGCTTACTGATATGGTAAGGCGATATGAACCCAACCCTGATCATATCGTCATGTGTAGCTGACGGCGGTGATACCCCCTAATCATCGCTCGGAGGTTGTTCAACTGGATCCAGGTTGCAGCAACATCCGATGACCAAGGTCAAAGTATACTTCATTGCGTGTGAGTGCCATTACCTCGTCCCCCGCATCTCTCCTTTCAGGGAACACTTTGGATAAGCACTCAGGCGTCCACAATATTGATGGCCAGCTTAATGAATTCATGAACGTTAAAGACTCCAAGTCAGCCAGCCTATGCGTGGAAGCCAGGACTAGAATGACCGCAGAATGTGCGATGCATACTGGGGGACATGCACCCGCCAGTGCGACACCGCTAGTCGCCACTTGGATAGCTTATTCAGTGATTGGGTTTTGAACCCTATTCGTCATCCCCATACATCCGATAACCTATTAAATTGGTATCAACGAAAGGTTATATGTCGTTGGCAGCCTTGGAGATTGACGGGCTTGCCGAACTCATGCTGTGACTCCGAGTCTGCGGAAGCTTACGATCTTGGAGCCAAATTTGATGAGTCGCAGCTCGAAAAATTTAGCTCAAACGTGAATGAAGAGAGAGTTGACGTCCGGTGGCCATTCCTGGTAGGTATTGAGACGGCTTAGGAGTGAATGGTCATTGTGGGACCGATCGTTGTTGAGGTCATCATCCTACATGTCAAGTTCAAGTGAACGGTGTCTCGAGCTGTTCATGCTGTTTTGAAAGGAGCAGAGAGGGTGTTCAATTGAAATAGAGTATTTGAAACTCAGCACCAACAGAGGAAACGTGTACATATCAAACCCTACGTAGCAGGTGCTAAGTCGAATGGCACAGCTGTTAAGCTGTTGCAGAGGATAAGGACAAGTCAAGAGCAGCGAGAAACGGGAGTTTGAGCACAAGGAGCAATATATTAGGAGGACAAAGGCTGTGATGAATCGGACAGAAGGGACAGTGCTACCATAATCGTATGGATAAAAAATCGACAGAACATATTTTAGATCCCCTTTCCTCGACTACTCCCTAGTTGAAGAAAATCCCGAGTAATAAATATAATTATACAACATTTTTTTCCCTACAAATACATATGTGAGGCACGCCCATAATGTGCCTGACGGATAGTTGATGCATGATGAATGGATCTGATGGAATGCGTGGGGTGGCGTTGATAATGCGAAGGATGCAAAGGTGTGGTTACGTGATGGGTGAGTTTAGTGTGTGTGTAAGGGTAAGTGGCGATGGTGCGGCCAGGGCGCATAGAAATGAGCGTGGGGTTATGGTGTATGTCGGATATGTGTAGGGTAAGTGTCTGTGAGGATAACTGTATGGAGAGTGTAATGTAGACGGGAGAGGGGTCTGGTGGGTGGTGAAGGGATGCATGCAGTGTGATAATGGTAAAATGAAGGAAGAAAATGAAGCAGTAACGATAAAGCCAGAACATAATTGATGAAGCCGGGTTGAATGCAGGAAGGGGGAAAACGAATGGGAGGTCCGGCAGCCGAAAGCTCGACGGTGAGCCCTAAATCTTTTGACACCTCAACCCACATCCTTCTCCTTTGTACGCCAAGCCGTACTCGTGGCCTACTCCTAATGATCGCCTATTAGAAAGCAATCTCGTGTTCAATCATATCTCCTCTTTCGGACCGCTTCCTATCTCGCATTCGCGAATGCCTTTGTCTTCGGGGCTTTCTCACCGTTTGGCCCAACATCTGCCGTATGCGCATTGCGTCACTGGCGTTTGTTTATCGTTTGAGAAGGAAGGCATGGGAGTGGGAAGGGAAAGGCTGGAACTCCTGAGGCTGTCGGCAGTATTTGTCGTAATAATGATGATCGACTTGTGTTTTCCCCCAGACCTGACTACGCGCAGGTGGCAAAGAATTCATTTGTCGCACATGATCTGTGGAAAGGTAAAGCAGGGAAGAAGCAAGGAAACCATTAAGTTTTGCAGGGAAAGTAGATTAGAGGAGGGACATGCATACCCTGACGAATTCTGCGCGCTCTGGTTAGCATAGGGTGGCTTGGTGAGAAAGAATGGATAACGAACCTTCGTATTCAATCTCGCCGTTTCCGTCAACATCTGCTTCTCGCATCATGTCATCGAGCTCGGCTTCTGTCAATTTCTCCCCTGAAAAAGGATTCGCGTTAGTAAAGTTATCAAAAGAGGATACGGCGCGTTTCTGAAACTTTCAGGCAAAAATACTCACCAAAGCTCGCCATAACATTCCTAAGTTCCTCTCGGCTGATCATACCGTTTCCATCAGTGTCGAATTGCTGGAAAATCTCTCTAATCTCCTCCTCAGACTCCATCTCTTGACATTTCTTCGCCATCATGTACAGGAATTCATTGAAATCGATGACGCCGTCTCCGTCCGCATCGACTTCATTGATCATGTCTTGTAGCTCATATTCAGTAGGGTTTTGACCCAGCGAGCGCATAACGGTTCCCAACTCCTTGGTAGTGATTGTGCCGTCTCCATCTAAGAAAAGCGTAAATTTCCGGTAGAGATTAGTATGCTGAAGAAGACTAACCTCTATCAAAGAGGTTGAAGGCTTCTTGGAATTCTAATGAATGTTTTAGTATTCAAAGCGCTGCACAATAGTAATCGTCCTCACCAAGAATTTGATCTGTAGAGTTCTCGTCAGGGGCCGCGTGTAACAACGAGGAGATTCATCTCTTACCTTCAGACTGTTGAACAGGATCCGTAACCGCCATACAAAGCAGCACAAATGATGAAACGGAGAAGAAAAAGACCATCGGATAGCACCACCACGGTAGACAGAGAATCATTGGCGGAATGACGGTGGAGCACAGACGTCCAGGCAGGAATCGGATGATTTTGGCGTTGGTGGATACCATTGTCGTAAAATGGGACGCCAAGCGATGACAAAGGCATGTCAGCGAGTGAAGTGGGCAAGCGGCGAGCGTAGACGGATGATTGGCGGGACGAGATGAAAGAGATGATAGCGACGACAAAGGGGAAGAATAAACAAATTTTCGCTGAGCAAATGGAAATTATCATGATACGAGCCGAAAGGAAGTACACACCAGTAGATGCGCCATATCCCCGAGTCGGTGACTGACTTGTGAAGAGGGTGATGATGCCGTTGAGTTTGAGTTTGAAAGGGTGGTGATGGAATATCTATCTTCAGAACAACGGCGGGTTGATTGCGGGCGAGATACGGGTGAAGGGAAGGTCTGGGTGCAGTCGATGGTAAGCTGTGGTTCTACTGGAGGGGGCTCAACGCTTGGTTGACTTTGGGTAGTTGCGGATGCGGCTGAGCTGGCCTTGGACTTTTTATGGAAGAACTGCAAGCAGGAGGGGATCATTTTGGAAGGTGTGACTGGTGTTGTCTGAATTATGGAGTATGACGACAGAGAGTGCAACAGGTCAGAGGGCTGGAGGCCAGGTGTGTCGATGATATGGATATGGGGTTCTCTTTCGAAAGGGGAAGAGATCGATGAAAGGCAATGGGGATCGACTCGGAGGAGCAGCGGCGAACGTTCCAAGGAAGGAAATGTGCGAGGTGTGCTAGTGAGGTACTCGATGGGCTGAAGGAGGAAGCCAGTGGGGTCGAGGGATGTGTAGGTGTGAATCCAAAGCTTTTTGAGGTCCTTCTGGTCCTTTTTAGTTGCGAACGAATGCTCCTAACCGGGAGGAGGATACGACTGTGAACTGCCAGACTCTGGATGACTCGGCCTATATATAGCGAAGGTCGTGTAAAGTTGGATAAGGTGAACTGTGGCATACGGTCCCTTTGCCGCTTCGCATTTCGCCTCATTACACCTCCCAACACCTACCCCCTCCCCCCTTACCATGCTCTTTTTGGCGATCACGTCAGTCTACAAACCCGATCGTAACACCCCTTCAATATCCTCTCTTCCTAAATCAGACAACGGGCTCCGAATCCGGGTCCAATCGAAACGCTTAGCGACCGAGCGGAATGTACATAAAGAAACTGCTGGAGACAGTAACGTACACCGCTCGATCCGAAAAGAATGGATTAGCGAAGAAAGATGGGGAGGGAGGGTGATGGTCGGCTTAGACGGGGGGATACTGAGGGGGATGAACAGGGAATGACAGGGTCTGGTTTACCCTTGGTCCGTGCTCCCTGTGATCGAGTGGATGCGCAGTAATGAAAGTGTTATTTGATGTTCTCTTTGGTGGTTGAGAAGACTACGCCGTCCGTGCATTGTGTTCACGGTGGCTAGTGATCGTAATGAGGTAAAAGTTGGCCTGGTAGCCCAGATGAAATTTGCTTGCCGGGAAAACGACGAAGCTTAGAGAAGCATAACTCCTACACGGCGATCTGGGTGGAACGAGTAGCAGGGAGCTCAGGAGTCGGAATATCATAGAAGACAGCATGTTGCTTTCTTGGAGCTCAAAGGATCAGTCGATCCAGGTAGAGTATGCCAAAACTACAGCTGGTGCACCGGCCACACATCAACGCAGTGTGGGAACACGCACTAGCCACGAGGCTTGACGTTTTCGGAGACCCGTGGAGGAAGTTTGATCGTCTCGAGATGGCATGGGGCTTCTCCCCTTTGGACAGAGAAGAGAGCGACATCGTCTATCGGGTAGTTTATGGTGAGGAAATTTCGGAGTATCTCAGAACTGAGTTACCTGTTACCGGCGCCTATCGGCGATGTTTAGGCCAAGTAAGGTGTGTGCGAACACGTGGTCGTCAATCCACTGGCGCGCAACAGCGGTTTCGAGGTGTACAAATCCACCGAGTATCTTCACGCTGTCGGGGTGCATGTTACTGTGCGTTTGCAAGCTCCAGGCAAACGGTGATGCTATGGAAGACACCCCGACTATAACTTCCCCCACAACCACCCATCGAACCAAGCAGCTGGCATGTTCCAGGTTGTGCTGTCCAAGTGATAGATGAAGAGCAGTGACATGAACAGCTCTGATGATGTCTGGATGCGTATCCACCCATTAGTGACGTCCACCATTACAAGCTCTAGAATTTCAATTACCATTCTTGCCTAATTGGCCGACTTCGTTCGCGGAGTGCAAAACCGTTGTTCACGCCTCCCACCATGCCCTTAGAACACCTATTTTCATCAAGGTATCAAAACAGCCATCCGCGATGTTTGGTTGCATACGATTGAGAGTTCGATAGGCGTGATACAACGGATGACGAACTAAAGCTCTGATGAGATATGAGATGAATTGTCATTGAATAGGCTTTTCATCATTACGGCACGCGATCTCACCAAGTCACTTCTATTTGCATTACAATGCTTATTGTAACGGGAACGAGGGTGCGGCCGCACTCCTGCAATTTGTCTTCATATGACCACAATCCGTCGACACCTACAGCCCTCAAAAAGATGCTGTCGCTTAAGTCGAAGGTATGCTCCAGTCGCCAAAGCCGACGAGAGGAATGGTTAAGACTCGTTTTGTGCTGACGTCGAATACGTTGGCTTTCGTCGTTGCCACAGGCTATCTTCGCTTCTCGAAGAGTGGATGATACCCGAGGGTGGCTTCCTCCGGTCACTCATGATTCCACCCACCCTGACCATTTCAATTATCGCGACCCTAACAACACTCGAGTTCTCCAACGTGTCTACCTTGTAGTTTTATCTTCAAGCTTTCTTCCACAGTTGGAAAGGATATAGCAGCGGCCTCTTCCTGCCACCCAACGGATCGATGTCTCGGAAAAAATGTGGCAAAAAGATTGAATGACTCCCGTCCATCGGCAAGAAGGATAAGTCGCAGCTCCGTCACGGTGATGCAGGCCCAAACACGCTTACCTACATTTTACATACAACAGTTTTCGCTCGATAGGGTTCATATCGCTTTTGTGGTCTATTTAATTTCCCCGCGAGCATCCAGCATGTTACACGGCAATCTTCACCGAGTCCAACTGACTCTGGCTACTACACCAATGACCCGGACTTCTTATCGTCTTTATCAGCGTAGATGATCGTCCTGTTCTTCCCCTATTGTGATAATAGCGATCGTCTTGTGATCAACCTTGTTCTCTCGATATGGCGTATAGATGCTTTGAGGATGACTTCACAAGCGATTGAGGCTTTGAATTGAGACTGACATTGAATCGACCCGAATGACCACATATCTCTTTGTCTTGCGCCGCATACTCGGCTGAGGGCGTAGTTATGCTATGTTGATATTTGCTGTTACCAGTCTCGTTACAGGATGGCGAATGAACTCGCATAGGAACCACCGAACGCCGAGGTTTCCATTGCCACGCTGTATCTTTGTGTCGCTCATTGTAGCAGTATATGCAAATGAAAACGATGTTGTCAGAGGTCTAAGATTTTACTGGTCGTAGCACGCCTATGAGGTCAGGAAGTAGGGGTTTGAGGAGGATGTGAGTAGTTCATCAACATAGACACATAACCGAGGGACGTACAATGCGCAGTCTGATTGTGCATTCCGCAGCACTCAGGTCCCAACGAGAGTGCGCCACGACATGCGCCTAAGCGGCTGATCTACAATTGTGGCTAACGGAAGTGAGCGAGCCCATTTGGTAGTCGCGTTCACCCGCAGGGTCAAAAAGAACACAAGTCCTCCTTCTCAATCATCGGGACATTCCTAAGCCGAGGGTGCTAAGGTGGAAGATGCCGTCCATCGAGGGTCAACGGTATTTATTCGACCATCATCAACTTGGTGGAGAGCATCAAACGGAAACGAGCTGAGCATCCATCCATCCTGTCAGCATGGTGTACAAATGTGTGTAGTCGGGGACGAACGAACCCACCTGACCCAGAAATGTGGTAGAAGTGGCATCACATGAGCAACGGGAGTGCGATAGTGCACAATAGTGGTCCACCCCGTTGCACTTCTCGCCGCGACCCTGTCAACAGGATGTTCAACTCCACTAAATGTCAAGCCATATACAAGGAGTGAACCCCAAAATCGAGCATCTTTGAGCCTTCTACTTTGGACATGCAACTGGCTTCTGTAAAGGGGATACTCCTGTCGTACCATGGCAGATATCTCAAAGGTGTTCGAAAGCAATTACAATATCAGTTGCACGGACGAAGGTGGAAGTACATCAACTTAATGGGGCTAGACATCGGAACAAGCGTCGATCTGCACACTGCAGGTCACCCGCCATGCACGTCAACAATGATACTACTCGAGGATCAGCATCAAAATGTCACGAGACAAACAAAGAGGTGAGAGGGAATGACGAACCATAGAGAATCTGATGTCCTACTCGGGTTCCGGGAACAGTAAAACGCGAATGAGCGGGAGGTGATTTGCTAACGATGACCCTGAATACGCGTCCAGTCACAGTCTGGATTTTGCTAGTGCAAGGCTCTGTGCTGCACGATCTTATGGGGTCTATAGTGCTACTCAGCCCGTCAGCTGGACGAGATGCAATTAGAGGTGAAAAGGTGACTCCACCAGGTCGACCGAATAGCGTTGCCCATCCACTATCCATGATGCTCATCCGAGCTTACTGTGCTCAACCCCAAGTATCCACGATGTAAGTGGCCTCGTCCATCTATAACTCCCAGATCCCTTGTGAGTCAAGACTCCATTAACAGTTCCAAGGTAACCACCCACAATTTAGCACAATGAAGGGTGGTATGTATCCACCGCGCAGTTGCCCCAACCCATCAGCAGCCATAGAGTTATTGAGTTGTGATTGTCAAAACCCCTTCAATGTTCATGACCGATGTCGTCCGGCAAACCTGGGTCCACAAACCATCTCTCGGAGGCCAGGAATGATTCGGCTTGCAGGATGCTAAGCAGCATGGGATCAACGTGCGCGTTATCCAGCACAATGCGTGGATACGCGTGACCAAACAGCAAGGGACAAGGCAAACTCTCGATTGTTTACGTACGTTTTGCGTAACTTCAGGCAACACGCCGGGGTGCTTGTGGACGGTGGGTCCCTGTGCTGTACATCCCGTCACATGAAAGTCTTTCTAGAACATTTTTTGGTAAGTAGTTTGTATGTATGAATTGGCCATTTACAGCCCAGGTCGACTTGTTAGGCTCATCTGGGATGGAAATCCCAGAGCCTGCTGGCAAAATCGTGTTTACTTCAGCTTAAATTCAAGCCAATGTGCACATTTAAATTAGGACCACAGGGCCTGGCACCTCGGACAGCTCAGCTCCTCGGGAAGCCCAGCTGATCCGAAGCTTGAAGCCTTCAAACCTCAAACACTCCGAAGTAACGACCTACCAATGCCTCGCGGTGTGTGGCTGCTCTACCCTCCTCCGCAATGATTGCTTGTACATGCTTGCGAGGGCTTAGCACCTCCCCGTCCTGCCCCTCCATTATCGTTTCGCGCTAGGCCATCCTCAAAGAATATTATTAAATGCACACATTTCCCCGTGGGGCTCTTTGGATTAATCTGGGTCTGGAAACGCCAGATGTGTACCAACATTGCAGCAGGGACATCATATCATTGAGGGTCCTAGATAATGTATCTGCACTGCAAGGGTTGGGAAGGTGACACACAACTGACCAGCATTCAGTGGGCTTTGAAGATCCGAAAGCTGGTCAAGCAGAATTCACTCGAAAGCATCGTGGTTTCCTCGCTCATCACTCTCGTGACCATAGGGACAGGGGCGTCGTCCAAGCTGATAGACGGCCATCTAGCAGTTGTCTCAAGTGGGCTTCCGGCAGTCTCGCCAGAGGTTGTCGGCTCGTAAACTACAAGCCTGTTCGGCACAACGCTCCTAAAAATCAACGGTTTGCATCATTCTGGTCAGCAGACTCCTCGATCACTGTGTAGGAGATGATAGCATAACTCGGTCAAGACCTAGCTCACAATAGTTCTGGTGTTCCATTCACAGCTCAGGACGTTGAACACCGCGGGCCACAACGGCCTCTGTCACATTAACATTGCGCAATGGAGTGCGACCACCGGCCAGAGTGCACTCCTGAGCAGCTCCTAAGCTAATCATCCGCACTACCGGCATGCTAAACTGCAGGGAATGGAGCGCGAATGCCGCGTATCGCGAGCGATCGTAAATGCATCCATCCGCATTGCATTACGCGTACGCACCCACAATATCAGCCCTCTCGCAGTCAGAGCGGCGCATCCTACGCAAGACTGGATGCATCATCGCCAGCTCCCCGCCGTTCTAGTACCTGTGAATTCGGACTTGACGAGAACCCCGTTCGTCATGGCTTGCTATTTGCAAGTAGCATTGTCAGCATACGAGATCCCCGGTGAGCGACCACGAATAGGGGAATAAACGCGCCCGAACAACATCGAGACGAGTACCCTCAAGATTCCGTTCAGGACTAGGGCGTAGACTGCTATCGCACGTGGACAAGACGTTCATAGCGCAGGTAAGTATGGTATAATTCATTTGTTTCATTACACTACAGGATTTCGTTGCGAAATATGAACAAAGAAGCATTTGCAGGTATACATTCCCAGTCGTAGATAATGATGAATGAGATAGGAAGCTCAGACCGAGTCCGTTTACTTGGATGTCATGATCTGCGAGCGTGCGTGATTCAGCGATATGCGTGGTGATAGAAGAGTCGATCCATACCTTAACGAACTCTAATTGCCGCGTAATAGACGCGATGGAACGCGATGAGAAGTTAAAGTGAGATTAAGTCCAGCTCATGACAAGAAAGAGTACGCACCGTTGTACTCGATTTCACCGTTCCCATCGTCGTCTGCCTCCCGGATCATCTCATTGATCTCCTCCTCAGTCAGCTTCTCACCTACCAACACAAAGGCGCAGTCAGCCATCCCGTCCCGAACAAGGACAAAGGAACAAAGAGCACGCACCCAAGCTGAGCATAACCTCTTTCAACTCCTGTCTCGAGATTTTTCCGTTGCCGTCCTTGTCGAACACCTTGAACGCCTGCTTCAATTCGTCCTCGCCCTCATCGTGAGAGCGCTTGGCGGCCATCATGTCCAAGAATTCGGAAAAGTCGATGGAGCCGCTCTTGTCCTTGTCGACTTCGCCGATCATCGTCTGCAGTTCGGTTTCGGACGGGTTTTGGCCCAGCGAGCGCATGACGGTGCCGAGTTCTTTGGTGGTGATAGTGCCATCACCGTCTGTGATCACATATCGGTACCATGGTCCAGAAGATTAGGAAAGCGCGGAATGGAGGTTGTGTAAGATAATTTGGAGGATATGATATTCAGGGAGGATAGGATCAGGGAAGGGTAAATCAGCGAGCTGGATGCGAGATGAGTGTCTCGACCAACTTACCCTTGTCGAAGAGTGCGAACGCCTCCTTGAACTCTGCATAACAGGACATTGTAAGCCCTGTGGGTTTCAATAGATCTGTGAATCTAGGTCTTACCAGCGACCTGAGCTAGAGAATTAAAACAAGCAATGGAACGCGTATCAGCATATCACTTGGAATGAAGGGTGAAGAGTAAATTAAAGCAGACAATGTAGGATCGCTCTCCATGAAATGCAATCGCACGGTTGAATCGAACCACGAGCAGCATAGGAATCGGTCCTCCAATGATGTATTTTCAGAAAAATCACGATTAGCTCACCTTCAGACTAGGAGATCCCAAGCGATCCAGTGCGCAGCACGCCGAACAAATCAAGGGCACATCGCGTACAAGAGCGAGGAGGAAAGCAACAGAGAACAGATCAGCTCAAATCTTTCATACTAACCCGCAACGATCGTCAAAACATCCGTCCCCTCCAACTCAAACGCGCTGTGTTCTCATTCTGGACATCCGGCGCGTTCAAGGAAGTTCCGTATCTTGACGATCGCGAGGGCGGGTGAAGGATATTCAGATGGACACTCACGAAATTATGCTTTGCGGCTACTGCTGCCATTACGATAGTGGTGAGGGAAGGTGGTGGTGGGAGATGTGAAGAGGGTTGGAGGAGGTAGTAGTGATAGTAGCTGTTAAGACAAGGACGGTATCTATATATATACGTTCAATTCCGGCTGTCTGATCGGATTGCATACAATCTTGATGGTTACTATATCCTTGTATCGTGACATCACTTCCACTCTTGTTCCTATTCTCTTGCTATAGGGTTAGTCTAGCCGTATACAATTCTCTTCCCCAGCTGGCGAAATAGGTTACGACAAACCTCTTGATTTTCACGCCCGTCGGTTAGCACGACCAAAGAGGGGAAAGCACAAATGTAAAGGCCATCGAGATTTCCGAGTCTCACAATGAATGGCCACGGTATCATCTGATCAATGAAGGTTGTGTCATTCTCAGTCTTCGGCGGAGCGCTGGCGGAGGATCGCATTGTGCCGATATCGGTCTTGCAGGACCTGCGTATTCGAGCGTCTCTGCAGGGTTACGACATGGAGCACCAATAGAAATAGATAAGATGGCAACCAGACAGGCATGACGACGGAGATGTGCCTGCATTACGGTTGGTGTCCTCATGTATGTTGTAAAAGTTGTCGGGTGTGGAGGAAATAGGTAGTCAACTGCCACTGGGCGAAGGGCAAAACAACGAGGCCATCATCGATAGTCCTGCAATAGTCTTCAAGGTAGGCTTATTTCCACACATCAAGTCCAGTGCAAGAGTCAGGACGTCAAGCGATTGACACGATAAGAGATAGAAGGCGTTGGTGGTTTAGCGCCCATTATTTAATATATAAATTGAGCGCTCATAAATTCCACTACCTCCAGTAAAGGCCACAATTGGGGCATAGGCATGGTGGGCGAACGATTCCCAGTGGAGTGCGTAATTGCGGCTCAAATTGCCTGTAGGACAATGTAAACAATATAGTGGGAGGGTGTCGGGGTAGGACGGTGCTAGAATACTGCAGGCCCAATAATAAACGACACCAAGCCCCCAAGAGGCCTCTTCGGCTCTGCACCAATAGAAATCACCGACATCAAAACATGGATGTCCATCATCATTTTCTGGAGATATCACCCCGCCTCGAGGCCTACCAATGGCACGATAGGGCGGCACAAATGGGCACCCCGGACTATACATTATGCCATTTCTGCAAGAGATCTGTCATTGTTACGAACATTGGATCAATCGCGGTACATGCATAATAGTAAATGGACAAACCAAAGATTCGTATCCGTTGTTTAAGAGGAGAATCAGATAATACCGAGGATCAGGAGGCGTGCTGGCTCCGCTTCGTTGCCTCAAGGCATGATAATGTATCGGCTATGGCGCTTCATTCTAATCCTGGAAGAACGCGTTTTGGGGGTAGTATCTGCACTCGCCTGCGATGTGTTAGCAAGAGCAGACTGTTTACCGGGATTGATATTGTCGGAAATTAACTAGTTGCCATTACAGTTCACAACCCTCCATTGCTGAAAAGTACATTGATATCGTGCTTCGCCCGTTACATAGTTCACAGTCAACTGTGTCTCATAAAATACCCGTATGGAATCCTGAATCACTTCGATAGCATCATCTAGCAGCAGGTTAGGTGTAGTATGCAGGGACGAATTTGCGAGCCATACCTTCACGAATTCTAGGGTTTACGTCGCCGGTAAGCGAAAATTGAATGAAAACCCTGGCGTTTGATCTTACCTGCGTAGTTGATCTGGCCATCGCCATCCACGTCCGCTTCCCGAATCATCTCTTCTACCTCGTTGTCGGTAAGCTTCTCGCCTAGTAGATAGAACCATTAGCACATGAAAGAGCGGGCTTCTCTCTAAACACGATTCACGACAGTAATGTACTCACCCAAGTTAGTCATGACATGCCTCAACTCGGCAGCGCTGATGTATCCGTTTCCGTCTTTATCAAACACCTTGAAGGCCTCTCTTATTTCCTCCTCGCTGTCCGTGTCGCGCATCTTCCTTGCCATCATGGTAAGGAACTCGGGGAAATCGATGGTGCCGCTACCGTCTGCATCGACCTCGTTGATCATGTCCTGGAGTTCTGCCTCGGTGGGGTTCTGTCCTAGAGAGCGCATAACGGTGCCAAGTTCCTTCGTTGTGATGGTGCCATCGCCATCTGTTTCATCCCAATGAGTGGTGGTCAATCGTATTAATACGGCTGAATACGCGCCTTTATCGAAGAGACCGAAAGCCTCCTTGAACTCTGTGTGGTGGACAACAGGTCACAAAGCAATGCAGAGTGCTCATTGGTGAGGTGTACGCACCGGCAACTTGTTCTATTCAACCATCCACCAGTACATCCCACTGATCAGATCGAGAGAGACCCTATCGAGCTATGACGTACCATCAGACTGGAAAGGGTGTAATCGTTCAGATTAGATGATAATCAAGCTATGAGGAGACGTGGTGTGAAGGAGAGGGACAAGAAACCGCATTGCAATCCCCCCGTGTAGTGTATCTACCTATTGGCTTAGGCCCCACGCGTCTAGGCATGTCCAGCCCGCCGTGACACACGACATGCAGGGATAGACTTCCCATTCCCAGCATTGGCAGGTTGCAATCCAGATAGGAAGGAAAGACTCCCAACATGCGGTACAATCGAATTGAATTTGAGAATCAGCACTCACAAGTTGGTCGGCCATTTGTCGTGGATATCTGGATCAAATGCGAGTCAAGAGGTGCTGGTTGTCTGGCGGTGAAGAATGGGTAAATCACAGCGGTGATTTGAGATGCAGGTGGTGGAAGGAAGAGTTGAGAGATTCGGCGCTATTCAGTATCTGTGACAGTCGGCTCATTGGTGTCCGTCACATCTTTGTGACACACCATCACTGCTTCCAACCACCAGCACACATGCTAAAGTCCGAGCTATGCAGTGTCTGTGCAAGACTTTCTTCCGCCAAGTCCGAAGTTAAGTGCACCGTGTCAAACAGTATCTCCGTTTCAATTCTTTCTGCGAGGAGGTGAGTGTGGTCCAAAAATAACGCTGTTGAGTTTGGCCATATGATCTGCAAAAGGCTACTGAAAACTTCGCGCATACATGCGCTCTATCTGCTGATCTTCGTTCGCCGTATTCTTCCACAAACTCTAATACCATATGTTGCCCTGTTTCTCCGGGGTATGATGCGAATTGTCAATGAGGTTAACAGGTCTTGACCCGATTCCGATGGTTCCTCATCACAGCTCTTCAGCTGTGTTACAGGAATCCTTTTGCTGACCAAGGTCACCAGGTCAACTCTCGGGCAAATGCCCATCGACCTCCAGTTAGTCCTGCCGTTCCACCTCGGATGAGACCATGAACCAGATGTCAACTTGGAGGACGAACTGATTCAGTCAACTGCCGGCGCAGGTAGCACGGACATCAAACTGCAGGAATATTTTATGCGCGAACCAACACCACTGCTTCGAAAGGGTTCAAGTCGAACTGAGCAAGTTGCCTAGTGTTCTGCCGGCCAGCATGATTCCTACTTCTCTGTCTGAGCTGGCGTGGATCCGAAATTCAAGCTGCTCGTACTTTACGCTTCCTCCTATGCAGGCCACCGTCCTCTGTTCAACACGCATTCTGACTTTTCGTTATCAAATATGAGAATTAATATAGTTTGGTTACTATGTTGAGTGCCAGCGAACGAGCGGCCGAACTGGAATCCTTAAAGTGGAAGTATAGTCATCTTACAACCTGCTCCTATGCAACACACGGCCGAGTGAAGGGCCTCCCAATTTCTACTTGTGTAGAGTCTGAAGGAGTTAATTACAGGCCTGGTAAGTTTATTCAATAAATCCTATTGCGCGGATAATCTCACATGCATAGCGGCTACCCACTGGTCAACGGCGCTGATCATCAAGTCCAGCAATTTAGGAAGAGCCATAGGCGGCCGATGTCAAACTGTTACTGCACAGTACCTATCCCCTTCGCCACCAGCTATTATTCCCAGGTCCCTGCATTAGTGAAAGAGGATTTCCCACATAGCTTCCGCCAATTGTACGAAACATTCGGAGGAGAATGGTCTTTTTTTTTCTTCAGTATGCTCACTGCTCTAGCACACATACAAAAAGGTCTATTTGGATCGGTTATGCTTCGAGGATGATCTCATCAGCTTCTTCGACTGACAGGCCTCTTCGAGCTATTTTTAACTCGCTTTACACACGCTCCCTTTCCGGATTTTGCCTTTCAATTCTAAAATGCCTGATTCCTTTCACTGGAGTCTCACACAGGCCATACGTACTGCAGGAAATCGACGAAATGTCGGTAGGTCGTCGATCCCTTGGGCATTACTCCGCAGGACGCGGGCATACTTACCCCACCTCCACAGCGGAGCCTTTCCGACGATAAAGTCTGTTCGTTAACCGAAATATTGAGCTTTCGCCGGGCACACCGAGGGTTTCACGAGTCTGGATATGGATCAACGACCAATTGCATGCAACCATTGATCGTATCAACTGCTGCAATGGATGCCGCGCTCGAAGGCACATATTGGCGTATGCTTGGGCGCCATTTATTCGGTAGGTATATTAACTCAGAATACCAAAATAACTAACCTATATGGAGGGAGTTATTGCGTCGAAGCCTTTAGGGTCCCTGTCCTCGAGTTTAATCACATCTTTTATTTCTCGGAGTCTTCCTTTCTTCGTCGGCCTCGTGCGAGCTTGCAATTCTCTTCGGAGCAACTATTCATCTGTGGACCATTTACTTCCCCTTCGTGACGTCTTTCGACGATCCGAAGAGACGCCAAATCCCCTGAGCACCATAAACCATCAGGAAAGTGCAATTGTTCAGAAGATATGTGCTCTGAACGGGGGCCGTGAACCACCCAAATGTAGGAGTAATACTGACCATTGCCATACGGCAGGCATGCAGCTAGCTGAGGGTCTCCAACGTATAAAAGGTGCACCACGAGGGGCTACCAAACCTCAGCACAAGCAGCTCCAATGTTCCCCACAGCAACTCTCTTCGCATTCTCCCTCTTCGCCGCTGTCTACGGTCAGCAAGTCGGCACACAGCTGGCAGAGACTCACCCACGCCTCACATGGCAGAAGTGTACTCGCAGTGGCGGTTGCCAGACTCAATCCAATGGCGCCATC